>JAGPOW010003685.1:77643645-77653928 GCA_030014935.1 Caiman crocodilus
CGGTGCTCTTTCCTGCCAAGGCAGGGGGTCGGACTAGATGATCTGCCCAGGTCCCTTCCGACTCTAACTACTATGATACTATGATACTATGATACAACTACAGCCACTAGAAAGTCTGAGCCTCAACTCCTCCATATTTTTGCCTAGGAACATGAGTTGAAGGTCCTGGTGACCTCTTGTGCTTGCACTGTGATCCAGAAGGATTGATTGAAGGCTGCCTACTACCAGTAACACCCATTAAATAAATGGAATTATTCATATTATATAAAGTTATACCTCCATATAAGTTCTTGCATGATCAAGAAATGGATAAATAATACAACATCAACAGGACTCCACAGAGGATCAAAAATTTAATGCTATCCTAATGACAGTGTCTTTGATAATATACAGTTGATAAAGTTATCTCAAAACAGTTATAGAAACACAAAATCATAAGAGTTGGAAGATACCTTAATGATGATCATCTAGTTAAAGCCCCTGCATTGATACAGAATGTGCTTTGAAACTACCCAGACTGATGCGTATTTGTATTCTGCCTCTTTTTGAAAATCTTCATGGAAGGAAATTTGACTTCCTCTCTAGGTAGATTGTTCCATTTCTTATTATTTTTACAGTTAGAAGTTTTTTTTTCTTAGATTCAATCCAAATATGCTTAGCTGCATCAAAAAAAACCCTCTGCCTTATGTTTTGCCCTCTGTGGCAAAGAATAAGGAGTTGTTCTTCCTTCTCTTTGTGGCAACCTTAAAAATATTTGAATGCTGCTAGCATGTCCCCCCTGAATCTGTTTTTCTTCAGACTAAACATACCAGGTGCCTATACACAGAACAGGGAGGCTGTTCTGATGCTCTGTACTTATAGCACATTGGAGCAGATTTGATTAACCAAGTCTGCCGGAGTGTGGTAATTACCACGCTCCAGCAGACTCCAGCATCACGTGCATCAGCATCCCTGCACTGAAAAAAGGAGGCAGGGGCACTTTAACTAAAGCTTGTACCATTTTTCAGCACAGGGACACAGATACACATGATGCTCTCAGAGCCGCTCTAACTAGAGTGCCTCCCCCCCGCCCACTCCTAGAGCACGTCGATAAACGCCCACCTAGTTCTATCAAGCTTTTCTCATTGCATCCCATCGCTTTTATCATCATTGGTGTTGCCTTTGTATTTTTTACGGTTTCTTTATCACTTTCTTATAGATTGATAGATTGTGAGGCTGGAAAGAACCTCAGAAGATCATTGGGTCCAGCCCCCTGCACCAAGCAGGAAAGACAACTGGGGTCAGGCGACCCCAGCAAAGAGCCCATCCAATCTCCTCTTGAAGACTGAAAATGCTGCCCTAAGAATAATCTAATCATTACTCAATAGAATGGTATTTTACTCCCAAGTTTTGCAGAAAATTCTCAAGTTAATAAAACCCAAAACTGCATTTGTTTTTATGACTGCATCAAATTGTTGACTTTATGCTCCACTGCAACCTATAGATTCTTCTAAGCAGTACTATTGCCACTTACTCCCATTATGTATTTGTGTGCTTGGTTTTCTTTCCCTAGGTGCAGCACCCTATTGTAGTTATATTTCTAATAAACAATCAATCAGTAACACCGGGGAGGGGATCACAAACTTAGGAAAAATCCAAAGTTCAAAGTATAAATATAATGCAAGACAGAGCTATGGAATGTGTGGACATGGCTTTCAGCTGCACAGGACTGACTGCAGTCCTGCACAGTCAGTTTCTACATGTAGGCAAAAGGCCTGTCAAATGCAATTAATTTTAGCTACTCCTAAAATTAATTCTTTTCTCAGGGGCCCCACAGGGCTTTTATGACGTAGTGCAAACCTTCTAGTCCTCTAAGAATGAGTTTATGATCATCAGTTTTTCCAGAAGTTAAAGTATTTCAGGGCTCATTCTACATTTGAATCTCAAGTTGATAGGCTTATAACAGTATAGTCTGTATGATCTAACTCCCAGCACCAGTCCCCTGATTAAACACTTCAATTAAAATGCTTATTTTTAATTAAAATAATTTTAAAATATTTTATACAATTTGGATCCAACCGGCTTCCCTGGGTTATACTACCTTAAAACAACAAACATTAAGCAAAATACAAAGATGTAAGGCTAAAAACAGTATAAATAGTTAAGCTTTAAACTGTGTTTCAGAGTGGGCATCTACATAACATGCTTTACTGCAGTGGACTAATTAGCTCTGCAGTAAAGCATCACCATCTACGTGTGTGATGCTATTAAGCTGGAGAAAACTAAATTACTCCACCATAGGGCACTACTGCCTGACACAAATACTATCCTACGTCTGAGCTATTTGCTCCACTGCAAAGTACATATAGACAGTGACCAGGGCTGTCTGATACATGAGGGTGCTACAGTGCAGGTATCCCTGCTGACTAGCCCCACACTGGAGCACCCCTGAACCCCAGCCAGCCCCTCTGCAGTATGCTGAACCAGGTCAGGAGCAGCTCTGGGCTGGCAGGCTGACCACCTGGGACCCCTTCCAGCCAGGGCTGTGCCACCCTGGCTCAATGTGGTGCAGTCTCAGGCACATGTGTAAACACTGTGCCTGGAAGCAATAAACTCTTGTGCAAACTGCACCAGAGTTTATTCAGGTGTATTCAATTGCATGCGTGAATGCACCCAGAAAATATCAGTGAAGTTACTTGATGATCTTGTGTGTTGAGTGAATGTGGCTTTTCTCACTAAGCCTAAGAAGTTAGCTCATATGTACCAGTGTCTGTCCAGTATCTTAAAATCTGCATATAACACTGTTGCCACCAAGAGCTAAAGCCCTGGGATATACATGTGTACCAAGGTGCTCTAACAAGCTAGGACTGTTCATATAGCCACTAGTGTTAATGATTTTTCAATAATTCATGATTTGGGAAACTTTCCCTCTGGCCCCCAATATATATGATAAGACAGAACAGAGTTCATTAATTAACTACGTGCAAGCAGTCTGAAAGCCACAGGGGCAGATAATTTATATGGGCTGAAATTTTCATAGTTATCACTGTTGAATGCTCAGTGCATCTTGGGTCAGATTTTTAAGATGTGTTCCACAACTGTAACTCTGACTGCCAGCTGGAGTTGTGCTGGCTGGTACCTCAGAAAAATCATGCAATCATCCAAAAGCAACAGTACCAAAAACAAGTGGACACATTAAAAACAAAAACCTGCCCACAGAAATTCTAGACTCAAAAGGTGAATGTGCATATGTGTATAGAAAGAGGGATACATCTAGAACACCAGTCTTAATAAACAAAATAAACAGGTCAGTTTACCTCTTAATTTCTTCGACAGTTTTAAATTACTCTATGTGTCCAAGAGTTGGAAGTTACCGACCCTTCTTAAATTACACTTTACAAGTTAAGTTAATCTGTTGTAAAGGGAACTAACAATATTAACCAAGCATAGACTTCTGTCAGTAAGAAAGGATGCTCAGTTAAATAGAAAGGGAAATGTTCCATGATCTGGAGGAAGAGATGAAAAGGAATATTGTTGAGTAGTTATGGTCCAAATTTGAAATACCTGCAAATTACTGTGTGTTGATAAGATGTATCCTGTAAATTGTAAATATCTTTTTATTTTAAATCCACCATTTTCAAGATATGAAAAAAAATACTGATGCTTTTATTAGGACTGCTAGAAGTCTGCTTTTCTTAGCATAGGAAATAGCAGGTACTTCATGTTTTATACAATATTAAGTATATGGTCACGTGTTTGAAATATAAATTATTAATATAATATTAACCTTTTTTTCTAACTGCTTGGAACATGTGTATAGGACAAAACTGAAATCTTTACTATATTTACAAATACCCATATATTACAGCTATACCAAATCTTTAGAAAGAAATATTATTATTCCTAGAAGAACTGCTTTCATGACCCAATCTTGTGATGACAGAAATTAGAAACAAACTCCCACTGCCTCCTCTGCAATAGGACTGGGGCCACAGGGACTGGAAAGAGGAAAAGCATAGAAAGGATACCATTTTTCAGGAGGAGATGGTGAGACATCCTTTACACCAAAATAACTTTACCAACTAGTAGCTTTAGGTAGTTTTCTTTGATAACTGAAAACAGATGTCTTTTCCCTCCTTAGACTTAAAAGCAAGCAATCAGTGTTTACTCCAGTCTGCAGAATTAGATGAAGCACAAAATTGGAATGTGCTTCCAGTTGTTCCATTATTTGAAGAATAGGATATAGTTTAACCAGAGCACCAAACTTTTTTCTACTCCAACACTTTTACTGGGCTGGTTTTGTTTTTTTTAACAGACACTTTCAAGTACATATTGCACCTTATGCAAATGTTGATGCCATTTACTTCTTATAAAATGCCCTGAATAAAAAAAAAAGATCAAAACCTGCTTTAATGTTAAGATGCAAAGAGAACTACCATAGCCTTATAATCCTTAGGTTTAAAATAAATTAAATATCTTTAAGGACCACACATCTTCAAAAGCCACATCAGTTTAAAGTACAAAAACCTTGCTATCAAAGGTTCTGCTAATTGCTAGTAGATTCACAGAACCTGCAGTAAAATACTTTTTAAAGGGCCATTATCTCCCTTATATATTTTTCCTGAAATGGGGGCAAAAAATCCCATCGGTTTTGACTCATGGGTTGCATCTAGATGAGTGCAGAGATTTTGTTCCCTGGAGACAAGTAGCAGTGGCGCACCTTGCTCTGCAGTTACTTGTCCCCAAGGAATGCCCATACCCTGTGTGCTTTGGCACATGGCAAGTTACCCCAGGGGCAGCAAGGGAGGCTGGTGCCAGCACTGTGCTGGCTCTAGCAGCCTGACCTGGAGTCCTGGGGGCCTCCTGGGGCTGCAGCCTCAGCAATCTGATGGGAATAACCTGGCTGGCTGCTCCTGGGAGGTGGTGACGTGGGGTGATGAGTGGTGGCACTCCGCCCCTGCCCACCTGCACATACCCACTAGGGCCTTCTGAAGTACCCCCAGGTGTACACGTACCCTTGGTTGACAACCCCTGCTTTAGAATCTTTAAAGTCATCAATCAGCTCTAAATCTCATTACAAATCTAATGATTTTTAACTCAATATATTATCAGTTTATTTGTCTAGTGTTTTCTGAACATTTAGGATATACTGTGGTCATGTTTTAATGCTTTTCTCCAAAACCAAGGGCTGTAATAATAATTATTATTGTTATGTTCTTTATATTAAAGCTGAAATTCTCATAACATTACTTGGACTCTAACAAGTCTGGCTTTAAGAATACACCAAACATCATGAGACTTCAAAAGAATCCTGAGACTTGATAACACTGCAACCCAACTCCCATAAAGAAAGCTCAAAAACATAATACAGCTTAAGTCATATTATTTTTTCCTTGTAGCATCTTTTGAGGAGTACTTGTAAGTCATAGTTTAAAGGAGACCTTGGTAGCGTTGTTTCAGTACATGAGCTCTGTGTGCAGATACAAATATGCCATCAGAATCCACAGTTTGGGTTTGAGCCTCAAAGGCTTTTTCAGCAAGTATATATAAACCCTGTCTCTCCATTATCTCTGACAGAATGATGGAAGAACATTTACATAAGGAAACAGTCACTGAGATCCCATTTTGTAATGACTCTTGTTTTAAACAAGGAGCGCCAGATCTGGATCCAAAGTACCATATTTTCTCACACACAACAAACATTTTCCCCAGAAACCAGGCACTGGAAATTGAAGTGCACAAAACATGCAAGAAATACAGTAAATATAGGCTCTGGCACCTAGCAAGTGAAGCAAAAAGTAAAATCTGCAAGGACTCATAGGAAATAAAACAATGTACAAGTTCAGCTCCCTAGCGGCTGCTACTCACATGCTACAAGGAAAGATTTTTAATTCTGCCTTTCAAAAAATAAAAAGATGCATATATTCTGGGGTGTGTCATAGGAGAGAAAACATGGAACATGTATACGATTTGTCATCTTTTATTTTAAACAGGGGAAGTCTACACTGAATTGTAACGTTTTAGAAAAGATAATGAATGTACAATGATTTCTTTGGCAGCTGTCTGAGTTATGCAGTCACTAGGTGCCCTTGATCACTTTTTGCTACCTAGATATAGAGATATGGATTTGTGAATTTCAGTTTTTATAAGCCCGCTTCAGCTTTTAATTCTGCCTTGGTTAATGCAAGTCTTGAGATTTCCATGGATTAGTTTCTAATCCTATAGTGTAAGAACTACCAATCTGCCAAAATACAGTTGATAATTACAGTCTAGCTATACCTAAAGTTTCCTTGTCAAGCAAAACCAAAACTGAACATAGACAACACACAAGAAATACTATATTACAAGATAAAAAGGTGGAATCCTGGTTACTGAAAGATTCAAAGAAAGATCTTATCCTCAAAAGCAAACTGAATGATACTCAAAATGTCTTGACAGGTCTGAAGACTGACATACAGCTTCTGGATGATAACCCATATACAATCTCTAGACTGCCATCACAACAGCAGCATCCCAGGTACATTCTGTCTCAAAAGTTTAAAAGATGGGAAAAATGCTATTTACTATAAAAAATGAAAAATTCATCATAGTAAGATAAAATATCTCTTACACTGATCTTGATCCTTGTTAAATCAAAAAGCAGCACTATCCTGAGGCCAGTCACTTAACCAGGATCTGTAAAATACTGGGTTACAAAAAGAATGCATGCACTGGAACAGTTAAACTGAATCTATTCTGCAAAGGCTGGTTAAAATGACTTGAATTGCAATAGAGCCAATGGTTAAATAGTTTACAGGAATACTATTTCTGGACATATCTCACAGATCTGAAAACATAAATGACACAAAAACTGCCAGGAAAAATATTTAAATGTGTATTTTCACATATGTGCGCAGTCTGAAAACTAGAACTCTAAATTAAAAGCTCTGCAACTTTAACATGACTATTTTTTCATAACTGTATTGGATTGCTACAAAACTTAGCAATGCTTTCCATTAAATTTTATGCTCCCCTAGCTTCAGCACACCCATATTTCCTCCCCCCTCTAATAATTTTCTCAGCGTAGAAGGTTCAGCCAAACCTAAACACTCTTGTGTCTGCTTATGTGCAATGGTTAGGCTTGTCCAAGCAGGCACTTCCTGCATGCAGATCAGACGGAGAGCCGCTGTCTGCCTTATTGGAGCCTAGGATGTTTCTGTTTACAAATCGTGGAGCCAGGCCGAGGCGCTGACTGGAGGCATGCTGTCTGCTTCCTTCTACACTCAGCCTTTGTCTGGGTCTGTGTCAAAGAAAGAACAACATTGTTGTGTGAGCAGCAGAGGGTGGTTTAAACACAGCATACCAGTGCAGGCTCCCGAATCCTTTTACGGTGCTGTTGAAAAGGTAAATGACGGATTAATGCACGTTTAACAAAGCTACTTGCCTTACGGTTCAGTATTTAGTCAAATTTTAAAATAGCTGACATCACGTAAACTGATCTAGTGGTCATGGCGTACTACCATGTGATGTTTATTCCAATATCATAAACATTTGACAACAACAAGCACAAATAACATCTGAAATTATTTAAGACAACTGATTTGCTCAAGGAGTTAAATAAGTAGAGATACAGTGCAAATGGTTTATGAGAATACACCTATTATGTTTCACATCCTTACCAGAAACTATCAGAATCTGGCAAAACGATCAGTATGCTTGACAAAGTGTAGTGCTAGAACACTGGTGTAGCTCAAGGGGATGGAAACTGGGAACAATATAACCTACACAGAACAGAGAGGTACAAAAGCCTCATACTGTTTATGTCTGCCTGAAGCAAGCAGTGTTAAGTCCCAGATGTTTCACATAAACAGAATGTGTCATGTGTTAAAAAAAATAAAATAAATCAAAACCAAATAAACAAACTTTATTTTTTGGGCCAATAGTGAAAAACACTTTGTTTTCTGTTTTAAGCTACAGTGCACTGTATTACTATTCCATGCCTGCTGAGATATAAAATATCCAAATAATTCATCCATGCTCTAGTTTTGCAAGTCACTTAAGAATTAAGGGGAATTAAGTCAAATTTTAATTACAGGGCTCCATTTTTTGCATTAGCCCTTCCTTCACACTATGCTGTTTTCTGACATACATAATTTTCTCCAGAACTTGGTCTTTTTTATCTTTTATCCACTTGTTTAGACTTCATTTTCTTTGTTTTTCTTTCTCTCTTTCAGCTTTGGCATTAGAATAAATATTCTTTCTTAGATGTTTCCCCAGGTATGGTGTATGTTAGCAGAGCCAGCAAGGCAACCAAGTGGGAGTCAGGCAACTAGGGCTAATGAAGAGTCCACAGTTTTGGATTTTGTTCTTTTTTTCCCCCCCAGTCACTGAGAAAAACAGCACACTACCTCTGTTTCATTCACCACCCAAGCACTCTCTGCCTTTTTCAGATTTCTAACCTTGTCAACACCTATTTACTCTCACCCTATCCCTCCTCTTCCTCAGCTCAGCCATCACCTTCCTTCTCTACTAGCTAGCATCTTCTCTGTCCTTTTTCACAGTACGGCAGAGATTGAGTTTATGGTGTCTGGGTCTTTTCCTTGTGCTGAGGTGAATATATGATGATCACAAAGGCCAAGCATAGGCCTATAAAACAAGGGGAGAAAAGTTGATTATCTAACAATCCATTGTTGATGGGACAGGCTAAATTGGGATTTAAAACCAATGGGTGGGGAGAATGACTTTATGCCATGGCAATTCTATTATGATAACTGAAATGAAGTTTTCTTCTTCTCCCTGATACCAGCTGGAAACCAATTCAGCCTCACTGGATCTTCCTCAAATACATAATAAACATATAATAACTACCTCCTGTCTCAACTTTTTGCTTAAAATGAAAGAATATGCCTAGTGCTTAGAATAAAAACAGAGCAACTAACCTAGGCTTCATTCCCAAATCTGTAACTGACTCTGTGTCAAGTCTAGGAATTTAATTTTACTTCTTTGCACTTCATTTTATCCAATAATACCTTGCCTAATAAAAAAGGGTTTTTCTGATATGCAATTTCCTTCTAAAGATCACCCCACCCCCAATAGGACAGAGAGAAAAAACATTAAAAAGGTGTTTACTATAATGCAGTTAATTTATTCGTTAAAGCATAATGAAAAAAATGTTTCTGTTGTTAGGATTGTTGAAAGCTAGGATCTGTTATAAGTGGAGAGTATTATGATGAGGTTGTGCTATAACTCTAAAAAATACAATAATACTAAATAGGAATATGTATTTGGTACTTATGCAAAACCTTTCTGTGCATCTGTGACACAGAACCATATGCTTCCATTGCCTTAAGGAGAGAGTACAGCCGGTCAAGCCTGCTGTGTGCAGGTTGCAGCAGAACACAGGTAAGTCATTAGTCAAAGGAGAAATCCTCATGTGCAGCTGGAGAACCACATGACCAGAAGGGGAGGAGCTTAAAGGCATATAAGCCCAGGGCCTGAGGGAAGGCAGGCTGTTTGGCCCTATATGCTGTAGGGAGTGGAGCTCTAGAAAGAGGGAGCTGACTGGGCACGGAACAATCCAGACTGCAAGGAGCCCCTGTACCACCAGGTAGTGAAGATAAGTATTCTGACCTTGTGTTGTAGTGTTGCCATGGTGTGATCTTGACCCAGAGTTGGGGAAACCTTTTGAGAGTGCATGCTTATATGGGTGCCCCCTCCATCCTTTTTCAAGTATGTGGGGAGCAAAAAGAGAGCCCCGGGAAATGTTGGACCCCTGAGGGACTTGTAGGGCAACCTAGTGCTCACAGCCGATGGGAAGGCAGAGATCTTCAATGGGTTCTTTGCCTCGGTCTTCCTGTGCGGGGACCGGGACATCCCTCCTGTTGGAAGACTGTATTCCCCCTTGGGAATCACTGCTAGGCCGGGGGTGAGGATTGACCTAGTGGAAGGGCTTCTGGAAGGGCTGGATGTCTTTAAGTCGACAGGCCCGGATGACCTACACCCAAGGGTGCTGAGGGAGCTGGGGGGGGTGATTGCTGAGCCCTTGGTTCGGTTATATGAGCTCTCTTGGAGCTCTGGACAAGTGCTGGAGGACTGGAAGGTGGCCAATGTGGTGCCCATCTATAAGGGGAGGAAAGAGGACCTGGAGAACTACAGGCCTGTCAGTCTCACCTCGGTTCCGGGAAAGGTATTTGAGAAAATTCTCAAGTCCTACATCTGTGAGGGAGCGGCAGGAGATTTTATGCTGAAGGGAAACCAGCACGGGTTTGTTAAGGGCAGGTCCTGTCAGACCAACCTGGTCGCCTTCTATGACCAGGTGACCAAAT
>JAGPOW010003685.1:77661679-77803192 GCA_030014935.1 Caiman crocodilus
TCCGCATCCTTCTTGAAGTGCGGCGCCCAGAATTGCACACAGTACTCCAACTGCGGTCTGACCAGCGCCCGATAGAGGGGAAGTATCACCTCCTTGGATCTATTCATCATGCATCTGCTGATGCACGATAAAGTGACATTGGCTTTTCTGGTGGCTTCATCACACTGCCGACTCATGTTCATCTTGGAGTCCACTAGGACTCCGAGATCCCTTTCCACTTCCGTGCCACCCAGCAGGTCATTCCCTAGGCTGTAGGTGTGCTAGACATTTTTCTTCCCTAGGTCTAGCACTTTGCACTTCTCCTTGTTCAACTGCATTCTTTTGTTTTCTGCCCACTTGTCCAACCTGTTCAGGTCTGCTTGTAGTTGTTCCCTGCCCTTTGGCGTGTCCACTTCTCCCCATAGCTTTGTGTCATCTGCAAACTTGGACACAGTACGCTTCACTCCCTCATCCAAGTCGCTGATGAAAGCATTAAAGAGTACTGGTCCAAGGACTGAGCCCTGCACCACACCACTGCCCACACCCTTCCAGGTCGATACCGACCCATCCACTACCACTCTCTGGGTGCGACTCTCTAGCCAGTTTGCCACCCACCGGACTGTGTAGTCATCCAAATCACAGCCTTTTAACTTGTTCACCAGTATGGGGTGGGATACCGTATCGAAGGCCTTCCCAAAGTCTAAGTATAGACATCCACCCCAACTCCTGTGTCCAGGCATTTTGTAACCTGGTCATAAAAAGAGACTAGATTAGTCAGGCACAATCTGCCTGCTACAAACCCGTGCTGGTTTCCCCCAAGCATAATTTGTCCTGCTGGGCTCTCGCATATGTGAGCCTTGATAATTTTTTCAAAGACTTTTCCAAGGATGGAGGTGCGACTGACTGGCCTATAGTTGCCCAGGTCCTCCTTCCTCCCCTTCTTGAAAATGGGGAACACATTGGCCCTTTTCCAGTCCTCCAGGACTTGGCCCGTGCGCCACAAGCATTCAAATATTCCCACCAGTGACTCTGCAATGATGTCGGCCAGTGCCTTCAGCACCCTTGAATGGAGCTCATCCGGGCCTGCCGACTTAAAGACATCCATTTCTTCCAAGTGACTCTGCACCATCTCAGGGTCTATGCATGGTAGTCTGGCGCCCTGCTGCTACCTCTCTACAATCCCAGTGAGAGACTTGTCTTGCCCCTCACTTAGAAACACTGAGGCAAAGAACTCATTGAGGAGTTCAGCCTTGATCCCCCTGTCCATCACCAATTATTTCTGCCCATTTAGCCGGGGTCCTATTCCTCCCTGGGCCTTCATTTTACTCCCTATATATCTAAAAAACAATTTCTTGTTGTCCTTTACTTGGGTTGCCATCCTCAGCTCCATGGTAGCTTTGGCCCATCTAACTGCCTCCCTATAAGCAGTTGACCCTAAAAGTGCAAGGGTCCAGAGGAGAGCCACTCGTGTGGTCAGGGGGCAGCAGACCAGGCCCTATGAAGATAGACTAAAGGGTCTGAATCTATTCAGCCTCCACAAGAGAAGACAGAGGGGATCTGGTGGCCGTCCTTAACCTTACCAGGGGGGACCAGCAGAAAATAGGTGAAGCTCAGTTTTCCCTGGGCACCACCTGGGATAACAAGGAATAACAGCCACAAATTGATTGAGAGTAAGTTCAGGATTGATATTAGGAGGCATTACTTTACAGTTAGGGCTGCCAGGTTCCGGAATGGGCTCCCAAGGAAGGTGGTGCTCTCCCCTACCTTGGGGGTCTTCAAGAGGAGGTTGGATAGATATCTGGCTGGGGTATTATGATCCCAGCACTCATTCCCGGCCCAGGGCAGGGGCTTGGATTTGATGATCTGTTCAGGTCCCTTCCGATCATAGAAACTATGGTTACTGCTCCCCAAACTGCCATCCACTACTACATTTCTTACCAATTCATCCCCGTTTGTGAGCAGGAGGTCAAGAAGAGCATGGCCCCTATTTGGCCACACCAGCACTTGCACCATGAAGTTGTCCCCAACACTCTCCAAAAACTTCCTGCATTGCCTGTGCACTGCTGCATTGCCCTCCAAACAGATATCAGAGTGAATGAAGTCCCTCATGAGAACTAGGGCCTGTGACTGGGAAACTTCTGCTAGGTGTTTGAAGAAAGCCTCATCTACTTCACCCTCCTGGTCTGGTGGTCTATAGCAGACCCCCACCATGACATCACCCTTATTACTCTCCCCTCTGACCCTAACCCAGAGATGCTCAACAGGTTTGTCTCCAGTTTCATGCTAGAGCTCTGAGCAATCACTGTCATTATCCATGACAGTGTGAGCTATCCCACCAAGTATCTGTTATTTCAGTTCTGTGACTGTGCAAGGACTTCCAATTTTTCCTGCTCGTTTCCCAGTCTCCGTGCATTCGTATACAAGCACCTAAAGTAACTAGTTGATTACCCTGATTTCTCAGGAAGTATGAGAATACCTCCCTTGTTGCCCCCTCCTTCTTGCTCTTCCTCTAGGTTTCCTACTTCCCCACTTATCTCACGGCTTTGTAAGAACATAGGACTGGAAGAGGCCATGAATCGCACACTGACTGCTGAACCAAGAACTCCTTATCTTATTATACTATCCCCTTCATAAACTTACCAAATTCAGTATTACAGTAATTTATATTATTTTGCCTCAACTACTTGGCTCAGAAGATTGCCCCAAAACTTCACATCTCTAACCATTAAAAATGTTCTAACTTCCAATTTAATTTTTATAATCAGTTTCTAGCCATTTGATCTTGTGTCAGTGTTGCCTGTTAGCCTAAAAAGCTCTTCTACCTCAGAAATATTCACCCTATTAATGTATTTTTAAAAAGTATTCATAACCCTCTCAAGTTTCATTTTGATAAGCTAAAGCTTTTTTATTCTCCTTTCAAAAGACAAGGTTCCCAATTCCCTTAACCATCTCATCAGCCTTTCTTTGTTCCCATTCCAATTTAATTTCTTTTTCTAAAAGTACCGTTGGCCAGGACTGTACACAAGTTCTCAATCTTAACCATACCTTTATATAGTAGTACAGCCATGTCCTTGTTTCTACCGAATATAACCTGCATAATAAACCACAGAATTGCCTTAGCTTCCCACACATCCCCCTCATTGGCAGCTCATGGTCATTCTACAATCAACCAATACACCTAGCTCCCTCTCTTCCTCAGTTGTTACTAGTCTATGAGCCCGCATCTTATAGGCAAAGGTTCTAAGTACATGGACTTTGAGCACTTCATACTATTAAACTTCATACCATTTTGATTCCTCTACTCCACAAGATTATCTAAAACAAAGGGGTCAAACTCACCCTGTGCAATGGGCTAGAACCAGACTACAAGGCTTCTTGTGGCCCACATCCAGATCTGGTGGTGGCAGGGAAATGGAAAGACAAGTGGCAATGGGGTGAGTGGTGCTGTACTGGCACTATCATTGCATGCCCCTGTGCCACAAAGCCATCCCCAATGAGGCCCCATAGCCCCAAATTTTGTAGCAAGCCCTATCCTGCACTGGCCCAACTCCTGAATTCCCAGCCCTTCTGGGAGCGATGTGGGCTGCACATTTGGCCTCCCAAACTAAATCTTCTTGTATAACAATCCCACTTTCTTTTATATTGGCAACCCCCCCAGCCTACTGTCATCTACAAATTTCATAAGGATATCTCTAATCTCAGTGCCAGTGTTACTAATGAAAATTTTAAACTGGATAGGCCCTAGAACTGATCCTTAAGACTCACTACTGCAAATAGTCATGTCCTCTCCATCCTGATTATTTGGTTTCCGACATAACTCACTGTAGTGTCCATTTTAGCTACTTCTTTATCAACTTCATGATTGTAGCCTTGATCCTGATTTTCTGGACCAGCTGAGAATTGGTCCTTGATTGTAGCCTAGATCCTGACCTGTTTAACCAATAATTTCCCAAGAGGCACAGTATCAAAAGCTTCCCCTTCTCCCCAAACTAGATAAATTATCTCCACTGAACCATCTTTGTCCAAGAAATAAGTTCTCTCGTCAAAGAAAGACATTAAATTAGTCTGATACAATCTTCCTTGTATAAACCATGTGTTTTCTCTCATTTTTCTGTTTATCTTTGATTATTTTTTCCTTTAATATCTGTGCTAGTGTTACTGAAATCAAGCTAATGGACTTATCATTGCCTGGGTCACTCCTCCTCTTTAAAAAAAGTCACTACATTTGCCATTTTCTAACAGGGAGAAGCCCTAAATTGATAAATTCTGCTGTTTACTTCCAAAAGGAACTCAGAATTATTAGAGAACTAATTACACTGCAGCCCAAATACTTGATGCATTAATTTGAACTTATCTTCTCTTTGAAAACCACATAGCAGATGACCTTTAAAAAGAGAGAAACTACTTCCACACATAGTACACAAACCATTTGCTATTCAAGTGTTGAAGTGGAAGAAGGGAGATTAATTATAAATGTCTATACTTTAGTCTTTTTTAATTCTTGTTTGTAGAAGGTACTTAGACATAGTAGGGCTGGGTGTAATAAAAGAACTGCACTGTAATTGCGGGCAATGACTAACTTGATGCATATGCCAGAATTCAGCTTCTGAGATTCATATCTGAAGAACTCAGCCATCTCTATTCACCTAGCGATGATTTTGCAATGATCTTGGTATTCAATGGCCTTCAAGACCTAAAAACCTACAGCTAGCAATTCAAGGGGATGAGTTATATGATAGCTGGATATAATAGTCATAATCCAAACTTTTTTCAACACTTCCTCTAAAAGTAATTCTGGCATCCCAGACTTCATTATGCTACTAGTAAAAGCTTTACCAATTGTTTCCTAGAAGAGTCAGTATTTTATTTCAAGGCAATCTATATTTTGAGGACATACCACACACTATTATAATACATAATGCTGTGCCTGGAAAATAATTGTAAATGATGTAGTTGTGCTTATAAATTCAATGTAGTGCTAACAAAGAAGAATTTTGACTTGGGTTAGGTGAAGCTGAGTGAAGAGCAGGGGTTCGAGTCTTGGATATGTCTAACACTAAATATAAAACAGCAAAGTTCCTTGTAATCTATTTAGATTTCCTGTTTCTTCTTGGAAGCCTGGTCTATAATAGTTCACTGTGAGTTGCTACACTCTATTATGGGAATATTCAGCAAAGTGAACATGCCACATGTCTTTAGTTTACAGACAGGAGTGAACAACAGCTCAGGTAAGTGTTTAAATGTGAACTCTATCAGAAAACTTAAGTCTGAGAGAAAGTTAACCATTTCTGCAGCCAAGAAAAGGGACGCACATCTTGCAACATGTTAATATTAGACAAATCTTTGTTATGGTGTCAAATTTTGGTCAGCAAACACCATACTGCTGGACAGGACCAAGTGAGGCTTATATAAAATGTCTAATTAAGAAAACAGGAAAATCCCTTGAGAGCTTTTTAGTGCATTAACTCTATTCTGCACAAGTAGGCTTATTCATGTTGAATATGGTGACCTACAACAGACCTATTCTAGGCTGCTAAAAGTAAATTTTTACATTGCTTCTAATTTTAAACATTGTGTAGATTAAGAGCTCTCTCACAATGACCATATTCAGGATAGAAAAACCTGAAAATAAAGTTCAATGGTTTGAGCCGATTGCACCTGAGAATGTTCTCTGTAACTGTAGTTTAAAACGTCCTTGTTCTTCTAAACTTGACTCCATCCAACTAAGTAGTTTTAAAAGCAAAACAACACAGTAAAGCCATGACAAAATGGTATATGTGGAATAGTACTGGTAGAGCACAGTAGGAAAAAAGGATTTATAATTAATAGTCTTAGCCATCTACTAAATTATGAAGAACCAAAACAAGATCAATCACATTTCTAATAAAAAAACCAAAACAACAACACTACCCCAACAGTGATGACAAGTTTAACATTTGGAAACAGAGAAGATAACAGTAGAAAAACGTACATTAATATCTGTAATCAGCATATTCACTATACATTTGAGAGCCACACACTGGAACAATATACATCTGCTAATTAATTTCTAGAAAAACATAACACATGATAGTACGTTTTGGTAACTTGTAGACTCGCATTGTGCTAGTTAATGTAAACATTACTTATCATAAAACTTGTATCAGCACAAAAAAATATGATTTTTATTGCCAGAGTCTTCATTCAGTTATTTTCTTATTTTATAACTATAGAAATACATCAATTTCTCAGCATCTAACTTTAAAGGATACGGAACACAAATATTATGCCCTAGTCTATACTAACTACAATTGATCCAAGTACCATCGTAAAACATAGAGGTAACCTAGATTCCTGGAATCCCAATCTAATTATATAAACCAGGGGTTCTCAAACTTTGTAATATCACAACCTTGAGTGCTGGATGGCAACAGTGGGGAAAGGAGAGCTTGCATGTGGCAGCCATTGCCACCATCTACCACTCCACACTGCCATGTGCCGCTTCTCTGCACACCACTTCCTAGGGGGGGGTGTGCAGCGGTGTGGAGAAGTTTGTGGCCCCTTTTTAAATTACTTGCAACCCTCAGGGCATGGGGGGGCGGGGGCGCAACCCACAGTTTGAAAACCCGATATAAGCTAAACTAGTACTACAGATGTAGATGCAACTTCAAGAATATAAAACATTTGTTTTTGTGGGTTTTATATAACACATGCATAAAACAGGCAAGCACAAAATCAAGCTTAACCTTAAGCTACTGAATCATGACCCATGTCCACAACTACACATCCAAGGTTTTCAGTTCCTAGACAAAAAACTGTTGAAGCAGTGTTAATTTAGCCAGGCATAGCACCTTGAAAATAGAGCAACGTTGCTTCTGGTTCATAAGGCAGCATAAGGTCATACAGACATTCAAATGATGCAGGAGAATTCTTCTAGGTTTGTTTTCCTGGTAGAAAAATATACCTGGAGACCCCTGAACAAACATTCAAATATTGAACTATTATACAGACAGGAAGCCCCTGTGCACACATCTCAGTGTTCTGTGCAGACTTCCCAGTCTGCCTGGTGACAGATGGCAGAAATGCATGAAGGAATCCTCTACTTGATGGGAGCAGTAGAGTCCAGGCCAAGTGACACACTGTCTTTCTGGACAGTGTGGGAGGGGCTGGGATGTTGGAGGACTGGGTTGCAGCTTCTCCCAAAAGGTACATACATGTACAGAAGTTTGCTAGCCAAGAGAAATACTTCCCAGGAGTTATTTAGCTCTAATTGTTCCCAGGTTATTCTTCTCCTGGAGCAGCCATTCTTGCTCTGGGAAATAAAATCCTAAATGTCTGTACATGAACACAGAAGCTGGTCTGATGTACCGTAATTACAGCGTTGGAGCAGACTTGGTTAATTGAGTCTGCTAAAGCATGGTAATTACCGCACTCCATCAGCTTCCCGCATCTCATGTATCAGTATCCCCACACTACACAATGGTGGCAGGGGAGCTTGAACTAAAGCTCAAACAACTTTTAGTTCAAGCACCCCTGCTGCCACTGACATATGGACAGGCTGATACATGAGATGCTGTGGCGCTTTAGTTAGAGAAGATCTCAGAGCCACTTTAAAATGTCATTCCCCACCCCTTCTCCCCCCTCCCCGGAGCATGTGTAAAAGTACCCATGGTTTCTACTGAGAGAGTAGCAACTCTACCAGTAGAAACTTAATGTCTACATGTGGCCATGCACAGAACAGTGCAACATGCTTGAGTGCAACGCTATATGGCACAGGAAATTTGCAGTGTAAATTGTCTCATCCATCTTTGATGGAAACTAGTATTGCTGACTTTCTTAAAAGTTCTAATGGATCATTTTTGAGTTATTTGCTATGGACTCTTGAATATCCTAACAGTTGGCAATATTTCTTCTAAAGTTTTGAAACGATTCAGCTTTAATTATAAGTACCCTCTTAAATTATCTACCTCCCTTTGAGCATGTTTTAACAGGTTGGTAGGGACCGGTCTATAAAGTTTTTGCATTCACTGATTTTTTTTTACCTATTTAGAAGTCGATATTGTGAAATTGTAATTTTATGTGGTTGCGGCTGTAACAATGTTAGTTCAAATAATATTGATATAAATACTGTTACATCAGTACCTGTTCTATGCTAAACAGTTACACCAATTTGCACTGGTTATAAAAATTGTATATAGGCAAGGCCTAAACCCCCCCAAATCAGAGCATACCACTTTCAATGTTCCCTGGCCACACTAGGTCCAAAAGAAAGTACAAAACAAGAGAACATGTGGAATTAATATTTACATGTATTATATTATACTATGTGTTACTTAAATAGGTAGCCTCTCTTTCCCATATTCAGTTATTTGCTTTAGTAGCAGTATTCATAGGATTCTACTGTTGTATCTGCCAAGCAGTACTAAACATCCTGAGAATTAACCAACAGCATTCCTGGCGGGCAGGATTTCAAAAGAATCAACAAAAGAAATAGCCTTGGCATGCTGTTCTTTCCTCATGCTAATATGTTGTATATATAAACACTTAATCTTGGAGACAGAAGGACAAGTCTTGTAGATTCAACAGAAGCTACTAACAGGGCATGTCTACACATGCAATTCATGCAAAACAATAAACTCCGGGGTTTACTGTGCCAGAGTTTATTGCTCCCAGGTGTGCCATTTGAACACCTGCCGAGGACTGCAACACATGGAGCCAGGTGGAGTAATCCTGCTGGCAGGAAGGCCCAGGGGTCAATCTACCAACCCAGGGCTGTTTCCCCCTGACTTAACATGCTGTGGAGGGCCTGACTTCAGTGCAGGCAGCCTCCACACTGAAGTACCCACATGCCCCAGCCAGCCGCATCAGCATCTACATGTGCGCCGCTGAGGAGTAAAACACTCTGCAGCAGGATAATCTTTGGTTACAAGTACTATTCTGCTGTGGAGTTAATTAGTTTACTCCAGCCTAAATGCCCTGAACATGTAGGTGGTGAGACATTTACTGAGATGCTAATTAGTCAACTTCAAAGTAAATGTCTTGTGTATACACGCCCACAATATCATAATGTAAGCTGACAGATACAGAATGCCCCAAGAAAATGTACTGATATCTTCCTCCTCATCCTGGAAAGGCCCCAAACATTACTTTTGAAGTTACAAGAAGTCTTAAAGTTACCTTTAAATTTATGTCTTCTAAATAGTCCTGATAAATTTGTCTAGGACAAATGTAAAGGCATCAAAACAAGTGAATTACATCTTTGAAATGGAGACTGCCTTTGTGTATTTCTCTATTTGCTGTAAAGGAGAAGGTAACTGTCAAACCCTACTTTCTCTCTCACGTTTTTTCAGATTCAAATAGCTTCTCCAAAGAACTCTAGTAAGGTCTTTGTCCTCTAAATTCAAGACTACATAGTACTACTGATTTTTGCTGATACAGCCCTGATTAAAAGACATTGTATGCTGTTCTCATTTATCAAATGCAATGAAAACAGCAGTTTGACAGCAATAAGAAAATTATTCATAAAATGAAATTCTATTAGGAAAAATGTCTTTGAATTTTCTCCTTTGAATTTTTGCCTGGTGCCTTGTTGAGAATACGAGTTGAAGATTGCTGTACCTCAAAACTGCTTCCCTGAGTCAAAAATAAAGAAAGAAAGAAAACATTTTGAATGAGAAATTGCGGAACAAGAACTCATTCACAAACTGGACTGTATTAAGCATGGTTTAATCAGGAGCTATGGATTCTCATCTCATTACCTGGATTAGTTTTTGTGACCCCTTTGTTCCCATGGTTTAACATTTGCTTGCTTGTCCCTCACAGCGCTGCCCCTTTCCTGCTCTCTCCCTCCCTCTCCTCCCCCATCTTTTGTGTTCTAATTTATCCCCCTGTCTACTCTGCTATCTGCACTTCCTTTCACAGCACCTGATGAAATGAGTTTCAGCCCATAAAAACTTGTGCTGTATCTATATCTGTGTTCAAAGGGACAAAAACCCAGACTAACTAAATAAAATATCTATCTATATAGCCATATATCCATGTATATATAGATTCACAGATGTTGGGATCAGAAGGTACCTCAATAGATCATTGAGTCTCACCCCCTGCATAGGCAGGAAAGAGTGCTGGGTCTAGATGACCCCAGCCAGATGCTTATCTAACCTCCTCTTGAAGACCTCCAGGGTAGGGGAGAGCACCACCTCCCTTGGGAGCCCATTCCAGATTTTGGCTGCTCTAACTGTGAAGTTCTTCCTAATGCCCAATCTAAACCTGCTCTCTGCTAGCTTATTTCTTGCGATTCCCAGGGGCGCCTTGGTGAGTAAAGCCTCACCAATTCCCTTCTGTGCCATGATGAATTGATAGGCAGCCACAAGGTCACCTCTCAGCCTTCTTTTGCAAAGGCTGAGAGGTCCAGGTGCCCTAGTGTCTCCTCCTAGGGCTTGGCCTGCAAGCCCTTAACCATATGAGTGGGCCTTCTCTGGACCCTCTCCAGGTTATCCACATCCCTCTTGAAGTGCAGCGCCCAGAACTGGACGCAGTATTCCAGCTGCGGTCTGACCAGCACCAGATAGAGGGGAAGTATCACCTCCTTGGTTCTGTTTGTCATGTATCTCCTGATGCACGACAAAGTGCAGTTAGTTTTGCTGGTGACTTCGTCACATTGACAACTCATGTTCATCTTGGAGTCCACTAGGACTCCAAGATCCCTTTCTGCTTCCGTGCTGCCAAGCAGGTCATTTCCTAGGCAGTAGGTATGATGGACATTTTTCTTCCCTAGGTGCAGCACTTTGCAATTCAACAAGGAGAAATGCATTCTATTGTTTTCTGCCCATTTGTCCAACCTGTCCAGGTCTGCCTGTAATTGTTCCCTGCCCTCCAGTGTGTCCACCTCTCCCCACAGTTTTGTATCGTCCGCAAACTTGGATAGAGTACACTTCACTCACTCGTCCAAGTCACTTATAAAGACGTTGAGAGAATTGATCCAAGGTCCGAGCCCTGTGGGACCCCGCTGCCCACATCCTTCCAGGCTGATACCGACCCATCCACTACCACTCTCTGGATACGACCCTTTAGCCAATTTGCCACCCACTGGACTATGTAATCATCCAAGTCACAGCCTCTTAAACTTATTCATCAGTATGGGGTGGGATACTATATCAAAGGCCTTCCTGAAGTCTAAGTAAACGATGTCAACCCCTACTCCTGTGTCCAGGTGTTTTGTAACCTGGTCATAATAAGACTAGATTAGTCAGGCATGATCTACCTGTGACGAACCCATGGTAGCTTCCCCTCAGCATAATTTTTCCTGCGGGGTTCTCGCATATATGAGCCTTAATAATCTTTTCAAAGACTTTACCAAGGATGGAGGTGAGACCGACTGGTCTGTAGTTGCCTGGATCCTCCTTCCTCCTCTCCTTGAAAATAGGGACCACACTGGCCCTTTTCCAGTCCTCCGGGACTTGACCCATGTGCCATGAGTGCTCAAATATTCTTGCCAGTGGCTGTGCAATGACATCAGCCAGTGCCTTCAGTACCCTCGGATGGAGCTCAGTTGGGCCTGCCAACTTAGTGCAGAGTCACTTGGAAGGACTGGATGCATTTATCTCAGGGTCAACACTTGGTGGTCTGGTGCCCTGCTGTTGTCTCTCTACAATCCCATTGTGAGACTTGTCTTGCCCCTCGTTTAGGAACACTGAGGCAAAGAACTCATTGAGGAGTTCAGCCCTGTCCCCCCTGTCTGTCACCAGTTGCTTCTGCCTGTTCAGTAGTGGTCCTATTCCACCCTGGGCCTTTCTTTTACTCCCTATATATCTGAAAAAATTTTTTTGTTATCCTTAACTTGGGATGCCATCCTCAGCTCCATGGTAACTCTGGCCTTTCTAACTGCCTCCCTACAACTGTAAGCCAAGGAGGCATACTCCTCTTTAGTAATTTCTCCCTGTTTCCACTGCTTATATGTCCCTCTTTTTGCACTTAGACTGCTCTCGATTTCTCTAGTTAGCTAAGGAAGCCTCTTGACCCCTTTCCCCCACATCAGGATCGTCTCCTTCTGTGCCCAAAGGATAGCTTCCTTAAGGCACATCCACCCTTCCTGGGCTCCCATCTCACCAAATCTCTTACTCTGCAGTGCATCATTGACTAAACGCCCAAGGTCGCTGAAGCCAGCCTTCCTAAAGTCTAGTACTTCCACCCTACTCGTTACCTTTCCCACTTATAGTGAATTCTATTATTTGGTGGTCACTATCCCCTAGGTGACCACTGATTTGTAGGTCCCCTACCAGGTCATCCCCCCTTGCCAGTACCAGGTCCAGTAAGGCATTCCCCCTAGTGGGATGATGTACCTCCTGCGTCAGGTGGAGGTCTTGTACACAGGATAGGAACCTGCGTGAACGGTGGGAATTTACCGCCTGCATCTCCCAACAGATGTCAGGGTAGTTTAGGTCCCCCATGACTACCACTTCCCTAGTATAGCTATAAGTAATATAATCCAGTAATACATAAATATAAGCAAATAAAATCTTATTTAGTTAGTCTGTATAGGTGCATATCTACCCTGCCTTCTATAATATTACGTGCCATTAAAGCCAATATTCAGCTTTTAATCAATCCATTTTTAATTACAAGTTATTCAAAGAGTGACAATAAATATCCTAGTATTGTGTATCTATTAAGTCTCTCAGCTTGTTCTACAGAAACTAGATTTTTGCCCTTGTTTCTACAGAAAATTACCACGTGGTCCACTTTCTGCTTCTATCTGCCCCTAACTCCCTGTCAGACTTCTGTATCTTCTATGTATCCTCCCTATTTTAATACCACATGCCACCTTCTCCACAGACAATACACTGGATGATTTAATCAACATATCCCAATTTGTGCTTCACCTATAGCATCCGTGTACTCAATCTGACTTCGCTGTATCACACTGACAGAAAATATGCACCGTCTCCAATAATCAGTGGCAAAAATATACCAACTACACATTTTTTAAACCATTTATTTCAGTAAAAAATGAGAACAGGAATTAGATATTCAGTTAAAAGACTGAAGAAGCAGATATAAAAGTACCATGTATTGGCCATTTGTCTGTCTCAGTCACTTGTTAACAAATGAGAGAATAAACATTTTTGTATTCTAGTTTTTCCATTTGCAAAGAGTTTCTTATTACCCCTCATAAAGCACATGTTTTCATGTGTCACGCTACAATCTCACACCTTGGGCCTCAGTCTGGCAGTACTGCCACTCATCCAGGCCTGCCAACCCATGGCTAGTCACTGAGAGTGTTTTTACACATGGTCTGGGGGTGGGGAGGTGGGAGGGGTGCTTTAATTAGAGCAGCCCCAAGAGCCGCTTTAATTAAAGTGCCCGTAATGCATCGTGTATCAGTGTCTCTGTGCTTCAAAATGGGAGCTCATCAAGCAAGCTTTAGTTAATGTTCCCGCCGCCATTTTGAAGTGTGGGGACATTGATATATGAAATGCAGAGGCTGGCTGGAACATACTAATTAGCATGTTACAGAAAACTTAATTAATTGTGTATTTAACAGCACATCAGAGCAGCCTCCCTGCAGGTGTACAGGCACCCTGAGGCTAGTCAAGGCTGGCCTGAAGCTTCCAATTAGGCCTAACCATCCATCCATTCCCCATCACTGAAGCAACCAGCTGGGATCAACTGAATCTCCACTTCCCCCATAAAAAGCTCTGACCCAGGATAGGAAGTTTCCTGCCAACTGTGTTCAGCCTGACCCTAGACTGCTTTGCTGTTCCCTCTGATTCACTCTTCAACTCTGTTCTCTGCATGATCTATCTCCCAGCTTCCTGACTTGGCTTCCTCTGAGATCCCACTCTTGACTTGACCTCCTGGCTCCTTAACTTGGCTTCTCCTAGGATTCCATCCATGACCATGGTTGGTGCCTCAAACCCCAAGTGGCCCCAGACTTGGCCACCCACGTCCTGGCATGACAGCATTGTCATTTCATGTGGAACATCTAGCCATCTCTAAGAAAACTCCTCTTTTCATGAGGTAGTCACCCCTTGAACAACTACAGTCTCAAGACTTCTCATCTCTCAGGTATGCTCCCCCTTCATGTGATACAAGAAGGAACAACAACTACAACTGTACTGGTCCATCTATTCATGGTAACGGACACAGGAGAGCCGATCAATAGCTAAGGTCTTCTTTGTTCCTCTGTCACCTCATATGTATAAAGAAATGCAAGTTTTTTCATGGTTTAATTCTTCTTTCCCACTAACTTCCAGGAAAACAAGTAGGATGTGGTGGTCTGTACTGGTAAAATCCACCTATAACCAGGGAAGAGGAAATCAGGAATAGGGTACAAGTGTTCCCACTAGTTTTACTAGCTGCCTCCTTTCCCACAATGAAGCAGGAGCAGAAAAAGGCTAAAGTAACCGTTCACCCTGACATCCCCCCGGAAGAGTAGGAAAAAAGACTTTTAATTGTAAATTCTGGACCATCACACAAACATAATGGTGTTTAGATCATATTCAGCCCAATCCCCTCCTTCTGTTTTCATTTCTCTCCTCTACAAAAGAACCATTTTTCAGGGGTCTGCAAACTTCTCTTCGAAGTACACCCAAGTTATCTTAAAAAAAAGATACATCATGAAAGTATGATCAAGGTAAAAATGCAAATAAGGTAATTAGTTTATTGACAGACTTATTTTCTTTGACCAGAAAGAACATCACCAAGATGGAAAGAAGTGTTTGATTTCTATAAAATCAGCTGTAACTGAAAACATTATTGCTTAATATTAATAGTTAGAACATAAAAACTGCCATTTACTGCGTCAGACCATAGGTCCATCTTGCCCAATATCCTGTGTCAGTGTCAGAGTGGCAGAGTGAAAGGGAGTGAACAGAGTATGACCAGAGTTTTTTCCCCTGAAACTGTTGTTCTCTCATCTGTAACCTATGACATTTAAGGTCTTGGAATTTCTGATTTAGAGGGTGTACATCTAACTCACATACTCAATAGCTACTGGTGCCTCTTCCCTCAAAGAATTTGTCCAATCCCTTTTTGAATCTGGTTGAATTGTCAGCTTCCACATCAGTTCCATAACAGAGCCAGCAAATACAAACAAGACTGATATGTCCTAATTCTAAACTTCCATCATTTCATAGTTGTTAGGGGGTGGAAGGGACCTTACAGATCATTAGGTCCAGCCCCCCTGTACATGGGCAGGAAAGACTGCTGGGTTCAAATGATCCCAACAAGATGGGTATCAAGACATTTTTTTTTTTATTTTTTTTTTGAAGATCTCCAGGGTGGATGCCTGTACCACTTCTGGGGAGGGAGCCTGTTCCAAACCCTCGGCACTAGGCTTACAAAGAAGTTTTTCCTTATGTCTAGCCTGAAGCAACCTTCAGTCAGTTTCTACCCTTTATTTCTTGTCCTCTCCTGGCAGTCCTTGGTGAATAGCTGCTCCTCCAAACCCTGATGTACGCCTCTGATATACTTATAGACTGCAACCAAGTGCCCCCTGCATCTTCTCTTCTCCAGGCTGAACAGGCCCAAGTCCTTCAGCCTCTCCTCGTACGTCTTGGTCTCCAGGCCTCTAATCATGCATGCGGCTCTCCTCTGGACGCGCTCGAGCTTCTCCACATCCTTCTTGAAGTGTGGAGCACAGAACTGGATGCAGTACTCCACTTGCGGTCTCACCAAGGCCGAGTAAAGCAGGAGGATAACATCTTTTGCCCTGTTTGAGATGCCTCAGTGAATGCATGCGTTTGGTTAGCTCTGCCAGCTACAATATCGCATTAGCAACTCACATTCATTTTGTTGTCAGTCATGACACCCAGGTCTCATTCTGTTGTGGTGCTGGCAGGCAGAGCACTGCCAAGCCTGTACGTGTGTTGTGGGTTATTTCTCCCCAGATGGAGCACTTTGCATTTCTCTGTATTAAATGACATCCGGTTGAGGTCTGCCCACTTCATGAGCCTCTCCAGGTCAGCCTGTGTTGCCATCCCATATTCAAGCATGACAACATTGCTCCATAGCTTGTTGTCATCAGTGAACTTTGTCAGATTGCTTGTTCGTTAAGGAATTGGATTCAGGTATTACATGTCGAAGAGCATTGGTCCAAGTACTGACCACTGAGGGATGCCACTGTTTGCCCTCCGCCGTGACGACTCAATTGTGCCAATCAGTACCGTTTGGGTCCTACCATGAAGCCAGTTACCTAGCCACCAGACTGAAGTAGTCCAGAATGCATTTTCCCAATTTGGCCAGGAGGCCATCATGGGAGACCAGATCAAAGGCTTTTTTGAAGTCCAAGTATATGATTTTTAACCCCATTTCCTATCCAGGTGGCAAGTAGCCTGACCGTAGAAGGAATGAGGCTGGTCTGGCACGACGTGCCTATGATGAAGCCATGTTTGCTACCCTTCAGAACACTGCCTTCAGTTAGCCTGTGTGTGATGATTTCTGTGATGATTTTCCTCTAGGATTTTACCTGGGATTGAGGTCAAACTTATTGGCTTGTAGCTTCCTGGGTCCTCCCTTCCTTAAAGATAGGTACCACGTTGGCTTTTTTCCAATCTTTTTTCTGGGACCTCTCCCAAGTGCCATAAGTCTTCCAATAACTTTGCCATGGGTTGCATGATGATATCAGCCCAGTTCTTTTAGCATTCCAGGGTGTAGTTTGTCTGGTCAAGCTGACTTATAGATATTTACCCTTTGTAGGTGCTCCCCAACAAAACCTACACCAACTATGGGAAGGAGGTCAACCCCCCACAGTCAGCCTGTATCCTGTCAAGCAGGCTAATACCTTTGGATTGGTGGACTATCAATGTGAAGTATTCATTCAGGAGTTTGGTTTTGTCCTGAGTGTCAGTTAACAGCCATCCCATTTCATTCATCAGGAGCCTTGTTCCTTTTGTGACTTTCTACATATCTAAAGAAGGACTTTTTGTTATCCTTGATTCCGGTTGCCAATTTATGTTCAGTTAGTGCTTTTGCAGTCCTGATCTGCTCCCTACAGGTGCAGTCGGCTGCTGAGTTACTCCTCTTTGGTAGTTGTTCCTGACTTCCATTGCTTGTAGGCTTCTTGCTTTAAATTTCAGGAGGTCCATGACTTCCCTGTTGAGCCAAAGGGGTCTCCCCAGCTCCTAATTTCATCAGGAGTTAGACTGAATCCCTATACCTGTTGCATCAAAAATCAAAACTGCTGCCTCTCAAAAACAGTATTTTTGGGCCTTTACAGCTTTCTGATCTTATTTCCCACTTTTGTAATCAGGGGTGTAATTAACATTTTGGCCCCCTGGTGATGCACAGGGAGTGAGCCCTTAGCTCCTCATGTGGAAGCTGCAGTGGTGGCAGCACACTTTCTGAATTGAAGCCTAAGGTCAGTACTCTGCTCACCCACTACAGGTTAGCAATTATGTTTACATATTTAACCTGTTTTACTGTAATAGTAAGAAGACTACTTAAAAGAAGGTTATGATGAATCTCTGGAATGGTAAATCATCATATCAGCATTCCATGGCAGAGAAACACCAACTCCCTTCACTTTGGAAACTTTTCAAATTCTCTAAAAACCATAGTCACTGGGTGTATCTACACATACAATTAATGCAAAGCAATAACCTTCAGACCAGTCTGAGCCAGAGTAAACTACTCCTGAGCACAGCATTTACACATACACCCAGGACAACAGCAATCTGAGCCGGGACACAGCAGTTATAGGCTTGCATAGGTGCATGGGGGGAGCGCAGGACTAGCTAGGGCACAGGGTTACTGACTGAAAGTGAGGAGTTGTGTGGCTAGGCAGCAGTCTGTCCCCCTGCTGATCAGGTGCAATTAATACCTCTGGTCAGCATCTACACTGGTATTTAATTGCAGCACATTACCCTGCTGCAAGACAGTACTGACAATACTAGCTTACTGTGGCATAAATTAGTATACTGCAGCTTAATACGGTCACATGTGAAGACAATGATACTTTACTTCACAGCTAATTACTCTGCTCCATAGTAAAGCCACTGTGTACTATAAGGAATAAACTCTTAGTGTTTCTTTTCTACCATAGCAATAAGAACAGACATACAATATACTGTTACAGAAAGGATACATAGTGATATTAATTTTGAATTTCAAATCAATTTGATCAATTTAACTTTTAACCTGGAAATTATTTTAACATTAAACGTTGTTCCAGAGAGACTGCCAGTGAGGTGGAAGAGAAAGCAGCACACCTTGGGATGCTAAAGGGGCCAGGAAACACCCAATATGTGACATGCCACAAATTCAATTTAAAGCTTAACACCAGCTACCAAAACGGCCTACATTTTTCAAGCAGCATCTTTGTAGCTGGCTGGATATTTTATATCTGGATGGGCATTTTTATTGTACAATAATTATTGTGTGTGTAGCTGGTCTAAATGTATAGGACAACTAACTAGTTATTGTATAATTAATGTAATGTGTGTCAAGGCCCTCTGGTAGAATAAAGGAATCAAACCTCGATCTCTAGACATCTTTAATTACAAGGTCAAACTCTGGTCCTCTAGTTTACTTTTAATTACACTTTTGAGCTGATCTAATCATGTTTTTCTTTTCTTGTATGTGTAAAAATATAAAAGATAAGTCAATGAACCACATTTGAATTACCAGTATGTGAAACAAAATGTTTACAAAAAGTTTACTACTATCTTTGAGATTTTTCTGTACTTTAATAGCACCAAAAAATATAGAGATAAATCTTTCTGTTTATAAAAGTGATGCTCTTTAATTTCTTTGCCTCCTTGGACACAAGCATCTGACATACTGGATTGTTTATATTGCAAAACTATGTCCAGGGCTATACTGCATCCTAAAGTATATGCAACATTCTAATGGGAGATGTTGGTAAAAGAGGGGGGAAAAAAAGAATCCTTTCCATATTTTCTTAAAGACCAGCGGGTAGACATCAGAAACAGTCAAATGTTGATTACTTAAATAAGCAACTGTACAGTTAAACACACTAAACCTTCTTTTCTTTTTAATTATTTAAGTTTGTAAAGAAGTTGAAGTTTTATAATTTAATTTTAGAAAATTCCTACTGAATTGAAATTTCTAATGTATATAATTCTGGAAAGTATGATGAAAATAGGTCAAGCCATTTTATTAGCTGAGACATCAGAAGTTATATACAAGTAAAACAAAATATTACATTTACACATGGGGTACTTGTCATAGTTTAAATAAGTAAAATAAGTTCAAATAACTCTGCAACTTTTCTGTAAGTAAAAACTACAGTATGTTTATTTTATTTAAATAATAACAAAATGTATTAGCTAAAACTCCTTCTAGCTAAAGCTTTTAACCTACTATTGTTATTTGTAACTCCCAATGTTACTGTCACTAAAAGATCACATAAAATTGTTTTTATGTATTTCATGTATTTTACTTGAGGTATAAACACATATTTGGAGCCATTTGAAAAAGATAACGTTTTGAAGGGGAACTGCTGACTGAGAGCACAAGCTTGGGGTGATACAAATGTACCAGAACTGCTTGAAATTTAACCTTGAATGAATCAGCCTTAACACTGGAGCTGTTTTGCGACTTCTGTATCATTCCCAGCTTGTGGGTGTATGCAACTGTTAGAACAACAACTGCTGCCAGGTCTGGAACAAGAGTCCCTCCTCCCCTTTTGAAAGGGTTCCAAAAGTATGTTTGTCCATATCCTTCATATATTTGAATCCAGACTATACTTACTTTCTCCTGCTGTTTGTGCAAGTCTTTCACACAACCAAGAACTAAAACAATTTTCTTAAAAAAGCAAACCAAATGTAATACTGTGATGGGGTACCAGTTGGTACCAGGGCAGGGTACCAATATGGGGTGGGGGGTGTGCAAAAACAGCAGCAGCCAGAGCTGACCAGCTGCTACCACCAGCCTCCTGGCTACCACCTCTGTTACATACACTGCCACTGTCTTGTTCACATTTGGTCAGAGGCATAACAAGCCATAAAACCAAACATGAGCAGCCATAAAACTAGCATAGGAACAGTACCTGAAATGATCTAGGCTCCTTTCTTAAATTAACTAGATTCAGTTGATGCTGTTTCTCTTTAATGTTTCCAGATTGTTACTTAATAGTTAATAATCAACCCACTACTTGAGCTCACATTTGGTTTTCCAGGAACTTAATATATTTGTAAAGTTATTGGAAATCGGGTGGAAAACCTTTACAAATAGCAGTCAATTGAGTGTTAGCTGAATTCACTAAACAGTGTGCTTCCACATAATTAACTGTGAATTACATGGTTCAGTGACATTTACAAATAATAAAAATGTAAAAAGGTGATTGGGTAATGTAGCCCAACTCCTTACTAGGGAAGAATTGCTTTATATGGTATTTTCAAATGCCTTAGCAAGTTAACAAGGGAAATAACTTTCTCAGATTTGAAATGCAAGACAGAGTTGAAAAAAACACAACCAGATTTTGTTCCTGGCAACTGGGCAACAGATTTTCCATGTGATCCTAGCAGGCCAGTTCAATAATCTGTAAAATATGAATACACATACACATGCACACATGTATGTGTGTTTCTGTAAAGCTAAATTCATTTATATTTTTACATCAGTTTGACATCCTTACATTGAAGGATCTGTAGAAGTACACAAATAATTAAGACCTGCTAACAATGCAAGATGATAAAATAATATACAGTTTGTAATGTTGGTGATGTGCACTGCAATACTCAAGTACAGCTAAGTGTATGAAGGACAAAGCATATCTGGTACATAGAAAAGAAAATGAATACATTCTTTCTATAAAGTCTTAGCTGCTACCTAATGTCAAATCCAAGTAGACTTTGTAAGAGAACGTCAGTGTTATACAGGCAAGTTCCAGGCTGAAACAAGTACCATCTGAGAATAAAAGAAGCAGACTTATGACCTGGAGCATGTCTCTAGAGCTCAACAAAGAATTTATATAAATATAAATAATTCAAATTCCACATTCACAGAACACCTTGTTTACAAAAGAAGTATGTGATCAGGAGGAAGGATGTACCAAAGTGCAAGCGAAGCTATAAAAACTGAAGGACAAATTTAAATTTTTTTTCTTTTTGTTGAGGAAGGATTAAACGTGATGAGCACCAATATTTTTTCTTCTTATTTCAGCTTCCTGGGAACAACACTAAACAACTAAAGGCTCCTTAACTTTTCTGATCAGTAAAATAAAGCATAGGAACCTTGATAGTCATATTATCAATGATTCTCTAGCATTTCTTGTGGCTAAGCTTGCATCTCAGACAAAAATAACCCCTGTCCAATATAAGCAAAGAAACAGCAACAGCCACATGTAAAACATATGAAAGTACTGGTATGGTTCTGATACTAGTGTAGACAGGATCCAGATAATCTGAGTACAAGCCAAATAGTGTGTTACCTTTAGGAAGAAAGAGGCAGCAGTGTCCTCTTAATTACTTTTAAAACCATAAAACACAGTACAACTGCATAATACCATGAAGGAAGGGTTATTCTCACACCATACTTGAACTATGAAATTACAAAGGCTGGAAGACTTACTGAAAGGCGTTGTATCAGTAGGGTCAGGAGGTGGAAAGTTTTCAGTGAAGTTGACATTACACAAGTCAGTGCTACAACAGCAGAAGCGATATGTTCCATTCTGAATCAAGGAAGGGGTGGTTGTTACTATACACTCCTCAAAATGACACTCTTGTGGATCTCCTATGTGAGACCAGCATCCTGTAAAAGGAAGCAAGTGAAATGACACTAAAATAAACACCTGTAATAAAATCAAATGTCATATAAACTATATAGTCTTATCAATATCTCTCATACTTGTACAGAAAAGGCACCTGCTTTGCTCTCCCCATCCTAAAAACCACCATTAAGCCTTATATCATTTTGTATCTTCAATTGCCTAGCATCTCTTCTCCCCCGTATCTCCAAACTCTATCTATAACCACTATTCAAAATGCTTCCCTTGCAATTCTATCTTGGACATCCTCCAATCCTTCCACCTTGTATACAAACCTGAAAAATTCTTATCAGAATCTCCAGTGCCCCAGGCCCAATTTCAGGGCCAGTGCTCCACCTGCTTCTCTGATTTATTAATTGCCTTTGACAACTTTGAACATGATCTTGAAATCTTGGCCCCCTCTCAACTTTCATGACTCCCTTCCTTGGTTTTCCCACCCCCTCTCAGATGTTTTTAGTGATAAAGTTGAGCCTCTTAACCCTTACTATTCCCCAGTCTATCTTACATGGGACTCCCACAAGTTTGCCTCATTATATCTTTCTTTTCTTTTTTTCCACAGCACTTCACTAGGTTTTACTGTCTGCTATTAAGACCTCAGTGACTACATTCCCACTAGTGACTCAAACTTGCTTCTCTCTGAACACCTCTCCATAGCCTGCATTTCTGCCTATCTTTCTAAACATCTCTGCAGGGGTGGCCAACTGTCAGCTTCAACTTGACAGCCCAAAGTGATTTCTTAATCTTTCCACTTTACCCATTTTTCTGACCTCTCCTCACCAACACCACCAAAAGAACAAGCTTCTTGTCTTTACCTTTAGGATCTGTAAAACTTAATACTGTCCTACCTACTGATCTGGCAACTTTTTGTGATGTTCCCCCATTAGTTTCCTTTTATTACTATTACAGTGTTTACTGCCCACACATTATCTTTTGCTAATGCTGCCTTTATGCCTAGCACAAGTCATTGAAAGCATGTGAACGTATTATTTTCTTTTTCCTTCAAATCTCTTTAATCCTTATTTCTATTGTGCTGTCTATAAACCTTTACATCCACTGGTCCTGACTGAGTCTTATAGTGCTGCTGTGGCCATGATGGTCTAAAAAAGTATGTAAGAAGCATGGTTTGCACAGTGAGGCAAGATCTTTTATTGGGCCAAATCATATTTAAGAGAGATGTTAGACAAGCTTACAGACACAAACACCTCAGGTTAGAAAAGAAGCTGATGCAGCTTGAACTAAGTAACAGTGAGAACAACTACTTTTATTGGTGAAAGTGACCATTTAAAATGGAAAGTTGGCAGAGAAGTGTGGAGAAAAGAAATTATCAGAACTAATTACAGTCCAAGTAAAAATAGTTCCTGGAGTAAAACTAATTATGTGAATAAGATCTTTGATAGGTAGGTGATAAGTTGCTGCTACCATTCTCTCCCTAATTCATCTTCCTATGCTGTTATTCTTCCTAATTTCCCTCTTCTTCATTCTCTCTCACCCTACTTCTACCCCAATTCTTAAAAAAAAAAAAAATGTGCCAAATAATTGCTTGAAGCATAACAATAACAACAACTGAGTGGGAAATGCACCGTCTTCAAATTAAAAAATTTGATCTAGCTGTTTTGTTACTGAAATAACCAAAAACAGAGAACCCCTTGGACTAAGAAGTCATAGCTTAAGATGCCCATAAGCACCATCATTACTTGAAGGACTACAGTTACTCGGTGCTAACCAGGAAATACCCTGGCCACAATTTAAAGATACTCTCCTATGGTGGGAAATCCAAAGGGGCACAGTAATTCAAGAACCCCTGAATACAGCAACCCAGCTGGTACAAATGCTTGTAAATCTGAAACTCTGATGCCAACAAAAATAATCAAGCCCCAACAATTTCCTCTAAATATAGACTTCAAGCTTTTGAGGAAAAAAGAATGTTTTCTACATCCTGAAAGGATTGAACAAAAATACCACTCAGACAAGTTTAAGTACTGAACAAAAAGAGAGTATGTAAGGAATGCAGTATATTAATATTCAACCTTTCTACTCTCAATATTAGGATTCCATCTTGAGTTAGGCTACAAGAAAAACATTTCTGGTGCTTACACCTAGTTCCCAGGGATATTTAAATAATTTACTCAATTACCACACTGTGTGGTAATCTTGTGTCTTTCAATCTCCGCTGATAAATGAATCAGAACTGAAATTTTGAAAAATATATTAAAACATTGTTGTTGTTACTGGTAGCATACATTTTGGGCCCATTTTAAAGAAAATATATTTAGATCTTTTGAAGAAATACAGCATACCACAGATAACATTGCAATCCTATTTTTTCCAATACCTGCAATTGAGACACTCCCACACACTCCTAAAGAAAGGTAAACCTCATTAGAAACCTGACTGAATTTGAGAAAATATTGGTCACAGCTATAAAACACAAAGGCCTATTATCTGTGCTGTATAAATAAGTTGTAAATATCTATATAAAAGGGAAAAAATTGTTCATGCCAAAAAGTCGGCTATGGACACTGGATCAAAAATTGGTGCTGAAGATTGGGAGACCATCTGGATCAGTGGTCCTCATATCCAGCTGCACAATAATACAAGAACATTATTTAAAAATCTGATATTGATGGTATTTCACCCAACTCAAAATTAAATGCATTTATGGTATAGAAACAGGCAAACATTGGAGGGAATGTGGTCATTTGGGAGGATTCTACTATGTGTGGTGGACATGTCCCAGAATTAAACTGTTATGCAAGAAGAATGGAAACGTGGTGAGGGAAACAACAGGATCCTGGATATCAGATAACCCTTTAGTGCTCCTACTGAACTTTCCTCAGAACTCTGCAACATTGATTCCTTAAGTCACTTATGATTCATCTTCTAGTGCAGGGGTGGGCAATTATTTCAGCAGGAGAGCCACTTAATGACTTCTGGTGAGCTGTCAAGGGTCACAAGGGTAGCTCTGCCCCTTGACAAGTACCTTGCCCCTTAATTGCCATATTGGGACCAGAAGTCCCATCCCCTAACCCATGCCACTGGAAACACTCCTTTTGAGAGGCAGGGGGTTGCCATCAGCCCTGGGTGAATGCCCCACCTCCACCCACACGCTGGAAAAGCCATGGTTGTGCCAGGCAGCAGTACAGGGCTGGAAGTGGAGCTGCAGCAAAATTTGGAGGGGCTACAGCCTCCTCCCAGCACTTCCAGAGCTGTTTTGAGCCCAGCCTCCAGCGAGATGAGCCCCATGCTGTGCCAGCTCCAGCTCCAGCTCCACCCCACAGCTGCCACCTGCCCCATACCATGCAGATGTTGGGGCACATGCCCCCTCTGCCCTCCTGGGGTGCAAGTGGAGGCAGGAGCTGCCCCCACCCCACAAGTCACATCTGTGACCCACTCTCCATCCCGTCTGGGAAGTCCCTGCCCCTGCCTGCTCCCTTACTGCAGGCATTGTTCACCTGCCCCCCCACACCCCTTCCCTTCCACTACATCCGACTTGCCAGCTGATGGCATCTGTATTGGATATCAGATCGATATCAGCCGATATGCCTTCTTAAATATTGGCTATCGGCATCAACCCCCAAAATCTCTATCAGTGCACCTCTAACTACAACATATTTTAATTTTATTTCAAAAATATATTTTTGTCCTGATTTACATGAGTTTCCATAGTGTATATAGAGGTGATTGCATGATAGTGCAAAATAAAGACTTACTCATATATTGTGTGGTGTGGGTGTGTGTGGGATTCATGGGATTTGTGGGGGGGTTTGGGGAGTGTACAGCTTATGGGTGGGTGTGGCTCCCCACCACACAGCCCCTGCTGCTGGTGGCAGGCCCTCAGGACAATTGGGGCCCATGACAGGCAGAGATTTCCAGTAGCACGCAGCTCTAGTTGGGTCCCAGATGCTGCATGTCACGGCACAGAGGCAGCCTGGTCCACTGGTGCTTGCTTTCAACCCAGACCAGGCCTGCTCCATGCCAGAACATGGGGCTCCTGGCAAAGCAGGTGGGAGCTGCGTACCATCGGGCCTGGACAGGCTGGCTCCATGGGGCTTCCAGCACTCCAGCGGGAAGCTGCATGCTACCAGCATGGAATCTGCCCGGCCCAGTCGCATGGGACTCCCCGTGGCTGCAGGCGGACTCTGTGCCACCATGTGAGGCTTCTGCCACTGCAGCTAGGAGCACACGCTGCAGGGCCGGGCTGGGTTTGCTGCATGTGCAGCTTCCTGCTGGAGTGCTGGAAGGCCCACATGGAGGCCCAGAGCCGACCCGGCCCAAAGGTGCACAGTTCCCACTTGCAGTGCCAGAAACCCCATGTGCTGGAATGATGCCAGCCTGGTCTGAGCCAAAGGCACGTACCAGCAGGTCGGACTGGGCCAGCTCCATGCTGTCATGCACAGCTTTTAAGACTCAGCCAGACCCATGTGCTGCCAGGGGACTCTGCCTGCTGCAGGCCCTAAGACACAGGGAGCGGGGGTGAGAAGGGCCCACCCCCCCTACCACAAACCCCACACACACCCCTATACCCCAAACAAACCTCACATCCACACACCCCCACCCCATACCCACACACCATTAGGCTGGGTGGGCTCCATGCCACCATGTGCAACTCTTGGCACTGCAGGCAGAAGCTTCCCTCCCCACTCACTAGCTGTCCAATCACGTACCATTGCGCTCTGTGCCTCTACATGGGGCTCCTACTTGGATTGCTGGGAGTCCCATAGAGGTGGAGGCACAGAGCCTGCTTGGTCTGATGCTGTGCGACCTCTGAAAGCACATGCCTCCTGCTGGCTTTCAAAGAGGCAGCTGCAGGCCAGTAATAATTGTTTTTCTGGAGGACTCCAGAGGACCAGATATAATGGCCTTGTGGGCTGGATCCAACCCGTGTGCCATATTGTGCCCACCCCTGCTCTACTGGCTACCACAATTACACTTGCACAGCCTGCAAGAGAAAAGCGACACCTCTACAATCACTGACTGGTTTTAAAAAGTTTGTGAAGTTTTAATAATGGAAAAGTTGTCCTATTAAGTCAGGAGAAGGTGAAAGGAAACAAACTTGGAAATCTAGTAGATTTTTGGTATTTGCTAAAAAAGACTCTTTACCTGCCTCCATATTGGAACATTTGATACATGCTTTGAATAATGAAATGCATGGGAATGGATGGGAATGAATTTGAGGTTTGGAGGTAGAGCTGAGTTCAGCATAGTGGAATTTGACATGTTACATTCTTTTGTAGTTTCCTGAATAGTCCAATTTAGCTAGTTATACAAAAGTTCATCTTAAATAAGTTTATTCTTTATCAAAACCTTTTTCAAAAGAAACTCTTTCTTCTTACTTAAATAGTTTTATAGTAAATTTCAGATGGTAAAACGAGATTAACATAATTTTATGGTACGTGCAAAGGGTCTAGCTGCAGAGTTTAACATCTTCTAAGCAACAGATTACTACTAGCTAAAAAGTGAAAGATTATGGAAACCACTGCACCTTAGTGAAATGTTTCTCACCTTGCTTTACAAGATGTACGTCTCCTTCTCGTGTTTTTTCCCAAAGTCCATAGCAAGTGCTGCCTTTCACACACAAAATAGTGCCATTTTCCTGAGAGATCTGACTCTCGCCGATTCCATGGTCCTGTTGATAGGGGTCCTTAAATGCACATAACCGCTCCTCACTCTGGGCCGCTTAAAGGAAAAAAAAAAAGAAAATCATTCTCAAAGTTTTCATATAAAGGCCTAGCATAGATATAAATGGCTTTATAAGCTTCAGTTTAAGGTTTAGCATACAAAGGCTGATTTAGGGTCTTTCAAAAACTAACATTCCACACGATTTTGTTCTTAGCATATAAACATCCATTCTTTAATACATAATTCTGCGGAGCTAAGGTTTACCTAAAGGTTAATATGAGTAGAACAGAAGAAAACTTCACTGAATGCTTCAAAAAGAACGTAAACATTTCTGAAATGTGCTGGTGCAACATAGATAATATTTCAGAGCACACTTTACATCTGTTGTGATGCTACTCTAGCTTACCTGATGCACTTTCCAGATGGTTTCACCAGGAACCAGGTGCATGATTATTGAATTATTTCCAGATCTTTTCAGCACCAGGTAGTCCTGGCAGACACTCATCTATCATCCCAGTTAATACTGTATGTGCACCACCCACTGCATTATGTTTTGTCTTCTGTGTCTCCCTTTTGTAAATCTGTTCCATTAAGACCTATTCCTTCTATTCCAGAATCACACTTATCCCTGCTCTTTCACACGACATATATTCCAGTATGAGCATTAGCCAGAGTGTAACAGTGTGATTCTGACCAATGCTACAGGGAAAACAGTGAATGCAAATGAGAGCAGCAGCGTATGTATAATTCTACGTTGTGGGATTCCCAGTAGGAAAAAATTAAGAATTCAGTAGCAGAGAGAGTGAAAATGAATAGCTATGATACTCTGCCAGTTATCTTTTGATTTTAGATCATGAACATTAGCCTTTCCTACTAGAATACATTTTCTTTAACCAAAAAATGAATTCAAACTTGTATTTAAATAACTACAAAATCAAATGTTTCACACACAACTCTTGTATTTTTCTGCTTATATCTTCTTCATAAAGGCACAGGCCATTACATTAAGCTAAAATCCATGTTTCCTAAGAAAACAAATATGATTTAATGAGGATCTATATATGAGTGCAAAAAGTGCAAATTATCTAAGTTAGCTCTAGTTTTTAAAGAATATGTTTTTAAAAACATCCATCCACTTGCTATGAACAGTGATTTTATAGAAGGACTTTGCTGATGCACAAGAAAACTGATGCATAAACTGAAGCATGGTGAGGTGAATACTACCTATTATACTCCTTAATGTTAATTTTCCAGCAAGAATTTTGACTGCACAGCTACGTACACAGATGCAATCCCAGTTCCTTAATTTCTGTGAATAATTACTTATAAGACAAAGCAATGTTAACTTGACAAGCCGCCTTTTGGGATAAAATATTTTGAACTTAAATTTTTAAAAAAGTTAATTTACAAATTAAATTGTAGGAAATAAAAATTGAAAATTATCAAATACATTTAAGATTTACTCCTCTGCCACAAAAAGACATCTTCCTATATAAAATTTGATTACATGATTTATACTGAAAATTAAGACAAAATACTACAAATTTGTAACCCACAACCCAGATGGGGTACAGTGGGGGCAGCCGTGGGCCAGATCCAGTCAGTTGGCAGGCTGGATCTGGCCTGCAGATTGTGTTTTGTCCACCTCTGCTCTAGAGGCTAGAGAGGATGAAAGATTCATAACGAGTAGGTTTTACAGGGATTTGTTGACTGCAGAGAAATAGTAAGAGCTAAGACTCTTGGATTTCATTCCAGGCCCTAGAAGAGCATCTCTCAACAGGTGTAGACTCTTCTGCCTATTCCCCAACCAAGCCCGGCCACTTCTAACCAACCTGCCCCACCTCAAACCTATTTCTTTCCCATTACTTGCTCTTTGATCCCAGTCTCCTTCATCTCATTTAACCATTCCCAGTGCGTACTCCTTGTGCTTTGCATCCCAGTTCCAGTTTCCTTGTCCAGCAAGTTGTAGTCTCACCAATCTTATGGCCTCTCCTTCCCCTTCATAGTTTCATTCCTTCAGATTAACCCTCCCAATTGCTTTGTCCAGCCACTTCCAACACTAACCCATATCATCACAGCTCCTTGCCTGGCCAGTCTCAGTCCCACCTTTTGTCCTCAACCAGCCTCTCTCTTCTACTTTAGCCTTCATTTGGCTCTTGTTGCTTCCATCTGAATCAAGTTGCATCCTCCTCAATGCTATCTGGGCCCAGCACAGAACAGATAAATTACTTTGCTCTGAATATTCCATGTCAAGCAACTAAAATCTGCAATGGCCCAGAGCTGAAATTCAGAGAATGCAGGGAAAAAATCCTGCTTGGCCCTAAGCTGAGTTATGTTCACTGTGGATAGAACATGGAAAAATGTAGCTACTAAACACTAAATTGTATACTGAATATGTGTAAGCTGTAATTTTTCAAAAGTTATTATCTTGGCCAAAGTTTGATAGATTTTAGGGGAAAGAAGGAAGACCAACCTTCACAAAAGTATACTTCCCTGCCAAATTTCAAGTCCAAGCTCTAAAATATGTAGCTACTAAAATTCTTTTAAGAAAGGGCTGCCAGATTCATAGATTGTAAAGCTGGGGAGGGACCTCAGAAGATCATCAGGTCCAGCCCCCTGCACCATGCAGGAAAGAGAGCTGGGGCCAGAATTCATTAAAATGGGCACAATAGTGTATTTTTCACTAGTTTTATTTGCTGAAATGGTAAAATCATTTTGGCCAAAGTATCAAAAAAATCCAACCAGAGATAGATACCTCACATGGAAAATTTTTAACATAAATAGTTATAGTTTGGCAAAGCTATAGGTAGCAGAAACAGGTTCTAACAAAAAGAGGTTTTTGGGTAGCCTCAAATAGTAGGTTGTGCTATCAAACCTTATATATAATAGTGTTCAGTACACTATAAATCAATAGGTATATTTCTACAATAGTCATGCTACTTTTAGCATTTACTACGATGTGAATAAAAGGCAGCGTTGTAGACCTAAAAATTCTGTTGGCTATTATTTCATATACATTTTTTTTTTAAATTAGTGTAGTCTGTCAAGTTGCTGAGGACAAAAAGGTCATATATTATCCACTAACATATGCTGCCCCAAGCAGTCCTTGCCAGTCACATTTAGTAGTTTTATTCTCAGGAACAGATGCTTCGCGCCTGGAATACTCAGCTGTCCTGCATTCTCTGCTCCTTGACATGGGACTTGCCAAGGGAACAATGTATGAAAAGATGGTACAGTACTACGACATAAGAACTGAATCTGGCTAACTTGTTGAAAAGTAAAATGAGAATTATCACTGAAATGTGAAAGAGAGAGAAAGAAAACCATATATCCTTGAGAAATCTGAGTTATCTGCTCCTAGGGAAAACTTGCAAGCTTTGAAATCAATTAGTTGTGGTAGAAGGAAAGGAAAAGATCACCTGAGAAAATGGTTTTGTATGTGTTACTGCACTTATGCAAGTTGTTGCTATGTGACCCTTTTCATAATTATTTTTGTACATAAAAATTTAAATTACAATTAAAATTATTAATTTATAATATTGATATTCATAGGATAATTATTACAAGTGTTACAACTGAAATTATTAAAATTTAAATTATTATTTTTATACATAAAAAATTAAATTATGGAGCTCATGGAGAACAGTGACTAATGTAAGTGCATATGAAGTAAATCCAGAAAATACCCTGCTTTCACAATAACTTAGACTGATATCACTTTTTAACTTTTGGAGCTTTAACTTTCTAACCTACGAACTAAATGAAAAGCTATTTTAGTTTTGTTTTCTTCTCAGAAGTATAGTTATTTGTATTGCAGTAGTTCCTAGGAAACTGAGGTAGCTTGGATCATGACTATATTACATGCTATACAACCATACAGTAATGCCAGTCCCTCATATCTAATAACTTACTCCAAAAATGTATCTTAAGTTTAAATGTAATGCTATCCAAAAAATAAATAGGGCCTATACAAATATCATTTACAGGGAAATGAAGCTATATTTACATTACCAATAATATGCAAGAGGAACTTGTGCCTACATTTACTCAATTTCTAAATTTGTAATAAAACCCAAACCTTCTTCCCACACTTTAATTTCCAGATAATAAGGCAGGGGAGACATGCAACAAAATAAAGGTTCTCAATTATAACCATGGTTCTTTTCGATTTCTGCACGTTCACACAGTTGGTTATAGCATGGACTGATGAAACCTGGTAGTACTACTCATTGGAATGTCCTTGTTCACTCCCTTCCTGGATCTAAACATTCAGAGGTCAGAGGACATGCAGCATTTACTACCTTATTTCCTTCCACTGCCTAGTCAGTCCAAAGTTGAAGTCAGGGTACCAAGAAAGTAGGAAATGTAGGTGGGAATTTACAAAATTACTATTTTATTACGCAAAAGTAATTTCAAGAACTCTGGTTGTAGACAAGTGACCTTCTGCACATTCCTACTGTGGGAATTTGGCAAACAATACTTGTCCTTCCAGAGAGAGTGGGATGAGGCAGGTAAGTTAAATACAGGCTATATTACTGCATGTGATCTAAATGCTAGATCTAAGAAATAACTTTTTAAGAAACTATTTATAGAGCTCCAAGAGGCCACTCTACAGATTTTTAATTTTGAAATGCATCTAAGGCAGGCCAGAGAAGTAGCTGAGTGCCTTTTAAGTAGGGGTGCACCAATAGAGAAATTGTTGGGGTCGACACCGATAACTGATTTTTAAGGAAGCATAGTGGCCAATACCAATCTGATTTCTAATATGCAACTCTTCAGCTTGTGGGCAAGGGGAGGGACTTCTGGTGGCAAAGGTCAGAGGTTAGGGGCTGAGACTTCTCATCCCAAGATGGTAACCAAGGGGCAGGGAACCTGTCAAGGGGCAGGGTTACCCATGGGGCCCTCAACAGCTCGCCAAAATTCATTGAGAAGCCCTCCAGCCGAAATAATTGCCCACCCCAATGTATATGCATATGGCTGCCAGGCAGCCTGGAGAACAGCTCCTGCAGGTAATTCCTGCAGATAATCCCTCCAGCAGGGATTGAGGCCCCCCTAAAGAGGGACAAAGGGGGTTGGGCAGGGATGGGGTTCTTGCCCAACTGAGTGGCATGTGGGGCTTGGGGCCCAGGGTTGGAATGGGCTGCTGCAAGGCCCTGGCAGGGAGTGGGATGATTTTCAGTATGCCTCAAACCTATTAAAATAAAAACCTAATGCTCTCCTAGCATCCAAAATGCATAGCTCAGCTTTCTTCGAGTGAGAATGAAGCAGAGAGAAAAGTACTGTCTATTCTATGTAGAGCTTTTTTGAGCGTGAAAAAAGGACTGCTTTAATCCTTGTGATGATAAACAATAAGAAAGGGTTCCGTCACAAAAACCTGCAATTAGTTTTTTTTCCTAGTGTTTGCAATAGCTACAGTAAAGGATATCTCAAATTGAGGATTATCCCATAGGTTTCACTTGCTGAATAAGCCCAAAGACAGAGGCCTCATATAGCCTAGTATGGTAACCAGAGAACAGATATTTATTATTCGCTTCAAGGATCTTTATTACATGGCTCAATAGTCTTCTTCGTAAGTTGTGGTGAATAGAGATGGCACGAGATGGTTTTGGGGGGGCTAAGAGGGTTCTGTTTTGTTTGGTTTTCAATGACTTGGAAAGTCCAAGTATTTTCTAAGCAGGTGCTACCACACTATGCCCACCTTGCTCCTGTCCAAAAACAGCAGTGCCTGCCCAGCAGCCCATGCTGCTCTGCATCTTCACCGGACTCTGCTTCAGGACTTCTGGCCAACCAGCTGGGAACAGGCTACAGAAACTGTGAGTATGCAAGTTTGCCCAAGACATATGGTCATCCTATTAATTCATCCACTCCCAAATTGCAAGTAAATGAGGTCAGGTCCTATTCACTAGTCCTATACTTCACACTTCCAGAGCAACAACTGTTGTCCAATGAGACACCGCAATTACAAGGTAGCTGAGGTGAGATGGCCAAAGCCCAATCCAGAAAGTGGCAAAGAGGTGATCTGAGGCTGAGAGACTGAGACAACCAGAGACTGACAGGGGCAAAACCAGAGCCTAAGAGGGGCAAGACCAGGGCCCCTCTATGGGCACAGTGGACCTCAGCCAAAGTCCAAAGCAGCCAAAAGCTAGGAAGGCTGAAACCCTAACAAAGTTTTTGAGGCCTGAGAGGGCCAAGCATTGAGGTGGGGCTAGGTGGCCCCTCAAGTGATACCATATACCATCTGTGAGATATGGGTGCACCTAGGGTGGCAGTTGGAAGCCACAAACACAGCCCTTAAGGCACCTGGTATCCTAGGGCACCAATAGTGCTAGAAGGGCCACAATTGATTGCTTGCAGGCAAATCTGCAGCAGACTGGACCCACTCTGGGTCCTTGGGGGAGCTTTCCAATCCTTAACTCCTCATGGGGTCAGAAGGAGTAGAGTTGGAGAAAGGCTCTCTGCCTTCCCAGGACTGGGATCACTTCAGTCTTTAGAAAAAAGTGTTGGGAAATCATGAAATTTACCTTCCCATAGACCAGAGGTGATGGGAGCAGCAGCCATCACTCCTTGCCTCTTCCCCAAACTAGGCAGTACCTAGGTTCAGGATGAGGCAGGGACTTCCCCTGCTTCCCCTACTGCCCAACTGAATGGTAATACAGCAATTTAAAAGCTGGCAGGTAGGAGTGAGGTGCTGGCAACGTCTCTCCTACCCAGATCCCAGCTCCTGCTAGCTCCCCCTTGCTGTCCCACTGAGCAGTGGGGCAGAGGGCTCAAGGATCCAAACCCTACTTCCAGTTATTGGCATTTAAGTCACTGCCCTGTCATCCTGCTGGCTGGCAGAGCAGCAAGGGAGAGCTGGAAGCCAGGTCAAGGAGACTTTCCTAGAGTCTTACCTCTCCTAGCTGCTAGCTCTAAAATTGCTAACCTGCTGCTCAGCTGGGTAGTGGGACAGCAAGAAGCCAGCAGCAACAGGAAACTGAGATGGAGTAAGTCTCTACATGCCCAGTTCCTGGGATATCCCGCTTTTAAACCATCACCCCTGTCATTCAAGCTGAGTGCCTGAGAGGTCAGAGAACAAGAGAAAACTGGAAGGGCCGAGAGCTGGACATGAAGAGTCTTTCCCCAAACCTGACTCCTAGTTTCTGGCTCCTCCGGCTTCCCTTTGCCACTCAGGTGACTCAGAGCAGTGTGAAGCAAGGCAAGTTACTATGCCCTACAGCGAAATGTCCCTGAAGCAGCACTGGGCAAGGCATGATGCTGTGCTCATGCTACAAGTCTACCAGAGTCTTGGTGCTGCACCTAAGTGCTCCCCCAAACTCTCCTGTACTCTTTCAGTTAACCCAGAAGGAGCACAAGGAGCAAGGGCTGTTCTGTGCTGAAGAAATAGGAGGGTTCCCACCACAGGAGAATACCTGTATCTTGCCAATCAGCTTATTTGCAGAATGAAAATGCATTCTCTCAAGATAGGAACCCTCCATAGTTGTCTGTGGCAGAAGCTGCTTTTCAGCAGTTTCTACCTGCCAGGTGAAATCCTTTCCCCTTCTCAGGCAAGGGAGAGAACAGGCTGTCAACCAGTGGGCTCCCCTATGGGCAGGGGTGATCCAGGGAGCAGCCCTCAAGTGTCCCTAGGCTGGACGCTTGATTGCGAAGCTGTCCAGCCATGAAGCTGAAGGAAAATCTATACAGTCCAGCTCAGGTTATGTTTCTACTGAAAGAAATTTTTTCCAGCAGAAACTAATGTCTGCAGGCAGCCTCCGTAGAAACTGGGTGGGGCTGACACCACAAGTGCCAAAAAAGTAAAACCTGAGCAAATGAGAAGGAAAGAGACTTTCAATCATACTTTTGCTTCCTATTTCTTTTTGTTAACATCTAACCCAAGAAAGGATTTTTTTTATTTTTTTTTTTTTTTTATACAGAATGAAGCCCTAATTTCTTCAGTTAAGAAGTGAAAAAACCTACCACTCTGGTTGTCTGATTCTTTAGAGAGATCACCAAGAGGGGAACCTCCCCATTCTAAGAATAAAACTATTTCTGAATTTTAATGCAAAAATACTAAAATAAGCTTTTCAATCTTTATCAGTCACAAAAAGGAAATAAAACCCTTCCTTCCTTATGCGCATACTGTAGGAGGCAGTTTCAAAGATCAGTCTTAAATCATCAGTCACATTAAGCTGAGTTATGGATTCACAAAGGATAATATTAAATCTACCTATCCCTTTGGCTGTAGAACCAGATCATCTCACAATATCTCTGTAAGGGAAGTATTACTGGCATGTTACAAAAGTGGAACTGAGACAGTTTACCATACTTATTTGTATACCACATGTATTTTTCCAAAAAACTTAGCCCTCTAAAATTGGGGTGCATGGTTTAAATGAGGAAGTCAATTTCCATGCTGGCAGCAGAGGGACATTGAAAAAGCTGCCAGGAGCCAGCTCTATCCTGGCATGCAAGGGGTGCAGAGCCCACTCCTTGGCGTCACTCATTAATTGCAGCTAAAATTTTAACCTTGTTCACATCTGTTACTCAGCCAAAAGCTGCTGCCAATTTGGCAGTGGGTATATGACCAAGCTAAATCTTTAGCTGCAAGGAGGAAGTGAGTAACACTAATGATCCAGCCCACATGTCAGATTATTAAAACTTGCTCTGGAAGCTTTATTGGTTTTAAAGTATGTATACAGTACACTTTGACAAAATTATGCATTTTAGCATTTATCAAAGTGAATAAGACAAGTCTCCAAGTCACTACAAATATGATATACTATATAGGGGTTTACCTAGCTCAAGGAGGCAGACAACTGGTTTCACAGGCAGATCACAGAGCCAGCTGCCATTTTCAAGGGATTATCATAACTATAGTGCCCCCATGCTCCTGACTACCCATGGGGTCCTGGCCCCCATCACTGACTGGTAGAGAAGGCTATCATATGGCCCTGCCCCTTGCTGCTGACTGGGTGAAAAGGTTGTCTGCCATGCGGCCCAGCCCCTAGCCACTGATTGTGGAGAGGGGTAGGACCAAACAGGCAGCCCTCTCAGCCAATCAGTGGTGAGGAACAGGAGCAGCAGCCATCTTCCCTGCTTACCTTTGTGCCAGTAGCCTCCCTGCCCCCTTCCTCCTGGGCAAGCTGCATGGCTAGGACAACTGCTGGCTCCCACTCAGGAGCCAGCATTTTATTTTTCCCATGGTTTTCAAAGAGATGACCTGATTTCATGATTTCTGCAAAATCCATGCAATCGTTATTTGAAAAGGTCCCTAGTTATATATTTTACACACATACACACTTATCTGCACACTCTTTATAGACATTTTCAGTAATTAATATAAGAGTTTATAAACGTAGAATACTGAATGTGACTATCACGATCTGTGTGGCAGACTAGGAAACTGAAACATTCCTGGAATTGCAACTATTTGTAACCTAAAATTAATTTGATAGTAATGTAGGTTTTGTCCATGTTAGAACAAATTCTAACAAATTGACATGCAGTGATTGCTTTTCATAGTGTATTACTTTTGAAGTTTTCTTTATACTATAGCAAACAAATGTTACAAAATAATTAAAATAGACACTTAAGTTACTTAAAGCAATACAACTGAAAATCGTTAAAGCATGACTCATGTTTGCAGTAACAACAAAGGAAGTCAATCCCATGAGTTTTTAATCAACATTTTCTCTTCTCGTGTCTATTCAATCCAAAGTACAGAGTCTACTCTGCCTGCTAAGGGAGGGGAAAGAGAAGGAAAAAGGACTCATGTTCATACAGCTAAAAAGTATATTCTGTTCCTTATGAAGATGGCCAGAATTAAATTTACATTTGCCAAAGATGAATGCCAAACAATATGGCTGTTGATAATACAGATGTGTGAAAAAGAGATTTAAAATCAAAATACAGGTCTGCAAATAACCGTAAAGAGTAGAATTGTTACATGCTTGTATTATACAATGGTTGTTGCTAAGAGCAATTATAAAACCAGCATCCCAATTTACTCTTACATCTACCTTCCTTTATAATGGCATGGGTGAAAAGAAGTGGAGACAAAGGAAGCAATAGCAAAGGAAAAAGATAGGTTTGTTTTCCTCTAACAGGAGTTTCTCCACATAAGAAGTTTTTTGGGTTTGTTTGGGTTTTTTTACCATCTTTCTCTTGCACTTCCTGTTGGGTGAAAAAAAATTAAAGCACATGGTTTTGGTTCAGATAACATCCCTTGAATTTGTGAGATTTTGTTCATAAAGAAAAGTCTGATAAAAGCCGTTTCCCCTTTCAGAGTAGATGCTTTTCTCTGGGCTCTTTTGTGGAAAGATCTCCTCAAGGAAAGCTCCAGAGAGAAGCCTGTATCTCTATAAATGTTGCTGAAGAGTTAGGTGACAAAAGTAACCTATAATAGTATATCTGTATACATGTAAGCTTTCATTCAACTATTGATAATGGTATCTGATGCAAGTCTGATGAGATCCTTGAAAAAAATTAAGATTCTCTCAATGCAGCAGCACAGCATTCTGTTATCCATGTTCTGGCTCAACAGAAAATAATGGATTTTAATAAACCCTCATTTCCCATTTTTATTTTCTTGTAACTGATTGATTGTGTGTATGCGTGTCAAAATTTATATTCAAGTGTATTTGTTTCAGGAGTATCTTCAATAAAAAGGTATTACTTTAAAGCAAAGAGAAAAGACCTAAACAGATTATCTAAAATACTGCCTTATGGAGAGTATTTTAAACTGCTGAACACTTCTGTGTTTTTATACTTCCAGTCATCTGCTCCATGCCATGTTCAATTAAATACACCCTGTAGGCTGGTTGATCAGGAGGATTTTTAAAGATTACCTTAACCTGTTCAAAAGATTTGCATTGCAGGACAACATTAACAGTAGAGTGTTACATGAAATAACAAAACAGAGTTTAAAAATTAGATGGTGAATCCTCCCCACTCAGGCCAGGAAGACAGAGCCTTGACTGTTTGGTGGTCAATTCATGGTAGTTTTAGGCGCATTGCAGAAGCAAACCCTTCTTGATCAGCAAAAAACAAAAACAAAAAACACAACAAAAAACCCCAATAATAGCCATGTTACACCTTAAATGGAGAATAGAAAAAAAGCTCAAAAAGGCCCAAACATACACTCCAAGGAGAAATTAAAAAGGAGTGAACAAAAAGTATCTAGATTCAGATTTACAAATGTTTTCTTGCTTCTTACAAACATGGGAAACAAACAACACAGTCATTTAAGTTCTTAATTATCTTATACCTAATATTTTGGCAGGTCTTGCACATTGCAATATTTAAGTGCCCATTCACATTCAATATTAAGATAAGGAATATTGGTTCATGCTACTTCATGCTCTATAGATTTCGCTTGCTTTATGCTGTACACGCCCTGGAAAACGGCACGTAACTCGTATTCACATAAAGTGAACCCACTTTACAATGTATCAAATAGAGATAAGTTTTCAAGACCTCGACTCTGTTGACCTCCAGACCCATTTCTACCACTTTCACAAGACAATTACAGTACTCACCAACAGCAGACAGTACACACAAGCACAGGGTGGTGGTGAATGTTACCATAATGGGGATGACAACTACAGAAACACGTCACAGACAATAAGCAAATAATGCAGATCCACACAGGATCCACATATTTTGATGCACATCACTCCCATAATGCAGCACACAAAGCAGCTGACTGTGGGGCTTCCACTACACAAATTGCATAAGAGTGAATCTACCTCATATATAACAAACTTTTGGTATAAAAAGGGTCATTGCATAAGAGCAAATTCTCACATACGTAACCCGCATAAAGCAAGGGAAACCTGTAAATAATTCTGGTGTAGTTTGCTTTCACTATGAAATGCTGCAGCCTCAAATGCTTGGCAATTACACAAAGCCAAACCATAAACTGGAACCCATGCCAAGATTGCAGTGACTGGTGGTATTAATATCCATTTCAAAATTAAGCGGCTGAGAATGCAGACAACTTTAAATCACTAGAGATAGTTACAAGTTGTTGTTCCACTAAAATAGCATCAAGCACCAGAAGATTCAAACCTATGGTGTTTTCTGAACCTGGGTACTTCTTTTAGTCCTTCAAGCATAGTCTGTAAATAAAACTATCAATAATGACAGAGACTAGCTTTTTTTAAAAGTAATGCTTCTGTGTACTGATGTCTCAATCACTTTTCAAAGTATCAGTAATCAATCAGTTCCAGGTAAAGAACAAAATGATGCAAAACAGATTAGTCACAAAGCAAACAAACTCAACAATTATGTCTTCACTGCAGAGTTAGCTCAAGCTACACTCAGATGAAGTGATCTTTTGTAAGCCTAGCTTGAGTAAAACCAGTCCTGCATCCATACAACACTCAAACTATGAGGGAATGGGTTACTATACAGATTTCCTGCTAGCTGCTGAAAAGCTGTGCTAATGCAAGCTGAAGTCCATACTCCCTGATGGGTCAGTTAACCCAGGTTAAAAGGACCACTATACTGGAGATAAAAGCTGTATGTGGAAAGGACTCAAGTTTGGGTGAACACTCCGTTACCTCTGCAGTGAAGACAAGCCCTTTTTCATCCTGTATCCTTCTCCCTAGGTATTTATAATAGCTCTCATTATCTTACTATCTGAACACTTCACAATCTTTATTTAGCCTCATAACAACCATGTGAGTTAAGTGAATACTATTATTTCCCAACCTAACAAAATTTCCCAGAGAATGACTCCTCAGTTTGCATCTTCTCTGACTGCCTATCTTGTATGCATACCAGCCCAGCCTCTGGGTTCTTTACTTTTCATTCCATCCAGGAAGAGCATGCCAGCTGCAGATGCTTCCTCAGCCTGACAAAGGGTTTTTAAACCTAAAAGCTTGCTTAAATATTTATTCTCCAACTATTTAACTTAGTTTAATAAAAGATATCAGATCCACCTAAAGAACCTTGTCCCCCTAATTTTGTTAGCAGTTTTAGAACTGATTTTCAGTCTGTATTTTCTTCAGCTCATCACCTTGGCTTAGTACAAACAGTCAAAAAGCCTGAGGCTGAACTGATTGAATCTTTACAGGTTAGTCTAACCTGCACAGATTTAACCAATAAGTAAGTGAACAGACATTCACGTTTTATTCTGGAAATGCAGCCACATGCCTGTAGTAGCCCAGGCCAGAAGGCTGGAGCAAACACCTTAAGCCTACTGGGGGGTGGGGGATGGGACAGGGAAGGTACAAAGTATCCTGGGATGCTGAGGAACTATGGGTTGACCTGAATCTGGAGGGGATCTGGGATCAGGGTTAGTAGATGATCAAACCTCACTATGATTACTTATCTGTAGTGAGAGAAGTGAATATACCAGGAAAGGAACAAACTTTGAAGGTAGCAACAAACTAAAGAAATACTCTTTTCCATATCAAGAGTAACCTTAATAATGTTGGGTGAGGGAGCAATTAAACGACAGTATTCTTGCAGGCCCCATTGCTATTGAGGCCCAGAGTTTTCACATTGCTATGCAAAAAGTGAATATGAGGAATAGGACTAGGAAGGGCATTCAGGCTGCTTTCAAATGTTAAAAAAAACCAACCAAACAAAAAAAACCCACGCTTTCCCGGAAGAAACAGCACATTAGTTCGACCTGACCTCACAGCATCTTATAGATCAGGCACTTCAGCAGGGCTTTTTTGGCAATTTTATTTGAAGCTGATTCAATCAGCTATTAGATAAAAGCACCAAAAAAGCCCCCTAAAGCATCCAGTCTATTGAGATGTTGGGCAAGTCTGGTCCAACTAACATGATGCCACTTCTGGTCACGTGCTGGGCTTGAGTGAAGTGCCATTTTGGGTTTTTTTAAACATCTATAAACAACCATTAGAGTTATTTATATCCATCCTGGCCTTAACTGTTCAGTTTTATGTTGGCACCTATGTAGAGAAGAATTACTACTTTCCCAGTAAAAACTGCAGGCATGCTTGCATTCGTTCAATTTCTCCCAGGAGGAAAAATCCACCCTTCCGGAAAAAGATCTTCCAAAGCAGGGACTGCCCATTTTGGGGAACAGGCTGGGGGTTTGCTCTGTTGCTCCCTACCTTTTCCTGAAACCAGGGACAGGAAGCTGGACAGCAGAGGAGGCTCTCCCCAAGTCCAGTTCCTAGCTTCACAGGCTGTGAAATCGCCACCTGTGTGGCAGTCCAAGTCTCTGTTTCTTGTAACAAAATAAAGTCAACTAATTTCAATTAACTTTACTAATCAAGATTAAATAAGACATTTTGGTAAGCAACTGCCTGACATCTAAAAGTAGACTAGCCAAACTAAAGGAAATATATTATAGGGACAATCCTTTACTGGCAAAGAATAAAGTCAGTGCCCTATGATATTTTTCCATATCTGACTTCTAACACTATAGACTTAATGACATCAGAAAGCCAATGGAAATAAATTATGATGATAAAAAGTTAAAAGTCTACAGTATGGGATCATAACAAGAGTTCTATACATATATATTTTAATGATTTAGCATTTTCCAGAAAAAATTACCTTTATTAAGCCATGTTAAGCTATGCTTGAACTAGGGCATTAGTTTCTACTGTACAGACCTGTTTCCTTCAGTATGTTCCCTCTTCTCCCCTTTCTTCTTTAATACTTTATTGTAAATGTAACTACGCATTGTACCATTCAGACTGTAGAAAGAAATAGAAGGATAAGTGTGCAACAAACAGGTAATACAGGTAAGCCATCAGTCTTTCCAATACAGAATTTTTTAATACATCAGCCTTACAAGCAAGTTCTCTCATGTTCAAATAGATAACACTATCTCCCTATAACTATTGTGCCAAAATAACAATAGCTCTTTACACAACAATTTGCTGACAAAGAAAAATAGTTCATGAGTTTGTAGTTATAGAATTTAGCAGATTTTAACATAAAGGATTTTTAGGGTTGGTTTGTTGTTTTTTTCTTAAAGTCATAGATAATTGCTGTAATGTTTAGTCTTAAAATGGTATTCTTACCTGACTCCAAAGCAGGTTTCCAATTTATACACTAAAAAGATAAAAGTTCTACACTTAATTTTAGCTCTCAGTAGAGTCCAGCCATTATCTGCATAGAAACAAGACAACCCCATCTTCTTCAACTCCTTTGAAATATATTATAAATTAAGAATCTCAACCCTGGTGAAGAGGCCTCTAATGACCACCTCAAAATTCTTCCCTAGAGCTATGAACAACTCAATTACTGGAAAGACACAGTAAATTCACATAAAACATTAAAGGTAAAACCATTTAATACTGTGAAAGCTTCCAATCACACAATGTGTTTAACTGCTCTAAGACAGGAACCTAATATGATAAAATTAATGGAAAATAACATATAACAAAACATTCACTGTGCACTACTGCTCATCTTTGTAACTCACTTTAAATGAACAACTATCCTAATTTTAAGAATTTGGATTTCAAGTATGAGCTTTTATTATTGGTGTGTCCATGGGTGAAATAATCTGTGTAGATATATTAATTTCTAATTCCTATTTTTTTATTCATAGTTCTAAGTTTTACAATACTGTCCTGTCACAGAGCACTGAGGTGCCCTGCTCTCAAAGAGGGGAAAACTGCTGGGGAGGAAGCCCTATCAGGAAATAAGCCCAGCTGTGGGTTGCTGGGGCAAACAGGGAAGGTCAGCTGACCACAAGGGGCAGGGCCTGGCCCTTATAAACCCTAGGGGCTGGGGCCAGAGACAGTTCCCTGCCAGCAGCCAGAAGGGCAGGAGCTCCTGGAGTAATGGTGTGGCTAGAAGCCTAACAGCAGGTACCACTGGCCTGGAGTTGATGTAGCCAATGTTGTTGTAGCCAGGTGGCTTATGTTTGAGTTACAGTCAGGAGGCTCAAGCTTGTGTTTGCTATTTGTTAAGACTGGTGGTTTGGGTGAGGCTATAAGGGGTTGGAGGAGGCCTCATAGGAGACCCACAGCAGTGTGGGGGATCCCGGAGCCAGTAATGGCGCGGTTTATGGGGTGCTTAGACCCCAGCCCCAGAGCAGGGCGTTTGAGAAGCCCAAGTGTGGGCAAGGCGAGCCCCAGAAAGGGGACTGTGACGGGGTGTTGCACAGGGCTGCCCTCAATGCGGCCCCCTGCACCTATCTCTGGGCGACTGCCTGCCTACTCACCTGCTACATCCTTGATATTAATTGGTTAATTGATTTAATTAGCAGGAAGCGCCCCCTAGTGGAGTGGGCAGTAAAGGACATGGGCAGCCATCTGCCGCTCCTTCCTCCCCAATACCGCACCCCAAGCCTTGCAGATATCAACCCGATCTTCCACTAACGCCCTCTCCTGGGGCTCTGTGTCCACCTTGAGACTCCTATTAACGCTACCCCCCCTTCTGAGGCTTGCAGCACCCACCCTGGGTTTCCTACTCTTTGCCCTCCTTGGGCTCCTTAACGCTGCCCCCTGTCTGGGGCTCACTGCATCCTCCCGATCCTTGCCCTTGTCGGGCTACCAACATACTGCCCCCTTCCTGGGGCTCTCTGCATCCAACCTGGATGCCTCACTGGCATTGCCCCCTCTCTCTGGGGTTTGCCACGCCCAACTTGGGCTTCCTACTCTTTGCCCTCTTTTTGGGCTCCTTAAAATGCTGCCCCTTGTCTGGGGCTCGCTGTGCCCAACTTGGGCTCCTGAATAAATGTGGTGGCCCCCTTTCTGGGGCTCCCAGTGCCCGGACTTGGGCTTCTACTTAAAGTGGCCCCCTTTCTGGGGCTGTCCATGCCCCCACACAGGCCTCCCAAGGGGGCCCCCCACCTGGGGCTCACCATGCCCAACTTGGGCCTCTCAACCCTGCCCCTCTTGGGGCAACATTAGGAACCCCTCTCAGGCCTCTCAAACATTGCCCCCTTCCAGGGCTCACTGTGCCCAACTTGGGGCTCTACAATGCAGCCCCCTCCTTGGGGCTTGCTGTGCCCACACAGGGCTTTTCAGTCTGGCCCCCTTTCTGGGGCTGGCTATGCCCAAACTGGCACCAGGGTCCCCCCTCTGCTGGGGGTTGCCCCTGAGGCCTCCTCCAACCCCTTATAGCCTTGCCCAAACCACCGGTCCGTAACACCACACACTATTCTCAACACAAACTCAAGCCTCTTGGCTATAACTTAAACATAGGGCACCTGGCCATAATAACACAAACTGCCTGGCTGTAACTCTGTGTCACTGCTCTAGCCTCCAGAGCAATCATCCTACCCTTTTGTTTGAGTGGTTGCTGCAGCTCACATCTTTGCTTTCAGGAGCTCCTGCCTCTCTAGCTGCTAGGGAACTGCCAGCCTAGCCTCACCTTCTGGGCTTTATAAGGGGCCAAGCCCTGCCCCTCCTGCCCAGCTGACTCTTATCAGTTGCCCCAGCAACCTGCAGCTGTGCTCCCTAATCACTGCTAGGGCTCATTCTCTAGCAGTTCTTCCCTTCTTCAGACACAGGGTGCCTCAATGCCCTGCGACAGGGACCATCTTATTGGGAAACACTGGGCACGGCGAGCCCCACAAAGGGGGCCATCTTATTGAGGAGTCCAAGTGTGGGCATGAAGAGCCCCAGGAAGGGGGCAACTTTAAGAAGCCCAAGTGTGGGTGCGGAGAGCCCCATATAGGGGGCAGTATTATCAAGAAGCCCAAGTTGGGCACCAGAAAGCCCCAGAAGGGGGCAGCAGAGGAAGGAGGCCCAGGGAGAACAGTAAGGGGCTGAATAGTGAGAGAATTGGAGTAAGAGAACTGAGACAACAGTGATTACATTGGCGAGGTGTGGACTGCGGTGTAGGGGAGGAAACGGAGCCGCAGATATACTGTCCCCTCTGCTAGGGAGCGCTAAGGGCAGCCTCCTGCTAATTAATTAATTAAGATCAAAGACCTGGCAGGAGAGGAGGTGAGTGGTTGCCCCAGAGACAGATGTGTGGGTCACAGTTTAGCTCAGCCAGAACAGACAGACCTACCTGTCACATGTCCCTTAAAAACAATAACTGGCTGGTTTTCACATTTTTAAATTTGTTATCTGTATGTAGTACCACATGAGTACACCTGCATCACAGACCTGTCAATTTTAGTTGAGATCATCTAATACCTACACCCTATGAAACAGAAAAGACAAGGGACAGACAAGGAAAAGGAACACAATGAGCAAGGTTACAGAACTGTGGTCAAGACAGAGGGCTGTCTCATGAATTTTTTTTAAAGCTGTGTGTACAAGTACAGGTGCACTGATAAAGACTTTTTTTGGCCAATACTGATGGCCGATTATTAACCAGCAATATTGGCCAATACTGATCTAATTGCTGATATGCAGCCCAGTAACTTGGAAAGCAGTGTCCAGCTGGTAGGTCTGTGGGAGGGAAGGGATACTGGGGGTGGAGGGGCAGATCAAGGCCCCAATGGTGAGAGAGGGTGTGGGGCTGCAGCAGGTGCTGACCAGCTGGGGTGGGGCAGGGCATGGGACAGAACTGCAGGCAGCTTGCTTGGGGGGCAGCTCCTATTGCTGTGTACACCCCCAAGGGAGACATGTGCCCCCTGGATTTGTGCACAGGGCAAGGGTAGGCTGTCCACTGAAGGCTAAGGTCAGGGCTACACCAGCATCTTCCTGGCAGAGAGACTGGGCTGAAGCTGCACTCAGGGCAGGTGATGGCAGTACTGGGAGGAAGGGCAATGTGGGGGTGCTACAGGGAACTTTAGGGTGGTTATAGCCCACCTCCTAGCCCCCACCACTGCCACACTTGCCCTCACCTACCCCAAGCAGAGCCCCAGCACAGCCTCCCCGCCAGGAAGAGGCCAGCACAGCCACTGGCCCCAGCCCACATCAGGCAGCCTGCCCTGTGCACAAATCATGAGGCACATGCCCCCGATGCTTCCTCTGGGGTCGTGCAGAGCAGGGAGCCACCCCCCCACCTGCCCTAGACAAGGTGCCTGTGGCTCCATCCCATGTCCTGCCCCACCCTGGCTGGGCAGTGCCTGCCCCTGGCCCACTCTCTCCCTCCTCTATCTGCCCCCCTGCCCCTTCTTCCCACACACTTAACTAGACACTGGTCTCTAAGCTGCTGAGCTGCATTCCCGGCCATGTACATGCTGACTGTGCATGCATGTAGCGTTTATTGGTGACATTAGCAGCTACACTGGCCAAAAAAAGCAGACTGATAAAAGGAAAATTGACATTATTGTCAGTGCCGATACGATGTAGACTGAAATATCAGTGTACCTCTATGCACAAGTCTATATGATGCAGAGTGTCTGCACAATGAAGTGCTATGTAAAGATGCCAAAGCCAGTTCAGAAGCAGTATTGCCATTAAATAGCCAAGCTAAGAAGCAACATACATTACTCTGGGTGCAGCACTAATGCAGCTATAATTGCTTTTGCTGCTCAAGCTAAATCATTCAGAGCTAGCTTAAGTATCTTTATATAGTACAATGTGTCCTGCAAGGCCTATGAAATATTGGCTCAGCAGGGAATTCCCCATCTAAATCAGCCTTGGAAGGGGCAGAGCCCTGTGGAGCTTAAGAATACCATAGAGCTGTAGAAACAAGTGTAGATGATTTGAAGAAAATTAGTAAGGAATAATGGGCTCCAATAGATGTGCAGGGAGCTGGCTCTACCACACTGGAAATCCAATTGAATTAGCATGGCTCACTAATTAAAGGGTCCCACGCACCTCCTGGAGCATGTGTAAAAATGCCCAACCATTTGAAGTATGCTTCAAGTAATGTATCCTTTGTGCAGAAAACTGCAAAATAATTATTGTATATATTCAAACATCAGCATAGTCGCATATCAGCAATCTCTTGCTCACCCCCCCTTAAATATATTGGTTATCATTAAATTGTTGTTAGAAGCAACACGTGCTCAGTCATGGAAAACTATGAAAATGACTGAATGCTGCCCGTGCTAAGCGTGCTCATAAAATATATGGCCCATAATAGACAAAACACACTGGTGAGAACCTACCAGAACACTAGGTTAGCACATCCCATCTGAATAAGATATAGCACCTATTGTGTTTGATTCCCCATAGTGCCAACTCTTTTTCAGGTCATAGTGAACCACTGTATTAAATACATTTTGATTTTCTCTTCACCACCACAACTGAGCAGTTCCTTTCTTTCCCATTTGCAATAACCCGTTGCTTCACAAGCTTTAAATGTATAACAAACATCACCAAACTTCTATGTAGCTGAGAGACTCTGTTGCCCCCTCTCTCAGCCTGTCACATTCAATTAGTCTGGCCCCACCTTCTATGGGATGGAGATGTACCAGGAAGCCATGTGTAGTCTGAATGTACATTTTTGGAGGGTCCCAAGACTTGTGACAAAAACACCCAATTCCAGTCTTGAGTGGAGGCAGGAGGACTAATTAGCACATGGATTGGGGGGGGGGGGTAAATCTGGAATGTACACATACTGAGTAGTGCTGGGCTGTAGGGTCACTATGCATTAAAATGCTGTTGACTCTGCTAGGGTCCAACCCAATGAACTATATGATAAGTGATGAGGGAGGCAGAGGGCAAGGGAGCCACCTGACCGCTTCCCTCCCCACCCCCCAGCCACAATTTCCTCTGTTGTAGTAGTGTGTGGGAGATGAATTCAAAGACAGCACTCTGATAATTAGATTCTACACCTGGAAATTATAACAAATACATAAATTTTCCATATATAGAATCTAATTATTGGGGAAGGATATCTTATATACACGGTCATCTTGTATTTGAGTAAATACAGTTGTTTCTATAAATGGAAAATTATAACATTCATAATTTTCCCATGTGTAGAACCTAATTATTGGGGAAATTAGAATTAATTTGGAGTTGACTGGCTAGTCATCCCATGCCTTTTGGAACTTATATAATAGATGTCTCTTATATTTCCAAGCAGATCTTCAGATCTACCCTTACTGTTCTTGCTTTACCTCACTAATAGAAAGCTCTAGCTTTTAACTCAATTTTTTTTTAATTTCTGAATTTAGGATTGCACAGAATGCAACAGCTGGTTTGCAAATTATAGCCAACTCTCAAAAAACAGACATTAATGAAAATGTTATGTGCAATTTTATTTCCCTCTGATTACTATTAAACAAAAAGCAACAGAGTTAATCCTTTTCCATTTTAAATTTGTGTTTTATATTTAAAGTAAAAGCCTCATTCACCATTAAAACAGAACAGGGAAGTCTGAAGAACCAGTTCTAAACCTGAAGTAAGAGAATACATTGTTTCTGATTAGTACATCAAATCCTCAAGTCAATTATCAGGAAAAGATCCATTTACTTTAGCAAGCGTTTTGTCCCACCAAGATTTGAGCAAAAACTGCTTTGCTCCAAGTGTCTGAGCATTTTGAACTGAACATTATCCATCTAGAGAGCCCAGGGCAAGAATGATCAAGGCAACTCCTGTCAATGCTTAGTCAAGCTGATGGAAATTCAAAATCAACCCTGGCATAAAGTCTTATTTTCTAAGGCAGAATGTTTCTATGATTAAGCGTAAATGATTTTTAAATTACAATAAAGCAGTTCCAAAAGAGACATCTGATGATATGGACATATACATTTGGATCCGTTTCAAAATGGAATCATTCCAAAATAGGAGCCGATTAGGAGAGCAAAGCAATTGCTACGTTCTAAATGATGCATGTACAGAAGCCATGAGCAATACAAAAAAACTGCTCCCACTTTAACTCTGCTTCCTCCAGGATTAAAGTTGAAGCAGCTTTGCTACATGGGCATCATTCCTACTTGTCTACATGTAAATGTTAGAATGTAACAGCTCCTGGCTGATTCAGAGCAAGAATCCTTCCTTCCCATCTGAAATGGTTCCAAAATGTACACTTAAAATGTTCAGGTTCCTAGGTATCACTCAGATACAAAGCACTGCAGACTATATACCGGCTGATTCTGAAACAGCCATACCATTAAACCAAAATCTATCAACTCTTTTAGTCAAAGAATACCAAAATGGCCTCTACTGTTTGCCTTGTAAGAATTCTATTGTGCATGTGTATGCACATATGGACACTTATATTAGCCTAACAAAACTAAGTACCAATTCTACCAAAATCTATTCATCTACTTCCAAGTTGTTGATAACAGAAAATAATACACTTTTCTAATGAAGATCTTTGAGAAAAACTGCTGTTCTGAGATTATATCAAAATAATTAAAATGCGAACCTCGTACCCTTTTCCAGCTGTTGCCATCTATGCATTTACCGGAACACCAAAAGACTGAATCTCTTATCTTTGCCCCAGACTAGAGTTCAAGGACTTCTTGTGGATATGACTGTCTAGCTTGTCAGAGTGAAGTATCTCTCAGGAACAGCACAGGAAACCTTGCAGCAACAGACAAGAGTAAAGTAATTCAGTAGTATTTCTCTCAGGACACAGAAGTAACAAAACTTCCTATAACAAATTCAATTATTTCAGGATCTATAAATAAACCACTAAAAAGTTAGTAACCTGAAAAGTGTTAGGAAATCTACATAAATTTATTTTTCTAGAAAAGGAAGGTGTAAGCTCCCTCAGAAGCCTCATTACTAAATCATTTTCCCAGAAGCCTCTTGTACACCATTTATCTTCATTCTAGATAGTAACACAAATTTAAAAAAATTCCCTTCTGTCAAATCTCTTTGGGAAGCTGCTGGGGGAAGCTTGATGTCTTCAACTGTGTTGAAACTTCTGACCTCAGACAAATATATTTTACAATCTTGACTGATAAGGAAATGATGTTGCAACTTTCTGAACAATATGTTGGCATACACCCTTTTCTGGCTAAACTATAGCAAAATAATAAATCTACCTGGGCTTGAAAGTCTGAGCCATGAGAAAACTAAAACCGATCAAAAGGCAACAGCCAATCTCCACAGCAATATGGTTTACTGCAAGTATATCCATGTCATCTTCTCTCAGTTCCATAAGGAATAGTTTTAAGTCCAAGTTTTTAATTATTTGGCTCCAGTGTATCTAACATATCATTATGCTCTGGAATCAAAACTATAGTTAATGCATCAATTTCTCCAGAACTTTAGTCACTGGAAGGTAAAATCTAATTCAGGCCCAGGGTAGATCATAACAGTATATAGTTCAAGATAGTGGAATTTCTTGTAACAGGAACCTAAACCCATTTTAGACCTAGCTACTTTGTGTTGCAAGTGAAAGGTATTCACTAATAAAAGTAAACAGCTCTTTAAAAAAAGAATCCTCCCTACCTCAAAAAGAAAACTGGAAAATAATCTATACAGATAATTTGTTTCATGCATCATAAAAAGTGTTTAGAAACTACAGCTATAGGGGACGTACAGGTTTCCCTGGCTTTATGCTGTACATGCGTGCCTGGAAAATGACAACTCAAATTTGCATGAAGGGAACCCACTTTACAATGTAACAAATAGGGATACTTTCCTAGACCTTGACTGTACTAAACCCCAGACCCATTTCTACTATTTTTACAAAACAATTTTGGTACTCACTAAGAGCAGACAGTACACAGAAACACAAGGTGGTAGTACATGCTATCATAATGGGGATGGCAAATACAGAAACAGGTGTTGCAGATAACAAGGGAGGAGCACAGATGCACACAGGAGACTATATTTTGCTGCATGTCACTTCCAATGCAGTGCACAAAGCAGATGACCGCAGGCTTCCACCACACCTATAGCATAAGAGTGAACGTATCTCGCATATAATTAATTTCTGATATAAAAAGGGTCATCTCATAGAGCAAATTCATACATACAGAACCCGCATGAAGCAAGGGAAACTTGTGCAAGCACTTAACTAGAGTAGATAAGGTACTGAAGGAAACTCTGTGCTACAAAGGCTTACTAGACAGTTGTTAAAAATAGTCAGTGCTTAAAAGTCAGTATTTTATTATAACGTTAGCATTTACACCCAAGAGGATTAGAATTAACAATTTGAGCTGAAAACAAATGATTCACATTTCCTCAAGCTACATTTTTACTCTGTTAGAAGATTCAAGATTTAATTTAATCATTTACACTCAGTTCATATACAAAAGATTTTCTCTACACATATTTTTTTTCCCCCCCAATGTAAAACTAAGGCAGGGACAGGCAAAATATGGCCCACGGGTCACATCCAGCTTGCCAGGCCATTCTATCTGGCCCATGGGGCCCCTAAAAAGTTTAGAAAATTAATATTTAGCTGTTCCTGACTGCCTGTCAAAGATGACAGGAGACAGGCAGTAGGATCCAGGGGGAGCCAGCAGCAGGACCCAGCAGCCCACCCCCACCCATTGCCCTGCTTTCCTGCCTGCGCACTGCTCCAGCACTACATGGCTCCTGGCTGCATTACTGGTCCATGGGAGCACAGGGCCCTGGCCAGTATGCTGGGGCCAGGGGAGGGAGGGATGTGTATGTGTGTGTTCATAGGGTGAGTCCCACATGCACCACCCCACCACACACATGCATCCACACCCTCCCATGCACTGCCATACACACAGACCCCCACACCCCCCTCACACATCCCAGCTACCCTCCCCACCACAAACCCCATACCCACCCATACCTCACATCCACATACCTGTCAAGTGGCATACCCATGCAGACCTTGATACTTGCTGAAACTCGGTAAGTGGATCTCCACCTGAAATAATTGCTCACACTTGAGCTAAGGCCTTAACACTGCAGATCTGTACTAATATATTTCCATCACTCTAGGAACTGACATAATTAAACTGTTGCAACCCTTATGTAGATATCCAAAAAAATCAGCCCTGGAGTGCCTCCTAAATTAACTTAGGTCAATTCCTTATCAACTTCTAGTTTCTAAACTTTCGCGTTAAAATAGGAGCAATTTTATAGTCAAGGCCTCAGTCTGCTGGGCATACTCTTGCTGTCAAAGGACCAATGGATTCATGGCTGTGAAATCAGAGTACATAGAGCCAAAATGTAATTCACTTCCTGGATATAAAAACATCTGAGTAACATGACTCAGTAATTCATTTTACATGGAATATTTGTTACTCAAAAAATGTTTTAGTCTTTATTACAATGCCGTGAGGACTGCTGGTTCCCTCTGGAGAGGGAGCATTTTATTTTCAGTAAGGTTTGTTTGTTTGTTTTTTGTTTGTGGGGGGTCAGGGGGAGGTTTGAAGACATTGCCCACTTCCAACATAATTTAATAATTTATCTTAAATTATAAACTAACAAAAAAGAAAACAAGTAAGGTGAACAAGAGCTGTAGAGAGAAATGCAGAATCCTACATTTTGAAGCTGAACCTTGTACAGTTGAGGGTAAGGTTATTTTCTTATTCCATATCTGACTTTTCAATCTTTTTCCTAACTACATTAAACACAAACAAATTTACCTGAAAGTTTATGTATCACATGGGATTTCAGGCAAATTTAAGGTTGGGGAAAATTGACACAAGCAATTTAAGACAGATTTCTTCTAATTTTTCTAATGTTCACTTCTGAAAACATTTCATAATTCTAGTTTAGCTCATCTTATCTCTAGAAACACATTTTATACACAAACTTCACTTCTCTTTTAGCACTCAACAAACAGCGGCTTTCATCTTTTAAAGGAGTTCTAAAAGTATTCCTTTTAGAGGTGCACCAATGCATCAGTCTGATATTGGATTGGTACTAATATAAAGAAAATTGGCTGCATCTGATATCAGCCCAATGGGGCTGATTATTTGGCTGATAAATGCCTATGCTGTGTGCAGCCAAAGCACAGCGCTTAGGCAGTGAGGACCAGAGCCAACAGCGTGGAGTATTGCCTCCAGCTGGTTCTAGTATGGTGGAAGGGGGAGTGGGGAGGGAAGGAGCATGGGGGGCAGCAGATTAACACCCACCACCATGAAGGAGGCAGCAGGAACAGGCACTGCCCAGGCAGGGTGGGGGGAGGGCCAGAGCCACAACTGATGGCAATGGGGGGAGGGGGGAAGATGCAGCTCCCACCGCTGCTTGCACCCCAGGAGGGCACAGGGGGGTTGTGCACTCCCCGCATCTGTCCAGGGCAGGGCAGGCTGCACAGGGCTCTTGTTATCTTGGTGGGGGCTGGGTGCAGAGTGGGCACCAAATTTTGGCACCACTCCACTCCCAGTGCTGCTACTGCCAGCCACCTGGCACAGCCCTGGCTCAACCCACCCGCCAGGAAGAGCCAGGGCTGCACCGGGCAACTGGTGGCAGCAAAACCTGGGGTGGATTCAGCATCCTCTCAGCACTGCCAGTGCCCACTCCAAGCCCATCCCATGCCAAGAGCCCTGGGCACCCTCGGCTGCAGCCTGCCCCACCCTGTGCAGATCCAAGGGGTGCAGCCTTCCCCATGCCATCTCAGGCTGCAAACAGTGGTGGGAGCAGCCTCCCCACTTCCAATGAGTCACAGCTCTGGCCCCCACCACCCAGGCAGAACGTGTCCCTGCCCCTGCCCTCTCCCTCACCACAGGGAGCATTGATCTGCTCCCCCCGCCCCCATGCTCCTTCCACCATACCAGACTTACCAGCTGGAGGCAACTGTATCTGAAATCACATTAGTGTTGGCCGATATGCCTCCTTAAATATTGGCTATCTGCATCAGCCCCTAAAATCTCTATTCGTGTACCCCTAAATACTTTGCAATATCACATAAATACAAAGCACTAGTGACTATACTCATAAAATGCATACATATTATACATAAAGATCATACACTTAAAAACAGGCAATTCACACATCAGTTTGACAGATCACATTCTATATTGACTATTAAATTATAATTTCTTTTGAGTCAGAATTAAGATTGTTGTTCTACAATAAAATACAAATATTTGCATTTGATAAGCATGTTGCTCTTCAATAAGTGGGATCGTGTTTTAAATACAGGTCAGGTTTTATCGGCTCAAAACTCCTGCATCAACTTGGGTACAAAGTAGCCTTGTCTAGGCTTAGGTTTAAGATGTGGAATTAGGCTAACCTAACTAACCTTGGGAGAAGCCTAAAATTTAACTTACCTAGTTTAGCACATACCATGCAGCATGTAGTGTCTAGACTACTTTTAAAAGGTGCTAGCTCACTCTAATGTTCTGCCTTAAAACATAGTCTACACAATGCCTCAAGGGACAACACTAGTACAGCTGTGGTGACTGCTGAATCAGGGTTAGTCTAAAGTATGGGAAAGGCCTAGCAGTTAAAATGGGGGACTCTGCTAAGGGCTCTGGTTCTAAATTACAGTTCTAAGTCAGTCTACTAGAGGGCATACTGTAGAACCCAGAAGCAAACTGGTGAGTTCTCATTAAATAATTCATCTCTCCCTTTCTCTGAGGGGGAGTCTGAAACAACTGTGGTCAGCTTTTTCTTTTTTTTTAAACAGGCATACTACAAGTTAAGTCTCATGTGCTCCCCAAGTGGTGCTCTGATTCTCAACCACAGAGGCTAACTGATAGAATTTGCACCCTTGGGCACCAAAATAGAAGCAGGAGGCTCGAGCCTCTGGTTGCACAGAGTGGAGTGGAGGCAGGATGATGCTATATGAGGTGCATCATTGCCAAGCCAGATTAATACTTACCTGACCTAGCAACCACCTCAATCTTGTATGGCAAACAAGGATGCAAAGCCCTCAATTTGAGCAGTGGCTGCTGGGTCAGGGAAGGGTGGACTCTTTGTGGTGGCATCCGACAGCTTCTCTCACAGCAACATACTGTCTCTCCCCTTCCTCCCACACCCCCAACTTCTCCATGTGGCTAGAAGCCCAAATCCTGCCTCCCTTTCCAGAGTGCCCAGAGCTCACATGTCACACATAACAGCCACCTGTGTCACTTTTGGCATGCATGCTCTGGGTTGTCTACCATAAGTTCTCTTATAGAAGTAGTCATCCATCCGGGCACATGTTTGTCTCCCACTAATAGGTGTGTATAGATAAACCAACACAGTTGCTTTCCTTTCAACTGTGGGGACTCTACTCTTGGTTGTTAAATATCAATAAATAGAATTATTGGGAAAGCTATTTGTAGTGATGTAGCAACACTGATGCACATAGTCCTCCCACTACTAGAATACAACTGCACCAGGTGCAGAAGGTATGAAAAACACAGTATAACATATCAAATTAGATTTCACCCCCTCCCCTCCATAATTTGGTTGTATAGACAGATTGATTGGTTTGTATACAGATTTGAGATGTACACGGGTCAAAAGCATTTGCCCCTCAACCTGGGTAGTGCAATGTCAAATTATATCCTATATCAGGATTGTCCAAATAACAGCCCACAGGCCACATGAGACTCATGAGGGGTTAATACATGGCCCCATGTTCCCGCCTGGCTGCTACCGCTCCTAATGCCCTGGCTGCAGCAGCAGTCTGGATCTTGGGACTTTCCCTCCTTCCCCCAGCTTCTTCTGCCTGATCCAACCCCAGGGGCAATGTGCGCAGTACAACATGCAGTGCCAAAGGGACCGGCAGCCTGGAGCAATGGTGTGGCATGTTGCCATGTGGGAGCCTATAGAGAGCAGCAGGGATGCCATGCCACACTGCATGAGGGTGGGAGTACTCATCTCCATGCACACAGTACAACAGACTGAGGGAGTGCCTGCTCATGCACACAGTGCAACAATGTGTAGGAGCATCTACTTGTACACAGTGTACAATTTTCAGCGCCTGTGGCCCCTCAGGTGTACACTCTCCACTGGTGCAGCCCATGGGGTGTGTGGCCCTTGGCTACTTAGAAGTCGGGACAGCCTTGGCCTACATAACAAAATCTCTTTATTCTATGCATACTTTTATTAACAGTGCAAACATCTCCTTCCAGGCTGATCACAACCAGAAGAGTCCCTACTCAAGTGTGTATTCTTCTAAAACTGGTCTCACTCTTTCGCCTTGTACAAATATATAATTTTTTTCTGGGAGACTTACTGCTCCCCCAGGAGACATGCAGATTTTGCAGATGTTCAGGCTTTTTCTCCCCAAGTAAAAATGATCATTCCAGGAGAAAAATAACCAAGGAACAACCAGGGTTATCTCACTTCCAAGTGAGTTTCTCCTGGGAGAGGAAATATCTGTGCATGCCACTTGTCCCTGAAACCCTGTGCTAATGTAGAAGGAATTCAAAGAAGAAAGTTCTTTTTAGAGGTGTCAGGATTAGCAATTAAGACACCTTAGTTTGCTCTTCCATCTGCCAAAGAACCACTTGTTACGGTAGTGTAAGAGTAATGTTGTAGCTGTGATGGTCCAGAAAGTATGCAAGAGGCAAGGATTTTAGGTGATCTCTCTTATTAGACCAACTGTGTAGTTGGGATAAAGTTAGATGAGCTTCAGACAGGCCCCAAGGAAGAATGTCTTACATTCAAAACTTTTCTGTTGGATCAACTATGTAGCTGAGAAAAATTTAAAAGACACCACCCTAAGAAGTCGTTGCCTCTCACAGAAAGATCCACTTCACATTCATCTTGCAGCACTAGTAGTATAAAAGTTGATCTTTGCAGCTGTTTAGACTATCAATATATTACTTCAAGAAACAGAGAATAGGCAGGAACAAGAGCAATTGTGACAGTAGCCCTGTTAATAGTTCTGGATGTTTTGGAGGATAAAAAAGTTTACTGTTACAGCTTTTCAGCTAGGTCTAAACTTCTTAATATTCTGGCATTGGTTGTTTTTTTTCAAAACCATCCAATCAAGCCACCATTATCCACCAAATCCAGAACTATTCAGAAACAGCACTTCTGGTTAACATGCTAGGTTTAGGTACAACAAACACATCTGAATAAAGGTTACTGTGAATAGCCTTGCTGCAACTAGAGATTCCAACTGCTTGAATCCATCTCCTATATCCTGTACGTTATCAAGCCAAATAATCCTATGCAAGAGAACATGATGAAATAACATGCCTTTTGCTAAGAGGGATACAATTGCTCTTCAAATAGAAGAGGGCAGCTCAAACCTTGCAATAGTAAAGCAGTGTGGATTTCTTCCTATAGGAGAGATGAAGAGAAGGATTCCTTCAGTTGCACAGAAATATACCATCTGACATGAAGATGGCAGAACAAAGCAACTTAAAGGTACAAAACAGCCTTCAATTTTAAGATGAAATAGGTTAATTCATCAATGGACATTCATTAATAAAACCATATCATGCTCTTTCTGCTCAGTTTTAGTCACCATAAATGCAATTTAAGCTTTCATCATTTCATATTGGCTAAGGCCAAAATTGAAGCTGAGGATTCCTTAATCATCCATCTTACAATTTTCCCCAACATTATCAAGCGCATTTAACCTGGTCAGTACTTTAATGGAAAAATAACCAAGATAGGAAAGGAAATGCTAGTGTCAATTCATTCATTTGGTGGTACTGCTTCATTTGCTAAACATGAAAATCAATTGAAAAAACCCTCCCTCATTTAGCCAATGTACTTTTGGAATGATCATGTTTAATAGATAATAAGAAAGGAAATTCAGCTATTAGAAACTTCTATAAGCAACTGTATGGTTTGTTACTGACAAAAATGGTTGATTCAATGCCATTTGGAAGGAAATACTGGGCTCTGAAAATTGTGTGTGTTAAGACACATTTTTATTTTATCCTGCCTTTTGCCCAACTTCAGACTAATTACCTCTCAAGACACACACAGCATCATCTTGATTACAGCAATCCTACCTCCTGGTATTGCCTGCATTTCTCAGCAGAAAGCTGGAACATTCAGGTTTAGAGTAGGTACTGCTGGAAAACAGCCACAGGAAAACCATTGTGTTATTCAACAGTTATTATGCATGGCTTCCCAGAAGGCATTTAGCAAGAGGAAGCTAAACCCCTCTCCTGTATGGCTATTATGTGCTTTATTTGGGGTATCTCAGCTTCCAGGTACTTAAAAGGTCACTGGGGGCAGTGATGGGGTAAGCAGCTGCTGTAGCTTTGGTTCCAGACCCTATCAGGGCCTGGGGTCATAGCTACAGCTGCTGGTGCTGCTTGCCTTTCTCCCCCACCATCTTTATGGCCTTCATCTCTCCCCTACAGTGCTTCACCCTATTTCCCTCCCTTCCCCCCACCACCAGAGCCTCTTTTCCCCCACCTTACCCCTTACCTTTGCTCCATGCTGACTGACTCCATGCACACTGCAACTTCAGGCACTGAACACAGCCCTTGCCCAGCCCCAGAGCAGTGGTCCACAGCTTGCAAGGCTGCTATGGAGGCTGGGCTGGGGCCACACTCAGCTCCAAGCTAGAAGATGGACCGAGCCTGCAGGTACAGAGCAGAGGCTGGGGATGGGCACACAGAGGGTAGGCACAGGCAGAGGGCAATCTGCTTGACCTCCCCATACTACCCGACCCGCACTGCCTGCCCTACTGCATCAGTGGGAAGGAATAAATTAAAGATGACCCTCAAATAAACAGATTCTATACATGAAAAATTATAACACATTTATAATTTTTCTCTGTATATAATCTAATTACTGGGGGGTTGTCTTAAGTTCAGAGTCATCTTAGATTCAAGTAAATATGGTAAATGCTGTATCTTACATTATCCTCTGTCAGAATATGCTATCACATCGCCTGAAAACTATAATGCAGAAATAGAAGCAACAAAATATGAATTGATGCAGACATGTAAATTCTTGTGTCCAGAGGGCAATGGAACAGCAACAGAAAACAAAGGAAATCAAATCATACCATATCCCTGTACAGATAAAAGTCGAACAAACCAAAAAGTCCTAGGAAGGGAAATTTGCAACTATCCACACCAATGACATCAAGACAATCAAACATTCACTGAGAATAAAAAACAACTTTTCAGAAATGAGTAAAGGAAACGCTTAAATTTTTGCACGACAAATCTCTAAATGAGAAACAGAAACAGAAACAGCTAACTAGGAAAAAAGTCTATCCATATGGCCAAAGCCACAACTGCAATCCAGCACAAGACCTCACAAAAGAAAAGGTAAACCAAAGAAAAGAGACTATAAATAATAAAAAAAGAAAAAAAAACTTAAATGAAAAGAAGCATAGTTTATATGAAAAACAAAATTATGGATATTTTGAACACTGCACGAAAACAAAATAGAGACAAGCCTTTTAAAATTTTAATTTAAATAATATAAAAATGACTTTTCACTGAAAGGCATTTAGGCACTACATGTAAATTAAGACATCTTTAGTCATGCCAAGTAGTATTTTCTCACAAATGTCCCACTGAAGTACAGAGTCAATGGTACTGAGAAACTAAGTGTAGCATCTCCTCCATTTGTTTACAAGTTATAAACTGCGCTGAATATTTAAGAGAAGTGTTTTCTTTCCCCAATGTCCTGGTTATTCTACTCTCTTTTCATACACCCTACACATCTAGATCATGTTAACATTTTGCCATTTCTTCCTCCACAACTTTCAGATGACCCAGCTCTTCCTCACTATTCCAACAGTTAAGTCTCCAATTTATGTCCCAATTTCTTCAATGGTCATAATAGATACGGGGTGGGCAACTGCATTGCAGGACCACTTAAGGAGTATTGCTGAACTGTTGTGGGCCGGAGGCCAAAGACCCTGCATGGTTTGTGTGCGTGTGTGGGGGGAGAATTGATCCTATCTGGCTCTGGCTCACTGCCCCCACCCCCACTGCCAGAGAACTAGACAGAGTGGGCAGAGTCTCCACTGAGACCAGATAGGACCCTCATGGGCAGTTTATGCTTGGCTGAGCAGATAGGTTAGAGCCATGGGCAGGAGGGGAATAGCATGTAGCATCTATGAATCCAGGAACAGGACAGGTGGGCAGGGCTGGGATTGCAGGATGGTGACAATGTGGGACTGGAGCCTGGGGCAAAGCCAAAATCTGCTCCCTGTACATCCCTGCAATGGGCACCAGTTTCATGGGCAGGGACATGCAGATTGCAGCTCTACCTTGGGCATCAGCCCCAGGCTGTCATCACCCTCAGGCTGAAGTAGAACTAGATTACAGCTCTCCCATTGTCTGGGTGAATGATCTGACCACCAGTCTATTATGCAAAAGGTGGGCACAACCATGACTACCACCAAAAGTGAACCAATCTCCTGCCCATTAAGGAACTTGAGTCTCCAAGTCAGAGGCAGGCAAAATCCAGCCCATCAGGCAATTTCATTCAGCCACCAATTAACTGTACCCTGCCCAGCCCACATGACTCTTCCACCCTCATGAGCAGAAGGGTCCAGTCCAGCCAACATGCACAACTTCCAGGTGGGGCTGCTGCTGCCACTGCTGCAACTGCTGAGGGACCTGCTTGGCTTCCCCAGCCTCCAGCAGCTCCTTCTCCTGTCCCTGCTGCAGTGCTCGCTCCAGGCAGTAGGTAGGGAAGTGGCATGGCAGGGAGTTGCAGCTGGGCAGGAACACAGAGCATGGGGCTGGCAAGAGCCTGTGCCCAAGGGGTTTAGTGGGAGCAGAGCTCACATGGGCAGTTGGTGGGTGCGTGGGGTATGAGAGAGGTGAGGGGTGTGCTCCCTCACATGGTGCACAGCTGACACCAGCCGCAAGCAGCAGGCCCTCAGGGTGTTCATGGCCCACGCAGGTGCTGGTGCCCAGTGGCACGTGACTCCAGCCAGTTCCAGGAGCTATACATGGCAGCAAAGAGTGAAGCAAGCCTGCCTCTATGGCAGGGTTCCCTGCAGCTGCCAGCGCTCACGTGCCACCAAAGGGAAGCCCCATGCAATGGAGCCAGCTGCCTTCCCCATTCCCTGCCACCATGTGCAGGTCACAGGACTCTGCCAGCAAGCCTTGGCTGCAGCTCCACTCCATTTCTGGTGGAGTCCTATGAGCTGCATGTGGTGGCAGGGAGTAGGGAAGGCAGCCAGCTCCATCATGTTGGGCTCCCCCCTGGTGTTGCACACGTCCCAGGAGCTACTTGCATACCATGAGGATCCCCACATTATAGAGGCAGGTCAGCCTGACTCTCTGCTCCTTGTTGGCATGCGCAGCTCTCAGAATTGGCTGGAGCCATGCATCACCGGACAGCAATGCCTGCACAGGTCATGAGCACCCTGAGGGGTTGCCACATGCTGCTGCTGCCAGCACCAGGGACTATATGCCATGGGACTGAGTGGGTGCGTGGATGGCTCCCCACTTTGTCCTCACACCACCACATACACACACACCCCACCACACAGCCACACCCCTTCACAAACTGCACACACTGCTCCACACACTACCATACACATACACCCACCCCCAACCACACCCCACACAGTCCCCCACACACAATATACAAGAATAAGACTTTATTTTTGAGCCATTATACAATCATCTCTATACACACTATTCAAACAAATTATTACAAAAATATTTTTTTAAATAAAATCAAAGTGTTATAGTAGATGTTTGACATTTAGTCTATTATTTGTTTTTTTTCTGGTTCCAAGATGGTAATCCCTCCCAAAAGGGAGGGACTTCTGGTAAAAAAGGTCAGGAGTAGGACTTCCAATCCCAAAATGGCAACCACAGGGTGGGGCACCTGTCAAAGGACAGGGCTACCTTTGCAGCCCTCGACAGTTCACCAAAATTCATTAAGTGGCCCTCCAGCTGAAATAATTGCCAATCCCTACTCTAAGTGGAGACAAAGATTTTAGGATATGAATCCCATTTTTCATATTATTGCCTAGGTCCAAAAGGAAGAATACCTTGCTTCAGCATTTTTTTTTTTTTTTTTTTTTTTTTACCAGCATGTCTAAGTATCCTGCATATTCCACTTGCTTGCCATTGTGAATCTTATTCCTAGATATCCAAGTCTCCACACAAAGTACAAGGAACTTAGATACCTAACTCAGATAAGCAAGTTTTACTGCTAGACCCAGACATCTAGAAGTTAGTACTGGGATGTTTGGCACAGCCATACCTAAATCTTTATGTGAATCTCACCTTAATCTTGCTGTGTTAAACTCTTAATTAAATGTCCTTAGTGAACTGACCTGTCCACAGTCACTGTAAACATCTGAATCTGATATATTCTAAACAAGTCATGCTTACTACCTTCTCCTGTAGAGATGGGGGTAGTCAGCCATGTCAGTCTGAAGTCAGGCAGAAGGCAATACAGGGTGGCACTAAGAAACTAACTGGTTCAGATAGGTGAGCCAGCTGCAATTTAATTCCTGCACTACTGCTCAGCAGGAATATCAAATCAGAGGAATGTAAGCAGGTACTGGTGACATAATAAAGCTACTCTACAACCAGTGGGGAAATGCAGGCTGTCAATAAAAAACCCCAAGGAACAGAACATAATACCACCTGGAGTTCATAGGGGCTGACACTGAAGAGTGAGGTCCACTGTTAGACAGCTGATCAATCCAAGCCATGGATCAATCTCAGGGCACTGCCAGAATATCTTCCATGAGACAGAAGGGAGCAAACACACCATCATCTTTGTCAAATGTTCTAACAGAATATAAAGAAGTACTGGAGGAAAATGGACACTGGGAAGGTAAGCTCAAGAAACAGAGCCACATACAGCCTGTACCATTATCAAAATCCAAAAGTTCTGCACTAGCGTAGAAACTTAACGAGCCCAACAAGAAGGGGAGTTAATAAATGCACGGAAATTAGGACCAACTGGATGAACAGCCTGATAATAGTAAGAAAAACATCTGGCAAACTGGGGATCTGCACAGATCCAAAACCATTTAACACCGCATTGAAGAGAGGTCATTATCCATTACCTACTGTTGAAGGCATACTACCTGAGCTAGCTAGCTAAGGCACAAAGTGTTCGTGGTTTCTGATGTTAAAAAAAAAGATTCTAGCATATCGAGCTCAATGTGCCTTCAAGCCATCTAACATTTACCCTGATCTTGGGAGCTACTGCTGAGATACACATGGGAATCAGTCCTGCCCCAGAGATGTTCCAGCTCGACAGAATCAGTCTGACAAAGTAGGCTGTTGTCTAAGAAAGCTTGTGCCTCTCAAAACAAGTTAGTCCCTAAGGCAGGGCAGTCCAACTTTAGAGTGCTCAGCGGTTGTGCCTGTGTGTAGATCCCTGGTCAGATATGTCCAAGAGTGGCCCCTTCAAGAAACCCCCTCACTGAGCAGGCTTCTGCAGCAGCTCTAGTATGCTTCAAGCCTAAACAGCAGCATACCCCACCACATTCCACACAAGCTGGACAGGTGATGCATAGACCCTCAGGCCCTCCCACACATGCAGCACTGGGAGAATCAGCTATTGGGGCTTGTGGGCTACATGCAGCCCACAGGCTGCCAGTTGGACAGCCCTGCTCTGAAGTGCCACACTGCCCTGGCCTCTGCCTTACCTTCTCCTGTAATTTACATTGACTCCACACTGCCAGTGCAGAAATGCATAGGAAATTACACTTCTGGCTATAAAACCAATAAGTAAAATGTGTTCTGGGTAACTCCGTACAGCAGGAGAGACTTAACTCTTACTTTTTCAATCTTCCATTTTCCTAGCGTGTGTAAATGTACAGTGATTAAAAAGCTCTTGGGCCAGCCTTATACTAGAGCTAAACTACATTGAAGATGTGGATCTTTGTTATTTTCTCAGATTTTACCTTTTTTTTTTGTGTGTGTGCTCAAAAATGCTATTGCAAAGTGACACTGCAAGCCCTACTTTAGTGACTGCTACTCTCAAAGCTCCAAAGAAAAGTAGTAGTCATTGGGCCTGGCATAAACAAAAAGCAATGCCTTTGGCAGCTTTATAAACACTGAGAATCACTGGTATCCAAGTGTCTCCCACAAAAATCTCCATAACATTAGCCACAAGCAAATTGGCACTGATTTTCATCTTTTTGCAAAGCTGCATTAGGGAGAGATATACCCAATTATTCCTGCTGTTCCAATCCCAAAAAACCTACTGAAAAATTAAAGAAACTAAACAGTGCTTTTGCCATGCTTGACCAAAGCTCATTTGGGCATGAAAGAAAATATGCATCCTAGTTGTCAAAGGCCATTCAACAAAAGGTTGAAACCCTGATCCCATTAAAGGAGGGATGTCAAACCCACCCTGGGCCCCAGGCCAGATCCAGATCATAGGAGCTCCTCCCAAGCCAGATCTGTGCAGACACATTCAGGCAACTTTGTAGGTCTAGGGGCATGCAGCTGCATGGAATCACATTCAGTCATGGTGGGGCTGGGGGCTTGAGTTGATGAGGAGCCAGAGGCATGTGGTGGCATGGGAGTTCTGGCCAGGCAGTGGCATGGAGAGAGGCATGCAGTGACAAAGTCATGCCCAGACAGTGGCACACATCTGGAGTGAGGGGTGTGCACCAGTGCAATAATGTCCACATCCACACCACCATTCAAGTATGGGTCTGTGCCACTGCATGCCCCCAGCTCCATATTGCCCAAATGCAGCTCTGTGCTGCCACATGCCCTCAGCTCCACAATGCCACACACCCCTGGCACTGCTGACCAGCCAGAGTTCTGTGCTGCTGATTGAATGCAGCTCTGTGTAGCTGCCCAGCAGCACAGAGGCATGGAGCCAGGGGCATGCAGCTGCAATCAGGCAAAAGATGCAGAACCAGAGGACTACCACCATAGTCATGTCTACTACCTCTCCTTGGACCATAACCTTTATGTTGTGGGGAGATGTGTGTTCCAATAACCCTGAGAGCTTGGAATGACACCCATGTCATCTTGAGCTTTGTATCCCTGGCAGGGTTCCCTATGGTGAATAGATATGAGGTGAGGTCCCAGGCTAAGCACAGTCCAAACTTCTGAAGACCCCAACAGCTGAACAGGCATACGTGAGGACCTGCTGGTTCTCTGTGGCCGTGAAGGCAAATGAGGGCTTCAGCACGATGGAGGTCTCCAGCTGTCTTGGCCATCCTTGCCACTGGGTTCAGGGCTCCCTCCTGTCAAGCTCATGCGGCTGTCACTTGTGCACCAGCCTCCCGCATTAACAGATGTCATGCACAGGTCTCTGCCAGGGATGTTAACATTTCCCACAAACCAAGTCCTGTGGCAGTGGGGACAGGAAGAATGATTTCTGGGAGTCCCTGGTCACAAATCTGCACATAGGTGGCGTTTGTGTGATAGTTGTTTTGCACTTTCCAAGACAGGAGTACAATTCGGCAGCTGTGGCTGAACAGTCTGCTTTAGGATCCCTTCTGTTCACCCTAAATGAGGAAAGGGCTAGGAAAGGCACCCTAAACATAGGCTGTCTCAAACCCCTGTGGCTGGATTGCCACATCCACTGGGATCACTCTACTTGCAGCCAAAACTAAAGTACTGAAATTCACCATATGGAATATCCATACTCTCAAGGACCCCCTGAACGGCAAGTGTCCTGAAAGAAGAACCACCATAATAGCTAGAGAACTTGCAAGATATAACATTGATATTGTGCCTTAAGTGAGACCTGCTGGGTAGATGAAAGCCAGCTAGAAGGAGGAGGTGGCTACACTTTTTTTGGAAAGGAAAGTTACCTGAAGAGGTAACTTGTGAAGAGAGGCACATTCACAGGGTTGGCTTAGCCGTCAAGTACAGGATTGTTAACCAGCTTTCAGAACTCCATGTGGACATTAACGAACCCTTTATGACTCTCTGCCTCAAGTTCAACAACCAGTATGTTATGGTCATCAGTGGGTACGCCCTCACACTTGATGTTGAAGTAGTCAGCAAGGAACAGTTATACTGTGTACCTGACAGTCCTAACTGCCAATGCTAAGGAAGATAAGCTCATTCTCATGGGTGACTTCAACCCAAGAGTTGAGCAACTCCCTGAACTCTGGAGTGGCACCACTGGGAAAGGGTGTTCGGGAAGTCAACTCCAATGGTATCCTCCTCCTCAGCAAATGTGCAGAGCATGACTTGCTTATCACAAATATCATCTTCAGACAGACTGACAAATATAAGACCACTTGAAAATATCCACTTCCAATCACTGGCTCTTTCTTGACTATATTATTGTCAAAGCCTTCAATCGTACTGATGTCCATACCACCAAAATCCTCAGAGGTGCAGATGACTGCTGGGCAGACAACCGTTTAGTAAGATCAGGCATGGCTATGCAACTTGCACCACAACACTGTAAATAGCCAGAAAGAATGCAAGAAGCAAGAAGAACATCAAGGCACTCCAAGACCAAGCTAAATGTGAGGCTCTTCAGCAACACCTTACTGAGAGGCTCTGACCTACCTGGCGACCTCAAGAACATCCAGGTACACTAGGAAGAGCTTAAGAACGTTATTCACAAGACATGAGCCAAATCAATTTGATATACTCCATTTACCATCACCAAAACTGGGTTGATAAGAAAAATGAGGAAATCCTAGAACTTTGCCATCAGAAGAAAGCCACGCTCTGCAGTTGGCAAAAAGAACCCTCCTTGGACTGAGGGCTTTCCACCAACTCAAAGCTTGAAAGCAGAGGAAGCTACAGGACATCAAGAACCAGTGGTAGCAAGTGAAGGCCTTAGAGCTCCAGAGTTTTGTTGACCAACATGACATGAGGAGCATCTTTCAAGCAGTAAAAGCCATCCATGGGCCATGGGCCACAATCCAACGGCCCAACCCCCCTGCAATCCCAGGACAGCTCCACCGTTCTTATGGACAATGTATCCATCAAACAACACTAGAAGGAACACCTTCAAGACTCTACTCAACTGTGAATGTGAGGTCTCAGCTGCCACCATCGAGTCCATCCCTCAAAACCCAGTAACAGAACCTCTTGCTGATCTCCCATCCTTCAAGGAAGGCTGACATACCATCACCCAGACCAAGAACAATAAGTTGCCAGACCCAGATGGCATCCCCGCAGAGGTCTTCAAAGCTGGTAGAACAGCACTAACGCAAAAATGTCACCTTCTCATCAAAATATGGGTTAATGAGGAAGGTCCACCTGACTTAAAGAATCCCAACATTGTGACCATCTTCAAGAAAGGGGACAAGTCAATGTGTGGGAACTACCAAGGCACTGCCCTCCTCTCTGTTGCTGGGAAGATTCTTACTTGCGTCCTTTTGAATTGCTTCCTTCCCCTTGCCAAAGATGTCCTTCCAAAATCCCAGTGTGCCTTTAGATCATCTTGGGGTACCACTGACAATTTTCATTGCATGACAGCTTCAGGAGAAGTGCAGAGAGCAACACTAAAAGCTGCTTATATCATTAACTGACCTTCCTAAAAGGAATCAGAACTTGTGGTATAGGTGATACCTTTTACTAGACCAACTAGATTATTATTTTTTTGCAAAAATGTTTTTAATTGCAAGCTTTTGGGCACAAGCACCCTTTTTCAGGCATAGGAGAAAAGATTGTAAAAGGTCTCCTGGGTAGAAATAAAAGTTTCAACATGCAGCCCCTTAAAAGCAAAATGAACAACATTACGAAGACCAAGTTACCCTCACCAACCTTTAGTACACTGACGACTATGTTATCCTCATGTACTGACCATCAGTACATTGATGACTATGTTATCCTTACACACACAGATTGATCTACACTCCACCCTTGACCTTTTCTCAGGTGCCTATCACTCTCCCTTAACATTGGGAAGACCAAGGTGTTCCATTAGCCTGCCGCAGCACAAGCTGCCCCCCTCTGCCCACAAATAACCACTAATGGAGAACCCCTGGAAAACACTGAATATTTCCCATACCTTCACGGTCACCTCTCCCAGTCAGTCAGTCTTGATGCAGAAATCAAATAAAGATTTGCTGTGCCAGTGTATCCTTAAGAAAGCTGCTTCACCATGTCTTTGTTAACCAAGATCTGCAGATGGAAACTAAGATCCTAGTCTACAATGTAGTGGTAATCTCTATGGATGAGAGATATGGGTGACATATCAAAGCCATCTTAAGTGCCTGCAATGGTTCCATCAGTGTTGCCTCAAGAAGCTCTTTTGTATTAGATGGGAAGAGCACTGCACTGATGCCAGCATCCTCTCTTGCAGCTAACACAGGAATGGGCAAGATGACCCACAAGGCTATTCTGTCCAGCCTACAGGCCCCTAAAAAATTTAGAAAATTAATATTTATCTGCCCTTGGTTTGTCAAAAATGACAGGAGCCAGGGGCAGCAGGTCCCAGGGGAAGCCCGGTGGGCTCCTGCAACAGCTGCCTGGGGCAGCCTGTGCCTGTTCCAGACAGCCCCACACAGGCTGTGAGCAGCTGCAGCAGGGAGTGCTGGGCATGGGGTGGGGAAAGGGCTGCTTTTCCCCAGGCTCCTTCTCGGTGCGAAGAAAAGTGGGCCTTTCCCTGCACCATGGCTGATGCTCCCTGCTGCAGCTGCTCACAGCTCATACAGGGCTATCCTGAGCAGGCACAGGCAGCCCCATGCGGGCTTCAAGTGGCTGCAGCGCAGGGCATCAGCCACAGGGTGGGTGCAGGGCCACTTTCCCTCCCCGCCATGCTCAACACCAGCTTGTAACCTGCCCCCGCTACCAGCCTGGGCCCCGTGCGGCTTCAGGCTCGCCCGTCGCAGCTTCTCACAGAAGCAACAGCTGCGGCCTACCCATTTGTCACCCCAGGCAAGGTATGTCACCAGCACCTCTGGACAGCCCAGTGCACGAGCTCCATATGGGTAGCCACTGCCTGTGCCTGCTCAGGGCAGCCCTGTGTGGGCTATGAGCGGCTGCAGCAGAGTGCTGGCCATGGGACAGGGGTGGAGCCACTTTTTCCCCACACTCAGCACCAGCTCCTTCCCTACCAAGGAGCAGGGGGTCAGGGCTGCACACTGCCCCCCACCTGTACTGTGGGGCTGGGGGTTGAGCAGGTGCAGGAACACAGGGCCTGCACTGATGCCTTGGGGCCAGTGGCAGCAGAGCCCAGAGCAGGGTGGCAGGAGTGTGGGTTACCAACCAGAAGGGGCTCTATGGAGCTGAGCCAGCTCCCCTCCGTCCCTGATGGTGCAGTCCAGCCTGGCTCCACAGACCCCAGCCAGCCTGTGCCCTGCTTTGGGCCCCAGTGGTTCTGGCCCTGGGACATTGGTCCCAAGACACTGGTCTCAAAATGGTGATCAGGGGGTGGGGCATCTGCCAAGGGGCAAGGCTACCCATACAGCCCTCAATAAACTTGCAAAACATGAGTATGTGGCCCTCCACTCAAAATAATTGCCCGCCCCTGAGCTAACATAACCAGCACTGAGGCAAAGACCCTGAAACATCACTTCCACTGACCTGGCCACCATGTGATGACTGACACTCATCTCCCAAAGCAAGTCCTCTTCTCTCAACTTAGTCATGGTAAGAGGACCCACAGAGAATAAGAAATGCTACAAGGCCACCCTGAAAGCATACCTTAGGAAGGGTGGCATCAATCTAACATGCTGGCTGATAACAGGTCTCAAATGGCTTTGCACCATACATCAAGCTATAGCCCACTTCAAAGTGAACCACGTTGCTCAGGAAGCTGAGAAATGGCAGAGGAGGAAGGAAAGTGCATAACATGCTGGCCAACAGCTGTGCCCTCCCCTGCAAGTCACCACTTGTCATATCTGTGGAAAAATCTCATAGAGCATGGATTGGACTCCTCAATGACCTTAAAACTCACCAGTAATCCTCCCTGGCAGGCATCATCTTTGTATTGAGAGGTAGTTCTCTCTCCCCCGCTTCCTCCCCACCCTGGGATTCAGGAATCCTAAATTCTACTCTGCTGCACTTCTGGTAGCCCACTAGACTACCAGGGGGATAGATTGTATGTTTGACACCCCTACATAAAAGTAATTTGAACTTTGCCATAGATTTCAATGAAATCAAAAATATAACTTTAGAGTTTAAACCATAAGAAACTTATGTTATTGACCAACTCAGATCAAATTGGGTCCACTACATGGGATGTAAAATTCCTTGCAAGACTTCATTATACTTACTGTCTGTGAATCAAATTTAATAAACTATCAATGTTTTTTTCTGTTTTTGTAATCTACATTGAGCCTATTTGGAGAGCAGCATATATAGATATTTAATAAATAAATAATTGGACTCACAGGGTTTGAACCATACTACTGCTTGTTACTCCCGTCTACAAAATGACATACTGAACCTGCTAAAATGCTCTCTGCCGACAGCACTATAAGATGTTTCTGATAATTTTACTTCCTATTTTTGTAACGATTGGTGCAAACCATGAACGACTGGTGCCTTCCAAGATTGGGGTGGGGGGCACAGCACTATTTGAAAGTGGCAGCATCATCAGCTAATGGCGACCACCTACAGACTCTAGTAGTGATATCAACAGCTGGGGAGAAAGGAGGTGGCGAGCGGTGAGCAGGGCTGCCCGCAGATGCTGGTCGCCACATGGAGAGGGCAGGGGCAGGAAGCGCAGCAATGACTGCCTACAGAAGCCAGCAGCAGCTTCAGCAGCAGCCAATCGGGGGGAGGGGGAGGGCAGCACATGTGTCCGTCCATGCCCCACTTACACATTGCCTGTAGTGTAAATCCACCTTCAGTAAGACTCATCAGCTACTGTGAAGTGTGTGAAGTATGGCAAGAGCAAGAGACAGCAACCAAGGAAAGTATAGGTCACTGAGTAAATATGGAAGAGAATTTAACAATGATGATCTGGACAAGGCTGAAGTATACCTTCTTTACCTCGGTCCTGACAAAAAAATAAAAATAAGGCTATTAGATGGCAAGCACAATTAGCAGCAGAGATGGGTGAAAAGATAACTGGCATAGAGCAAGGGAGGAACAGATTAAAATCATTTTGACAAAAAGAATGGTCTTAAGTCAACAGGGTCAGATGATAAACATCCTGGGTTACTCAAGGAACTGGCTGAGGTAATTACAGAACTATTGGCTATTATCTTTGAGAACTCATGGACTGCAAAATTGCAAATATTGTGCTCATCTTTATTTAAAAAAGAAAGAAAGAAAGAAAGAAAGAAAGAAAGAAAGAAAGAAAACAAAGATCCAAGGAATTGCATAGATTAGTCTGTCAAACCTCAATGCTAGGAAAGATTCTGTAACACCATCATGGAATCTATTTCTAGGCCCCATAGACAATACGAAGCTAAACAGGAATGGCTAACGTGGATTTGTCAAGAACAAGTCAAGCTTACCCAAACTGATTTCCTTCTACAATAAAGGTGATAGATCTTGCAAATGGGTCCAGTCCAGGTGATATACCTCAATTTCAGGAAGTCTTCCAACACACTTTCCCATTAAATTCTCATTAGTAAACTAAGGATATACAATCTAAATTAAACTACTATAATGTGCATGCATAACTGGTTGGATCTTTTCACCCAAATGATTCTGCCTTGAACAGGCAAGACTAGATAACCTCTTGAAGTCCCTTCTAGCCACAATTCTAATTAATCTGATCAACCAAAGCTAAAATGTATTTTTCTCCAATACAGTTCTTCCAAAGTCTTAAACTCACCTTTGGTCATGTAAAGTGGACATTTATTTAATCTGATGTGTGCCTGTAAGGGAAAGAAAGACCTCGAAATATTTTATATGTTAATTTAACTAACTGGTTGCATAAAGGCAATTCTCATCAAAATCAATGAGATGAGATAATGTATATAAAATGTGGCTCATTAGTTTATCATCTCATATATTGTCTACATGTTTCCAAGTACCTGATTCCATCCTTGTTGTAATTTGTTCTTGACAAATGCAGGGCAATCATTATTTTCACCTTTTTTTCCTAGATACTTACAAACTGATTGTTTAATTATCTGCTCCAATATCTTTCCAGGAACTGAATTTAGGCTAACTGTCCTATAATGTTGTGCACCTTATCTTGCTCCCTTTTAAGAGCTAGGGATTTATGTTTCCCTTTTCCAGTCTTTTGGAACCCTACCCATCCCCAATGCACTGTCAGAGATAATAGCCAACAGCTTTGCAATTGTTTCAGCCAATTCTTTAAGTACTTCGGCATGAATTTAAACAGAGCTAGGTAATTGGAAAGCTCCCCTAAGCAGACTCTAATCAGTTCTTTACCTACTACTCTGGTCTGACCTCGTTTTCACTGATGCTGTGTTAACCTTTTAGTCTTCAATAAAGGGGGTTACCTGGACCAGAGGAAAAAAAAGCACTACTCTTCAGCCCTCTGTTATAAACTTGGACTACTACTAAGTAGCATGAAACTTGAATGAAAGTTTCAGTTGGACAAAATTCTTTCCTTCCTAGTCTAATTAAAGTTGTAAAGCATTTTATTGTTATTTGTAACATCCCTTACTAGTTGCACCTCATTCTGTATCTTTGCCTTTTCTGATTTTTGTTCCTATGTGGCTCATGTTGTTCTTTTGTATTTCGCCCTTCATAAACTAACCTAGTTTTCATTTTTTTGTACAATTCCTTCTTGAATTATAGATCACTAGAGAGGCTGTGATTTAGCCAAGCTGGTCTCTTTCCACATTTTAAATCTTTCCTTCACACAAGGACATAGAGAGTAGTATGAAAAATTCAGAGGCATTTTCTTTTTTAAAGTAACAGAAACCAAGTTTTTCAAGGGTTTTTTTGGCCAAAGTTCTCCAATCTTCATCTTTGTCCATGCTGTTCTAAATGCTTGCAAAGCCTGCAGAACCTTCATTCATTCAAGGGTGAATATATCACTAACATGAAGATATTGATATTTACAGGTTTCCCTCATTTTATGCAGGTTCTGTATGTGCAAATTTGCTCTTAGGCAATGACCCTTTTTATACCAAATATTTGTTATATGCAAGGCAAATTACTCTTATGTGATTGCGAGCTTCTACCACACCAGTCAGCTGCTTTATACAGTGCACCGTGGGAGTGATGTGCACCAAAATAGTCTCCTGTGTGGATCTGTGCTCCTTGCTTGTTGCCTGCGACATTTGTTTCTGTAGTTGTCAACCCCATTATGGCTTCTAAGCATCCTGCTAGCATATCTCCTACCCCTTTTCCTGGTCCATCAACAAAGTACAAGAGAATTTCACTAACACTAACATCCTTCACCACCCTCTCTTCACATGACCTAAACATTCACCACCACCCTATGCTTGTGTGTACTGTCTGCTGTTGGGGAGTACCTAAATTGTCTTGTAAACATGGTAGAAATGGGTCTGGGGATCAGTACAGTCAAAGTCTTGGAACATATCCCTATTTGTTACATTGTAAAGTGGGTTCCCTTTATGTGAATTTGAGTTATGCACTATTTTCCAGGAACTCATGTACAGCATAAAGCAAGGGAAACCTGTATACATGGGGTGGGCAAAATGCAGACTGCGCGCCACGTGGCCTGCCAGGCCATTCTATCTGGCCCACGGGGCCCCTAAAAAATTTAGAAAATTTATATTTATCTGCCCCTGCTTCCCTGTCACACAGCCCTCGATGGCTTGCCAAAACTCAGTAAGCAGCCCTCCACCTGAAATAATTGCCTGCCCCTACTGTATACCCTTCAATGTATGTCTGCTTTATTAAATGCTCTAGGAAGAAATCTGGTAAATTACCATTCTGTTTGAAATTCTGCTTAACTTTCATTAGTGCAAGTATTAATTAAGTTTCAGCTGGCCAGTGCACATCTTTTTTTGTTCTGCTTGCTTAATTCTCATTTATCCCTATTTTTAACAACTTTACCTCATGGGAATGATGCTTAATTCAAGTCAACAGTAATGAGTTTTCCTCTTATCAAGAATTTTATGACACTTTTGGCCAGAAAAGAAACTTTCTTTTACCCACTGGAGATATTCAATGCCGATTTCAATACCTCATCAATATTGTAGCTTTCATACCTTTCATCCAAAAAGGTTAAAAGAAATCCTGTGGGCTGACCAATTTCCAGAGATAGGGATCCCAGTTAACTAGGAACATACTCACTTCCCAGAAAAGAGGAACAGAGGGACTCCTGTTCTGGCCTGGCTCCTTTGCAGAGAACAGTGCGAATCTATTAATCAATCTGCTGCTGTTCAAACAGCAAGAGTGTTTTACTAGTGTCCAGTTTCTCCAACACCAGTTAATCTCATTTTGGAGCACTTTCATAAACTGTAGATATAGGAGTTACTTTATTTCAAAGTGATATTGAACAAACACTTGCATTTTATTGTTTTGCAAAATCTTATACTTTAAAAACATTTAGAAGATCATGGATAAAAAGGAATAAACTCAGTTGTTCACAAGAAGATTTGCTTGTAAATTTTGCAGAAAAGAAAATCTTAATGCATGGGCAATCCCAAGTCACTTTTTGCCTTGATATCTCAAACACAGCAATACAAAGGGCATTTGTGCTTGTGCTGAATTGTATTGGACCTTATCATGTATTATAAATAACCTGGCACCTCTGCAATTTCTATATTCTATAGAGCACAGGTTCTCAACCCTTGGGGGTCCATGGGTCGCAAATAGACTGCAACAATGTGCTGATTGGGCCACGTGACATCCTGTTAAAACATTTTAAATGGATACACAGGAAGTAAATTGTGTGGTTCAGCCCACAACAAATCAAGAGCTGCAAGTGTGGCCCACTATGGCATTTGGGTTGAGAACCACTGCTTTAGAAGGTAAAACCATGAAGATTTACCATATGCATAGTATAGTTGAGAAGGAATGCTGTCATTCTACCAGGAAAAGAGGTTTGGTCAGCACAACTGGGCTAGAGGGAGACTGCTGTTTCCTAGACAAGCTGTTAATCTCTCCCAGTGCTAGTTTCCAACTCCTGTACTGACCGGAGGAAAAAAAAAAAAAAAGCCTGGGGAAGATTTATACTGCTAATTTGCAAAACAAATCAGTTTACATGAACAAATACTACCTTTCACAAGCTGACAGTGCTGGCTACCACCATACTGTAGCCCAATTTTCATGCCTGTTTTTCAATCAGCACTGGGAACTTTTGGGGAAAAAAGCTTGGGAAGACATAGAGACTGATGCAGGCGTATCCAAGTAACACACTCTTACCAGCCACTCAATGAGATCAGTTCACATTATAATCACACAGTGACTGGAACACTAAATTATTTTGGTTGCTCTCATGCTGAGACAGTCTCAGTGTACAATTTTACATCAGAACTGTTCAAAACATTTGACAAGTCTGGAACTTTCTTGTACAAAAAGCTTTCTGTGCAAGTGCTACTCAAAATTAATGTGTTTTTTAATAGATGGAGTCTTATTTCAGATTGCAATCAGAAGCTGCATACTACTTTTTCCTTCTATATTTGAATTGACATTATTTCTGTTATCTGTAGAACTGAATTTCTGAAAGCTGCTACTTTTCTTATTTGACCTCAAAAAGAACATAGCTGCTTTAGATAACGAATACATTTAAAAAAACTCAAACTATTATGACTTCCTGAATAAACATAGATATTTTGTTTCTCTAAAACTGCAGAAGACAATACTTTTTAAAATTATTTTATGTCCTGAAACTAGGAATGTGCATTACACAAATTATGACATACATACATTATCATTTCATCCACCTCGTTTATTGTTATAGCAAGCAATCCAAGAAAACTGAAATATTTGCTTTTGCAAAGGAAAGTACAAACTGAAGGGTGTGGAAAAATGTGAGACCTAAACAGCACAAAGACCCTTATAAACCCTTATTTTGTTAGAATTACCATGTTTAAAGACGCTTTTAAATTTTTTTTAAATCTAATTGTTGATTTGGGTGATAAAACTGCATGAGAAGTCACTTTTAAGAGGACTGCAAGACAGAGGTTTGAATGTCCTATTACAAATGTTGTCTCATTAAATGCAAAGAATAAAAAAGGAGGGGCAGGAAGAGAATGTATTCAACTTCACAACAGCTTGTAGAATTAAGGGCTAAGTTTAATTCCAAGATCTCAGCTAACCCATTTAACACAATAAAACACAGCAGTTGATGGGTAAAGCAGTCTTTTCTTTCTTCCCTTCCCCCTTTCCAACTGTTCTTTTGGTTCTGAGAGAAAACGCTGAGGCTACACTGCTCTGAATATCTGGCAGAGATCCAAGACGCACTTAATGAGGTCTTGGCAACTCCTCCGCATTACAGATGCCTTTCTAGGACCACAAACAGCCGCTATCAGACAGAACAAGAACCACAGGCAAAGCTGTGCCTGACAGCAGGGCTTTTATTTCCAAAAAGAAGAGACAAACAGGCACTCTAAGAGATAATGTTTCCCAGATTTACCTAAATTAATCCAGTCTAATTTCAACTCCTTTCCTCCATCATAACAGCAATTAACAAATAACTTTACTGAAATATTGCATCGTTTTAAAAATCTGACATTACAGTTGTATTGCAAGTAAAAAGACTTATTTTTTGTTAATGTTTTAAAACATATGGCTTAAAAATAATGGATTTTTACAACAGAGTCAAAACTATTAGATCAATAACATCTTAATTATATTTTCTATCCTTCCATAGTTGGAAAAGCATCCAAAACTCATAGGTTTTTACAGTAGTGGTATTCCCTATCAAGTACCAATACTTTAAACTAATGATATGAAGCAGCAATTTCTATGATGAATTTCTGACACCATTCAAATCAACTTGCTAAAATATGTCACATCAGCTCAGACCTCAAAACTTAAAATATACATCTCCACTATACCTCCAATTCCTTTTATGGTCCTGAGTAAAGGCTTGATATAAAAATCACAGTATAAAGTATTATTTAATAAAAGATATTTCATTAGGTTCCAGTTTGTTTGTGTAAAAGTGTTCATGCTAGAAAAGACTAAGTGCAAAGTCAGTTCTCAGAACAACATATTAAAGAAGCTCATCAACTCCAAACGGGAGGCCAACCCAACAACATTACAAACTACTGCACTTACACTTTGTTATTCAGCAGCCAAATGCACATGCCCAATTTAAGAAAGCTCTGTACATGCAAAGAAGCTAGATATCAGGCTGAATGGAACTTGCCAGCGCATTACTGGATGCCTTCAACCAATAAACATCAATAATCTTCATCTACTTGCCAGAATCACCCCACCAGACATCAAGAGAGCAGTACCAAGCAAATTAGACTGCATCCAGCCGAACAAAGACAAGAAGCACCCACTAAATGGCCATATCATGGCTCCCAGTAGACTAATCAAGGAAAAGTTTATTTTCTACAATGCAGCCACTGAATGAAACACCAACAGCTGCAAGAATAAGTATGACTTGGGAGACTGTTAGAACAAATATCAAGACTGCTAAACATCTCCCTCCAAGTGCAGAGCTTGATTGGCCAACATGAAGAAGCTTAAACTGCCTCCGAACAGGGTTCAGTAAGACTAAAATTAATATGCAACTATGGGGAAACTCCAGTGATGCATGTGTGTGAATGTGGAGGAATCTTTCAGATTACAGATCACCTACTGGCCTGCCTATATATGAGGCAACTATGCACCAATGAGGACTTTGCTAAGGCTACAGATCAAGCAGTAGTATGTGCCCATCTCTGGACCCAAATCTGAATATGGTGACAGGGTATAAGAAGCAGCAACCTCCTGCTAATATAATAAACTTTGCACAAAAAGTGCGTTTTTTCATCTGTCCAGGTGGTTCAGACCATAGGCTTATTATTTTCACAGTCAGAGCTATCCAAGTTCTGAGTGGATAAGAACTACAGGCCCCTCAGCCACACAGTGTAGGCTGAATGTTGCACTGTGGGCCTTCCTGCTGCATTGAGCTGGCACCTTCATGATACACAGGGTTCAAGGGTCCCCTTGAGTCCCTTATGTGGGAGCTCTTGGCCCTATGGGCTGCACTGCACCCCGACAGCAGAGACAGAGAGCAGGAGGAGGAAGGGGGAGTGAGACAACCACAGCAGGAGGCATAGTAGCATCCTGAGCAGAAACCCAAGGGCTGCAAGTGAATGCCTTGGGGGCCACACTTGAGGCTTCCATGCCACCATTTGGACAGCCCTGTTCCAAGTGATTTTAAATAATTGTTTACATTAATATCATGGCTTAAATATTTAATTAACACAGTACTGATTGTGTCAATTAGCAACATTCGTGGGACAGTGTCAATTTAGAAAGCCTGAAAATTCCCTCCAAAAAAAATTACTGACCCATGTATACAAAGAATGCTTTGAATTGAGCAAAGTAATTTTTCTGTGCCTTCAGGTCCTGATTCGCTACCACCCTTGAAGCAGGTGAAAAGGAAAACGTATTTGGACCTCTGCAACTGCCCATACATACAAATCCTCCCAGCTGTCAAGCTCCAGGAGGACAGGGTAAGAATAACAATAGTAAAACTATCAATAAAATAAAATAAAAAAATATTAAAACAAAACAAAACAAAACAAAAAATCAATATACAACTATTCTCCCAGGCTCACTGGCTAGGATGCAATGGGCCCTAGGCCCATTAACCCCACACCCACCACCAGGGGTGCCAGACAGTGGTGGGTGACCCCATCCCAGCCTCTCGGCCAAGTGTGCCCTACCTGCACAGATCCCAGCCATGGGATCCTGCCTGCCCATCCACTCCATTCAGCACCCCAAGCAGGGTGAGTGTGGTGTGCCCAGGCAGTAGGGCTGGGTTAGTAGTGGTAGCAGAGACACTGGCAGCAGCAGCTGGGCAGAGTGAGCCACGGCTGCAGGGGGCTGCTGGAAAGCTGAGTCCAGCTGCTGCACTGCGCAGCTGGGTAGGGCAGAGGGACCCACTGTGAGCCAGACAGAATCTCTTGGTGGGCCAGATCGGACCTGCAGGTCATATTTTGCCTACCCCTAGTGTATAACATATATACAAAAATGCACATTGTACAAATGTGAAAAAGACACTTTGTTACATACCTAAGACTAATAATGAAAGTACTGGGCAAAGCTTCTGTCCCATGGCCTGTAATACTGACAAGATGCCCTTGCTCCAGTCAAGCAGAAGACTTTGTCCAAATGGAATAAGCTTTCACCAAAAATTGTTAGGGGGGCATTGGGAGATCTTTTTGGTTATGTAAGCCACTAATGCTACAATATAGATAATGATGTGCTCTTTTGAGAAAGGAAAAACGAAAGATAAAAAAGTGATTATACTCTGTGAACATGCATCTGAGGTTGAATCAAGTATAGGCTGAAGAGCCAGGTGGGAATCACCTGCAAGACCAAAATGTTTAGAGGCCAAACTGATATTTCATGAAAACAACCTTACCTTGGCTGAGAAGGAACCTCTAATCAAGTACAAACTGGAGGTATAATAAATTCTGTGGATGTTCAGGGTATTTTGGTAAAAGATATCTATGTTTTACATGTGGTATTAGGATTTTTCTCTCTACACAGTACACTTCAAAATGTGGTGCCCAAATGTGATATTACTCTGATGTTCTTCAAAGCAAAATGCAGCAGCATAGTGACTAAAAAAAACCTAAAGAAGGCCAATTAGAAAATAGAACATGGAAGTACACAAAACAGAAGCAACACGCAGTAACACTGCTTGCTTCAGAGGTGTTGGTTAAGTAAATAGTCTTCGTTACCAAAAATAAATGGCAGAAACCAGGTTTTTGTTCCCATGGCAATTTTCCCCCAAATTATTACAAATCAAATCAGAATTTGTATATAACTGGTCTCTCAACTGAAACAGACCACTTTTGCAAGCAAATAATGATTTAATACAATAGCTTCTGCTCAATTTACACTTTAATTAAACATATTTCAGCATTTAAGAAAAAGGTTTTCCCCAACAGCAGAATCATCTCAAACGCATAGAAAATTAAAATGAAAAAGAAATTGTTGTCTTCATCTGTACCTTGAAGCATGGTCTGGCTTCCTACTATAACCTTGAAAATGTTTTATCTAACAAAAACTCTCATTGCATTGACCAAATAATTGGTGGCACCCTTGTTTTTTTCTGTTCTCCTCCTGTGGAACTCTGTAGTTTCAATTTGGTGCTTGGAGGGCATAAAGTGGTTGTTTTTTTCTTTTTAAATTAGACCCTTTGTGTCAGTTCATGCAAGAGGGTGATCCTTCTGGACCCTTTTGGACAACAAGTTGCCTGGGAATGCAGAGGACTGGACTCTATGAATCAAGAGCGTCTTTCCAGTCCTAGGTTCCCATTTCCTATTAAAATTCTGTAAGCTGCAAAAAAGAAAAAAAAACCCTGTATATTAGAAACCTTTTGCAGAACTAGAGTTCTGCCATAATTCTTAACATGAAGAAGGTAATGTTTGCTGTTCTTATTAGCTGTACCTGCTCATAAACTACCTGGCTCTTATGATGAAAACCTATTGTTATTCTATGCATAACCCTCTCACCAAATAGAGCTTGAATTCCAGTAGATTTAATTTAAACCTGTCTTTGTAAAATGACAGTTGAACTTAGTTCTGTTCGCATATTATGAAATATTTGCTAAACTGGTTGAATACCTTTGGGGGGAGGGGAAATAAAGGATTTCTCCTTTGATTGCACTAAAGTGGCCTGTGAATTTGTCTGAAAGATTGGGAGTGAAAAGGCAGGAACAATGCACACATTAATGTAATGAAGCAGAAAAGCAGCAGGATCAGCAGCAGCAGAGTGAAAGAAGGGAGAGGCAAGTGGACCTCCCCCACTGCAGTCAAGTTGGCACTCAGTGCCAATGTGACAGCCTAGAGCAAAAACACACTGCATCCTAAGACTTCCAGTTCAGAGATTTACCATCCAGGTCTTCCTTCAATGTAAAGCATTATGGATTGTACTTTCTATGTAATAATTACTCAATCTTTCCCAACATGAAAATAATTTACTTTAAAACTATAAGTTGTGCAGCATTTAATACATGTCAGGTATGGAAGACACAAGATACATACCAATGAGCATTCTTGATTTCTCAGGAAAGCATACCAACAGTCCCTTATTTCCAACAAGCAATAAAAAGCTTTTCCAAAATGGGAATCTATTGTTCCTCTAATAAAAACTCATCTAATGGACAGAAGAGTATGATTTTTTTACAATGTTCAGAAAATATTATTTTAACTCTGAACATTTTCATATTAAATAAGTAAAAAAAATATATAAAAAGACAGCATGAGTTCTAGGTTTTTATATTTGTATTTTAAACACTTTTCACAAGAGGACTCCATTTTCACACACCTTACCACTTGTCACACTTTCACCAATTTTGCGAGCATAACATATAGTAAAATGGTACCAATGCTTTTGTAGAGACGAAAGGGTGATGTTTGTTCATTTCTGAGAAAATATTAATGTTACATAAAACACTGGATGGATTGGAAAAGTATCAAGATTTTTATTCTACTCCATCATCTATCTATGCATTAATACTTTAAATAAAATTTAAATTTTATTAAGTAATAAATATAAATAAAGTATATTTTTGTGACAAGAGGTTCAAAAAATTTAAACTAACAGATGTTAGACCTCAGATTACAAAATACAATTCACCACCTCTTAACATTCTTCATTAAACCATTTTTTTCTGTTCACAAAGGAATGGCTTCTTTTTTCCTTTAAATGGAAGGAAATAGTGGCTCAGTGCTGTTCTAGAAATAACCCACTTTAGCTCCAAAGGAATTTTTTTTCTCTGGGGTTGGAAGCAGCAATTATAACCTTACTTCTTAGTAGACATAAATGCTTGTCATAGGCTTCAGTAACTTAGTGTTGGCAATACTTGCATACCAGGTCATGTTCAGGAGAGCACCGATTACCCAACTGTAAACAAGTCCATTACAAAGCAATATTTAATACAGAAAATGATTAAATGAAGAGAAAAAGTGACTTCTGTTTATGAAAATCTGCTATTAGGAAAATGAGAGCCTGTAAAGTTACTTTTATCACAAAAGATTTGTTTCAAACCAATTCAGTATAGCACTTAAACACATGTTAAATTTGTAAGCACATCTTTAAAATTAATCATATCCTTAAGAGTATTCCTGGACTTGGACCCAGAAAAATGTGATTTTGCAACTATATTCCACTTAATGTGGGAACAAAGTAAAACAAGCAGGTAGAGAGGATCTTAATATCCTTTGCCTGTTCTCTCTCTTCTCCCAATATTAACATCCCTAGAATCATAGAACTGCTTAACGGGCAACAATGATTACTTTTCTTATTAAAACAGTTTTACTCTACTTCTCTTATTTTCTTTGCAAACTGAGATGTGGATTAGGAAAAAATAGGCTTGTGCGACAGGCTCAGACTACCCCAAAAATCTCTCCAAATCTGAAGACATTATATGTAAACTGAATATAAGCTAGCAGTATGCTCTTGTTGCAAAAACCACCAAAAGCATACTGGAAAGTGTTAACAGAAGGGTCACTTGCAAATGAAGGGCCCCACAATTCAAGAAGGGTATATACAGATTAGAAAGAGTCCATTAGCAAGCAACATAAATGATCAAAAGTCTGAATCATGACTTACAAGGAAAGGCTGAAAGAACTAGAGTTATTCAGTATGGTAAAGAGAACACAGGGTTACATTTCAAATACCTGAAGGGCAGTTATGCAGAGGATGGAGATGGCCTTTTTTCTGTGGCCTCAAGATGCAGCAGAGGAAATCTAGGTTTGAGATTAAGGCAAACTTTCTGACTATGAGGATGATCATGATCAAGCATTGGAACAAGCCACCTAAAGTTGTGGAAAGTCCAAACCTGAAAATTTTCAAGTGCAAATTAGACACTTGGCCGGGACGGTTTATTCAGGGATGATCCTGCCTTGAGCAGGGGACTGACAAGATGACCTTTAAGGTCCCTTCTAACCCTACTTTCCTATGATCCTATACATACACTTCTTATACAGTCACTATATACCTAAACATAGTGCAAAACTTCAGGTAACAATTATAAAGCTGGGTCCAGAAAATAGCAGCTACCTGCCAAATAACTTTCCAAAACTAGCTGGTGAAAAAGGAGGTAGTAAGGAATGATCAGCATTAACTCCACAATAAGGCCTCCAGAAAGTCATAACAAAGATTATAAAGGAATTATGGTTGTAGCTATACTTTAGCCTTGTGAAATCCCACACACCTATCTGATTCAGGTAAATAATATTTGTTTGTTTCACTATTTACCATTATAAAGGACAAAGCCTTCATTTTGTGGTAGGGACAGTAATAGTTCTTGATAAGTTTTGCAAGACGGATAAATGAGCATGTATAGATCTCTTGCCTTTCTTCCTTTTGGAATCCTTTACTTTGCAATATATACTCCCTGTAATGTAATTCAGACATTTTAAAGTAAGCAAACTTTATACATATTAGTTGAACTTGAATTTCCTATTTTTATTATTTATAATTTTTGCATCATCTTATGCAAGTAAGTAATGGCTGGCAGAAAACCAAAAAGGAAAATGACACTTTTCCTTTCAGGGATTAACAAATTTAAATATTCTATAAAAGCCCAATTGAATCAAAAATAGAAAGAGGCTGGAAAAAATGCAAAACAATGCTTCTCAAATAAAAAGGAACACTTCGCCGGGGGGCGGGGGGGGGGGGGGTTAAATTTAACAATACCTCACATATCCCTTCCCATCACTTTTGTTACTGCCCAGTAATAAAAGTGCAAATTAAAAGTATAGCAGACCTCCAAACAGGACCAAATGTCATTTGTTACCATGTAAGAAAATGAGCACAGAAACACTGGTTCTCCATTTTTTCGTTCCCCCATTCAAAGTAGTATAGAAAACACAAAAGGCAAAGGAGTAAACTAGTCAATGTTTATGGGGTAAATTTCCAAACACTCCTTTTTGATCTCTCTAAATCTGAAAGGCAGGGATACCTACTTTCTAGTTGCTGTTATATATACCAACTAGTGAGCATACACAATCCTCTTCTTAATAGATATACAAATTTAAATCTTGGAGGAATCCTCCAAGGGAGATATCACTTCAGGACACTACATTTTTTTACTTGTCTCAGCACTTACAAAGTATTCAAATATATGCTTTTTTGATAGCTGACTGCATCGACTTGTAAAAAGAGAATTTGCATACAATTTGAAAGAAATAACTTGTAAGTAGATCTCTAAGCACATCCAGAAGAGCACACATACGTGCACGCAGGAGTTCACTATACTAATTGCCAGCGCATTGGGGGGTGGGGGTGGGGGGGGTTGACACCTGGAGCTCTGTGTCAAAAAAAAAAACTTGTGACAGAAAAAAACAGGGCAGTGACTGTGGAAGCAGCATGCACTGCCTTAAAACCAATGCCTAGCCAACTTGGGCCATACCTCACGCACTGGACTGCCACCGCTAGAGCCCCAGGAAGTCCCCAGAACCTGAGATAATGCTGCTGGGGCCAGCCCAGGTGCTGGCTCCAGCCTCCCCTACCCTACTCAGGGTAGCTTGCTGCACACAAGAGCACCACTGCTATCTGTCCCTGGGGAAATGTACATGCGTTCTCATCTGGACAGAGCTTCTGAGAATCCTTTTAAATTACAATAATAAAAAGATATCACTCTAAAAAATTCCTGCCTCTTTAAAAATAAAAAATGGAGTTTTGCTACAAGCATCTTATTTAATTAATTACGAATGATGGAACAGTTCCAAAGAAATCAGGTATGAATCATACTTTCTGCTTTTAAAATGTATATATTATATTATTTACTTGGCTCCATGTTTAACTGGAATTACATACCTCTTCCCATTACCTTAAGGAAGCTGAACAAAAATACAATGAAATCTACCAGTCAGATTTTAAAATGAAATATGACATTTCATGGAAGAAAGAAGACAAACTAAACTAAGAGGTAGCTGATTAGAGGAGTGAGGGAGAGCATTAATAACTGTAAACACATTGCAAACAAATTCCTAGATAGGTAATTATTTAGTCCACATGCAAATTTTGCAAACTAAGTTTAGAAAACTAGCTTTGAAATTCTGGCCAAAGAGCATAAGGTAGGAAAATCCAAACTTCTCTGGAAGTAACCTGCCCCAGCTGTTTTGATTTCTGTTTTTAAAATCTAGGTCTAGTTTTCATTAAATAAATTAGCCACTTGTTCAGTCACATCACATATTTAGGTATTGTTTTGCCATCAAATAAATCTGTCAGTTTTCCAAATCATCCATTTAAGCTGGATTTGTCATTTGGTGTAATAATTTTTAACATTCCCATAGTAAGAGTTATCCTAGAATCCCAAAGCAGATGTTGTATAAGAATCCCAAAGCAGATGTTGTATAAACTGCTTCTACTGACATCAGTTTATTTACTGCAGTCAAACAGCAGGGGTATAAATAAAATCAGAATTTATTAGACAGTCATTAGAAACAGTGACTAATATTTTTGTTTGTCCCATTTTGAGCCAGTATTCTCAGAAATCTAAAAACCGGTCATGACCTAAAAAAGATCCCTACTTTTGTTTTTATTCTCAATAGTGTTTGTTGAAAACAGCACTAGCAATTAAAGTGTAGTGAACTCTTACCAAAATGTATGCTTTTAGTTCTTGTCTGAATTGATCTTTTTTATCTCTTTAATCTAAAAAACACATTTATAAACTGAAAACAAACAGCCAAAAACATTCCATACCCTGTTCAAACCATTATTGAACAGAATTTAAACCTCAGAAACTAATCTAATCCCTTAGCAGATTTTCACAACTGATGAGTCTGTATTCTCATATTGTCCAATAATTAAAATGTAGCAAGATGGATCAACATAGCTAATTTCTGAATGATCTATATTGAGCTAAACTATGATGCTATAAGTTAAACCTTACTAAATAAACATGGGAAATAAATAACACAAGGAGAGAATCAATTAGCCTCTTTTAAACTGCTCCACAAACTAAACCTAGAATTAATTCCTAGTTTGAGGTGACGCGACAATTCTTAGGCATTTTAAGTTATCTATAAACCACAACAAGAAGCACTTCAGTGTAAGTTTCCCAGGCTACAGTGTCAGATTCTGAAAAACAAACCCAGCAAGTACTTCAAGAAAATTGGGTCTAGTCTTTTGGCTCTCTGCCACAAAATCTTTACTTCATTTAAATTCCATTCCAATTCTATCCTCAGCTGTTCCACGGCTTAAAGGAACTTCCACTTGACAATAAGGGCACCTCTGCCAATCCAGTCCTGACGCGATAAATAATTTACTGCACTAGTTACATGATAATTTCTCCATAAGAAGCTATAGAATGTGCAATAATTTGGCCTTGAATCTGGACCACCAAAGGGCCTCTAACAAACCTGCTCCAGTGTGGAAGGGGGTGCTTTAAACCAGGTGGCTCTAAAGTGCCCATAGTGTCATGTGCATTCAGCGTGCCGCACTTCAAAATACTGCCATTTTGAAACTTGGGATGCTGAACATACATGATGCAGAGGCTGCTAATGCATACTAATTAGCATGCTAGCAGGCTCAATTAATTGAGTCTATGCAGATGAGTGCTAATTAAGACGCATCATAACAGAGGTCCATCATTTGTAAAAGTGCCAAAAGGCCCAAGTATCAGAAGGTAACTCCATATCAAAACTAGGATCCACAGCATGGATAGGAGAGCTGGAAGAAGTTGAGCAAGCTTGAATTGGGTGGCTATACAATATATTCACAAAGTTTATGCTTTGTTCAAAAGAGGTAGTCAAAGGGACAAATTATAGGACAGTAAAGGTAAAAAACAGCATATATGCTACAGCAGGGATAGGCAACATTTTTTGACTGAAGTGCTGAAAAAACACAATATCTACCTTGGAAGGTGTCAGAGTGCTGACATACCAGGAGCAGCTGTTTGCAGTCTCCCACCTACAGCCAGCCCATGGAGCCGGGTCTCCTTGCAGCAGGGCTTGCAGCCTCCCAGCCACCTGCTGGAAGCAGCCTGAGCTCCGTGGCTGGCAGCAGCTGCTTAGAGGCCAGGCTGGTGTGCCGAGCAAAATGGCCTTGCATGCCACGCTTGGCATGTGTGCCAGGGGCTGCTGACCCCTGCACTACAGTATACAATCCTCTGACTTTCTGAAGACAGAAATACTGTTCTATCAAATATCAAACTACTCCAGATTTATCAAGTTTGTTGGCAAAGATGATTTTAAATGGCCTCTGGAACTTTTGTTTTAGATAAAATATTGATTTAAGCAACTACATGCTATATATTCATGTGCATAGTCACTTCAGTGGAGCTCCAGAGATGAACCTCAGGAATATCACACCACTACTATTTGAAAAAGGAGCCTGCAAAATTCAGTATATGCTAAACCCTCATAACTTACTTTTAGTAAAAATGTGCAGCACATACAAGGCAAATTATGTATTCGATTCTTAGTGTCTTAATATGTTCCTGATTAAATTGGGTAAAATGAACCACACAAATATTCATTGGAATGTAGCCTTCTGCGATTATCAGCTTACTTAACTCTCATTTTTTAGCTTCTTTTTATTTCTGTTGTTTATCAAGGCGCCGTACAATCTAAGAATGAAAACAAAATTGTTTATGTAATGTTTTTAAATGTTTTGCTACAAGTTACAAATGTTTTCATATCACCTCCATGAAAATGCAGTTTTACTGCATTTCAAAATATTTTACCCATTTTATACCATTTTAAGTCTGATGAAGATTAAACATTATAAATTCTCCTATCAAAGTTGTAAAATGTACTAGAAGGCATGATGGCAAATGGGTTAAATTAAATTAATAATAAATATTTTGGTTCTCACTTTAGACTTTTTTTTTTTTTTAAACTATCATTCAGCTTTCAAAAAACAACTGGCAACAGACATACTCCTTAGCACTGCAGGTATTCCTTTGCCATTTGTCTGAACCATTTAAGCATATTTGTACAGCCTACCTGAAATATTAGGTCTTCAGTCATCTTTTAAACACCAACTAATTAAAAATAAAGGTGACATACAGAAATATATTTACTTTTTATTTAAACCAGAGAGAATAACTACATATTTATTAGAACCAGTCTAAAAGAACAGCCTGTAATTAAGGTTGCCAACACTTACCATAAACCATAAAAGAGCCTGAACTCTGTGGCTTAAAAGCTTTTCAAAACTAACCATTAGGTGTCTGCCTCATGCTGCTGCTGCTGTTTGTTTTTTAAATTTCAGCTACAATGGTTCACCCATGTCCAAGATGAGGCTAGAAAAAAATGTTGCTTAACTATTGGTTAGAAAATTCTAATAACTATTCTATGAAAATGTAAGTTGAAGCAACTAAAATCAGAGTCTGAAATTTGGCAGGGGGAAATTCTGGGGAGGGGGGGGGGTTCTTGTATAAAGGGCATGGTTTTGCCACTTCCATTTAGCCTGTGGCAGGTCCATCAGCACCAACCAGCCTAGATGCAGGGGGCAGCCTGGACTGTGGCCCTGGTCCAGCCCACCCTATCCCAACATGCAGCTCTTAGGCAAGTCAGGAGCTTTAGCTATGAGGCTGAGTAGTGAGGCAACAGCATCATGGCAGTTGGACTTGGCTTCCCAGCAGCCCCACCACCACTGTTAGACCCTAGCCCTGCCACCTAGTCACCCCAGACCCATCCCCCTGGACTCCATGGAGAGTGGCCCAGGCCCCCACAGGCAAGGCACACTCAGCCAAACAGATGGGACGGGGCCACAGACAGGTAGGGAGCAGTGTCTGGGAACAGGATGGGCAGTAGGGACTGGGATCACAGAGTGGTGACAGCAAAGGGCTGGGGCCCAATGCAGAGCCATGATCTGCTCCTCACAAGTCCTTGTGATAAGGGCCAATTGCACAGAGAACCAGCAGTGCCCACTACAAGGACATGGGGGAAGCAGATCACAGTTCTACCCTGAGCCCTAGACCCCAGACATGTGCTAGGGTCACTGGCCTGCAATCAAAGCCCCAGCCCCACCTGCCCTTCACACTCCCAAAGGCCTCTCTGCATACACCCACAGCCCCATCCCATCTGCCTGGCTGAGCATGCCCTGCCCATAGGAGTCTCAAGCCAGTCTCCATGAAGACTCCACCTGGGTGCTTCATCCAGCTAGGATAAATTGGAGTATTTCTGGGCCATCAGCACCCACCCCCACTGTAAAAAACTGTAACAGGGAGTCAAGGCTGAGTCAACACAAACACCACCACTCTCAAGAGCTCAATAGAATTCCTTAAGTGGCCCTCCAGCCCAAATAATTGCCCATGCCCTGGAACAGAAGACAGTGGAAAGTCAGTGTGATAAACACTTGGGGTTATAAAGCTGAATGGGATCAACAAAAGACAGATATGGATGAAAAAAGCACAGAGGCAATGAAAAAGAAAGCAGATGCTACAATACAAGCATGAATAAGAGACAGGGGCAGAAGCTGGCATGGGGTAGAGAAGAACAGAGTGGGGAAGAAAAAATGGTCTGGAACTACTGTATTCAGAAAGACCAGCAACATGCGAGAGGAGGAGGAAGAGAAACACTACCCTTGGCATTGGATAGCACACTATGCGAGTGCACGGAGCTTGCCCAAGGCCCAATATGGGGACACAGGAGCTGGCTGGAAGCAATGAAGGAACTAATCGTACAGCACAGGACAAAACACACCAGCCAGCATCACTCTTCAGGCCCACAGCACCAAGAGGCTGAGCACCACTGATCTAAAGAACAAACAAGCATGGTTTAGCCTTTAGAAAACCATGGGGAATGAACAGTATGTGAATAACTAAAACAGATTTTGAAAACAAGGACAAGACCACCTTTAGATCAAGTTTTTATGCTCATTTCTACCCTCTGCATTAGCACAAAAGAAAAAAAGGAATGAATGGTGGGTTTTTAGTAGAATATTTTGAAATGTTCAGACCTGGGCAAAATAAGAAGTTAAAATGTGTTCATAAACAACTGCTAAAGTTTGACGGTATAATCATAGCAGACATCACAAAATGGCAGTTACATAGTTTGAAAGGTTCTTTTTCTTAGCTTAGACGCATTGATCAAACTTCAGAAAAATGCTGTGTGGATAGCTCTGTGATGAAGAGATTTTCTGAGTGGAGGAAACTAACCTATAGCAAGAGTATATGCTTTCTGCCTTAATCTCTCTAACAAATGTCAAATTCCTGGAGCAGAGCTGCTCTACTGGAAAGCAAGCACTGACATTTTGGTTGATTCTTGAAAGAAGGGATTGCCTGCAAGCTGTCTGACCATTACTGTTAAAAGGAAATAACTTTAGTATCAGTGATTTTCACCCAACAGAAACAGCTTGAATGCCCCCCTTCACCACCCCAGTTAGATGCTAGTCAGTAGAAGAGCAACAGTATCTTAAACATCTGTTGGGTCACCATAAAAACCATGTATTTATGGATAAAGACAAAACATATTGGACAGTCTCTCTCTCCCTCCCCTCCCCCGCCCCAAATCTCCTAAACACTATACCAATTTATCAGAGAAAAATTAGGGTCGCAGCCCATGCCCAAGGAGCAACTCAGGCTGGACCAAACCAGGGCCCACCTCAGGTGCCACTAGACACCCCCACCTGCCTGCCTCAAACCAAGCCCGTGGAGCCCAAGGATAGCCCCCACCCAGCTTTCTGCCTGGTCCCTGATCTCTTCCAGCTGCTGCCTTCCCAAGGGTCCAACTAGGCTGGCCAACCGGGAGCACCTCCCCCGCTGTCACCTAGTGATTGGCTCTGGTGCTCAGCACCCTGGTGCTGCTCCTGCCTGTATGGGATAGGGCATCCATCTACCCAAGCCCCAGCCAGGCTGAGCTCCCCCACCCACTAGGAGCCTCCAACACAGCAGCCCTTAGCAGTGCCTGCCTGGGCCCCAGCCTGGCCCTCCCACAGCTCCCCTCCAGTGGCCAGGGGGCAAGCACTTCAGATGGCCACTGTGCTGGAGGGTCCCAGCTGGCTCAGCCCCAAATACTGTCCACAGTGGCTGTTCCTAGAGCCAGGGAGCTCCTGCAGCTGGGTCTCTGCACCAGGGGTGGCTCTGTCCCACTTGTGCTGTGCCCTGCACACAGGGAAGCTGAGCCCAGAGCCAGGAACTCCCTGAGCCCAGCATCCTGCCCCAGCCAAGAAGAGTCCTGTTGCAGGCAGGGCAGTTTGCGACCCATCCCTGCAGAGTTGTGTGGGTTGGGCCAGGCCTGGCCTCACCTCAGGTGACACTGGGCACCCCTGCCAACCTATCATGATCAGAGTCTGCAGAGCCCTGGGGCAGCCCCTACTTCCTGCCTGGCCTCCATTCCCCTTGAGCTGCTGTCTTCTCAAAGGCCCAGCTGGGCTGGACTGGTGGCAGTGCCTCCCCAACTGCCTGGTGCTAGGCAGGGATGGTGCCAGGTGGGATGGGGCATCTGTCTGCCCAAGCCCTGACTGAGCCCCACCTCCCAGCTGTGGGCCAAGGCCCCCCACTCTGGGACCACTGGGGAGATCTGAGCAACATGACCCGCATGGTTGCTAGGGTGCAACTGCCTCCCCCCACCAGACCTGCGCTGGACTAGCGGGCCTCTATCACAGCTGGTAGTGATAGGAGACTTGGGCAGCAAGGGACACACCCTTTCTTTTTCCATTTTTTCTCTCTTCTTTTTCTTTCTCTTCTTTTTCCTTCTCTTTCCCCTCAATTCTGTTTTTCTCTGTCTTCTCTCATGTCTCCTTTTCCTCTTTTCTTTTCTCTCCCTTTCTCTTTGTCCTTTCTTTTTCTCTCTTTTTTCACTCTCCTGTCTTTTTTCTTCTCTTTCTCTTCCCTCTCTCATCACAACATGATTAACAATAAAATAAACACTTATGATTATTAATAGGGGTGCAGTGACCAGGGGTCCTCCACAGCCAACCCCACTGACTGGGGGAGGGAACTTCTGGGTAACCATGACCAGCCGTAGGGAGACTGGCGCCCCCAGTTCCCGGCCAGAGCTCTCAGAGGTGCACCAGAACTCTTTCCTGCCCCGCCTGCTTAGGAATGCTGGCTGCTAGGGGGTGCGCACCAGCACCTATCCATCATCACTGGGGTGCACCAACAGAGATTTTTGGGGCTAGTACCAATGGCCAATTTTTAACGAGCCCTATTGGCCAGTACCAATCGAGTTGCCCATATGCAGGTCTGGTTGGTAAATCTATTGTGGGGGAGGAGGCGGAGGGAGGGAAGGGAAGAGGGGCAGATTGAGGCACCCACAGTGAGGGATGGAGTGGGGCTGGTGCAGAGGCTACACAGCCACGGCAGAGTGCAGGACAGAGCCGCAAACAGCTAGTGTGGGCACAGAGAAGGGGGGCTGCTCCCACCACTGCACAAACCCCAGGAGGGCATGTGGGGCATGTGCCCCCAGATCTGCGTGAGGCAAGGGTGGGCTGTCCCTGTGCACAGGGGCAGCACCAGACTCTTCCCAGCTGCAGCTGAGCCAGGCTGCACTCAAGAGGGTGGCAGCAGTACTGGGAACAGAGCTACAGCCACCCCAAAATTCCCCATAGCCCCCTCCCAGCATCATGACCATCCGCCCCAAGCACAGCCCCAGCCCAGCTACCTGAGCCCCAGCCCACAGTGATAGCCCGCCCTCATCCTGCGCACAGATCTGGGGACACATGCCCCTCACACCCTCCCAGGGTATGTGCAGCAGCAGGAGCTACCTCTCTCCCCAATGCCCCCCAGACGAGCAGCTCACAACTCTGTCCCAGGGCCTGCACTCGCTGTGCAGCGCCTACCCCAGCCCCACTCCCTCCCTCATTGCTAGGGCCTTCATCTGCAATCCCCCCACCCCCAACAGACTTACCAGCCAGATCCGGCTGCTCTCCACACTGCCGGACTATGCTCCTGACCACCTTCATGTTGCACTGTTGCTGCATGCATACACAGAACATTTACAAGCCACGTTACTGGTCATATCAGCCAAAAAAGCCAATTGCTGATACTGTCAATTTTCCTTATAAATCAGTGCTGATCTGATATGTGACCAATATATCACTGCACCTCTAATTATTATCTATATTAATATGCAGTGCATTCTGCCATGTACACTCCCTCCCTCCCACCCCTAACCCTGGGTTTGTTATTTTTCCCCGCAGGCCTGCCCTCCAGCACCTTACAAGGTAAACACTGAGGTTTCTTTGGCACTCCAGCCAAAAATGTTGCTTACCCCTGACATAGTATGTGTGTCTGTAATTTTTGCCTGGCAATTGTTCATTTAAATCTTTTTAATAAGGTCTTATTTTCCATATAAAGTGATTTATCTGAAGCTTTACTTAAAATTATTCCATAGCATAATCATGGGCAATATTCTCCCTTCCAAAAGGCAAAACTGCCAAAAATCCATTAGCTCTTGGTTAGAGAGCATGAATATGACAACTTGACAGGCTAACTTCACAGTATGTTACCTTCACTCCTCTGGTCCACCCTGAGCTATGCAAAGAAACAAGGTCTCTGGAGAACTCCAGGTTCCCCTGGTTTTAAGACAAATTCCACCCTAAGACGTGCAACATTCTCCATGCAGAAACTGAAGAAACGTATTTCTCTGTATTGAAGTAAGAGATGTACAGAAAGATATGCAAGAATTAGGACTATAGCCTAAGAAGGGAAATGCCTGCATTCAAGTCACGTGCTACAACAAAACATTCCTGTATGATCTTGGCCAAGTCTCTTATTTTAATGTCTCAGTTTTCAGTCTATAAATGGGAATAAGAGTAGTACCCTACCTCATGGGATACTGTGATAGTGAATATAGCTTGAAGATTGGAAGGCACTCCAATATTGCAGCAATGGAGACTCAATATGCCCTGTAAACAGTCACTTTCAAGAAATTATTCTAGTTTGCAGCATTTTATTTTGTTTGTTGGGTAGAGGTTGGTGAAGAATATTTTGTTTTTAAAAAGAAATACAAACTTACAACAATCATTTTGTCAGAAAAAAGCTTACAGCCAGCAATACTGAATCTTTTAAGAGGACTAAAAAGAGTCCACTGTATTTGAACAAAGCTTGCTTTGCTTCAAGTATTGGTTCTTAAAATCACCATGAAACTGGACATAAACAGAGGCTAGCAGTTTAACTAACTGAACTGAAGAATGATACCAACATGTTATATTTCAGAAAAAGCTACCCCATGCTCGAAATATATACAGTCACATTGGGGATCTGAAATTAAAGGAACACATTGGTTCAGAGATTCTTTTATTCTGAGTGAACACCAGGAAAAAAACACTAGTTGAAAGTGTTGGTGGAGAAGTCTAGCATGTCACCTGAGCTATGTATTTATAGAGACTCAGTGCATGAGTCATCAAATACCGGTGACTCAGTATTTATATACAGACTAGGTGTATGTGTCATTAAGTGTCAGTAGGTGCATGTGCCAGTCACTTATTATTCAGCAATTTCAATACTGAATTTTTTTGCTTATTTTTATTTCTAAAGTGGTCTTGCTTATAGAAGAGATTAATTCTTCACACTAGTCTGGCATCAAGGCTAAGTACAGACCGCCAAACAGCCTGAGGCTGAACTGATTCAATTTTGCAGGTTAGTCTGAGAGCTGTGTAGACTGAGCCAATAAGCAAATGAACAGACATTCACTTTTGATTCTGGAAGTGCAACCACATGCCTTCAGTGGCCCAGGCCACATGCCAAGGAGCGCTAGAGTACACCTCCCTGCTTGGCTGGAGCAGACAGCTTGGGCCAAGACTAGCCTGCCCACCCTGCAAGGGGTGGGGGTTTGCAAGGGAGGTACAAAGCATCCTTGGATGCTAGGGTACTGAGTTAACTTTAATCTGGAGGGGATCTGGGACAGAATTTCAATAAACCAATGTAACCCAAATCAGTTAAGTCTGATACTACATTCATCCAGGTTTATCTTAAACTGGTTTTGGCCATTTTGAAAGCAGTTTATATACACTGAACTTCTGTCATGTTATAGATTTAAACTGGTTTTGGACCACTTATACCAATGTGTGTGTAATTTCTGTCCCTAGCCCAAGTTTCATCCACTCAGGAGCAGATAGAAATCAGCAAAAATTGTAACCACTTTAACCTCAACCTCATCCTCCTTACTAGAGTTGTTCTTGTTTTCCTAAAGCAGAAAAAGATTTAAATGGCCTTTTCATGTATGATTGCTACTACAGCAGACTAAACCTTCTTTTTGGGTCCAGTTTTCATTTACACTACAAGGAAGGAGAACCATTTAACATTTTTAGTTTTAATGTAAATTCATAATTGCTATGTCTCTTCTCATATTTTCCATACACCAAACTATTGTAGCCCAGCAGCCAAGACCCATGGTGATTTTAGTACAGTTCTTGCATGTGCTTGTGACTAGCTTGCTTGAATAAGAGGCTTGAACAGTGAAATCCTACAACATGATTACAACAACAAGCTAATGACAAGAATCCTATGTTTACCTTGATTAACTATTCTTATTTAGCAAGATGACAAACTTGGGATCAAATTTAGGCCATGTACAGATGTAACACTTGAAGCAATACAAAAGCAAGCAGACAGGCATGCACACCCCATGAACACTTAAAAAATTACCAAAGTTCTCTAAAAACAACCCTGGAAGAACCTTTTGAAGACTCACTTTTAAGTGTTTCCTATTACATGTGCTTGCTCTATAGAACATGTCAGGGATCACTCAGTCCTTCAGCACTCCCCAGTGCTTCACTCTCCCCACTCAACCCACAATGGGAGTAGTTACCAGAGAGCCCAGAAGAAAGCAATCATTGATTGATGTATCAGTGCACATCTATCTGATATCAGAGTGGTACCGACATAAAGAAAATTGTCTATATAGGATATTGGCCCGATGGGACTGATAATTTGGCCAATAAATGCAACGCAGCACAGAGCAGAGCCAGCATCATGGAGAGCTGCCTCCAGCTGGTAAGTCAGAAGGGGAGGGGGCAGGGAAGGGACATGGGGGGGGGGCAGATCAGCCCCCCCCGGTAAAAGAGGGGGCAGGCGCTGCCCAGCCAGGGGGAGTGGGGGTGCAGGACAGAGGTGCGGCTTGCAGGACAGCTCCCACTCCTGGGGGTGTGTGCCCCCAGATCTGCATGGCATGGGGCAGGCTGCAGCTTCAGGGTACAGCCAGAGCCAGAGCTGGAGCTATGCAGGGCTTTTATGGGCAGGGGCTGGGCTCAGAGCAGGCTCCAGTAGCAATGCTAGATGGATAACATTCATTTTGTTCTCTCTCTTACTTCTGTGCTTTCCTTATATCTCTCTCTTTTCTCTTTCCTTCTCAATTCATTTAAATCCATGCATTTTAATCTCCCTTCAAAAAACAAAGATGGCCTCTGGATTAGATAATCAGAACCATCAAAGTTTCACCTTTGGAAACCTCTCTGAAATGCTTGGTGCAGTTCTCATAAAAGAAACCCAAGAGTTTGGAGAACTAGTCGCATGCTTAACAAAGCATAGCATAGTTATTGCATAGCATAGCAGTTATACAACAATACACACTTTAAACAAAATTAATCCATTTTGTTTAGAATGAGTATCTTTCTGGGGTGTTTATATGAAATGTTAGTCTCCTTGTTGAAAAATTAATAGCAGTAAAATATGAAGGACTGTATTTATCTAACTTCTAAAGAACAATTTAGAATTGTTACAAAAACTTTACACCTCCCAATGTGCTGTTTATTAAAAGGAAAGCCAATCATTTATAGCTTCTCTTTTTAAATTGAATTTATTTTATAAATGAAAGTGTAAGAATTTTAGCTAGAGAAAACTATTATGGATTGTGATATTTCTTTTAAAAACTGTCACTGCAATCATAATGAAAGAAACACCAATTTAGTGCACAGGTTGGCAATAGGGCTTTGCGAAACGCCTGTGTTTCGTTTCAGGTTTTAGAGTCAGCGTTTCAGAGGGACAGCGTTTCGGAGGGCTGTCCGAAATGGCTGCGTTTCATTTCAGATTTGGCATTTTAGAGGGACAGCGATTCATTTCGGCATTTCAAATCACTGTCCCATTGCTTTTAAGCTCCAAAACTGTTTTGGAGCTGTTTCAGCCATAGACTACAATGGGGAAATCACAAAACTGCCTATAACACTGTCATTTCTTGCCTGATTTGGATGAAACTTGCAGGGATGTTAGCCCCTTCTGAGGCCATGAAGCCTGTCAAGTTTCAAGGCACCAAGTGCAGGGTTTTTATGAAATTGCACCTCAAACTGTTCAAAGCAAACATATATCACTTTCCAGCAATGGCAGTACGCTGTGATCCTGCAAGCAGATCTGGGGGCTATACCTCCCTGGAGGAATCTGGCACAGCCCCACAGCCCTCTCAGGGAGGTGCAGACCCCTGGATCTGTGCGAGGGAAGACAGCAGGCTGCTGCTGCCCAAACTCAGGTGCTGGCACTGGCCCCAGACAGAAGCAGCAGCCCGCTATCATCCTCAGGCGGTGAGTGCAAAGTTTAAAAAAAAAAGCAGCCCAGCACTCGCTGGCTCTAGCAGCGGTGACTGGGGCCTCTGGAGGGCTCATGGCAGAGCCCCCCACACACACAGCACAGGGCAGTGGGGGGCTGCAGGGGGCAGCAAGGATCACCCTCCAACCTGGCACCCACGCAGCAACTGCCCTATGATACTGTGCACTGCCTGGAAACTGAGACGGCTCCAGCAGTCAGCCAGCACTCCTGGTTTAATCCCCAGCTCTCTGATCATTCCCCCAGCCCTTCCTGGAGGGTGCAGGCCCCCGGATCTGTACAGGGCTTCAGCAACCTGCTGCTGCCAACTGGGGAAATAGCCCAGAGCTGCTGCCATCGCCAGCTGGCAGCGGCAGCCTGTTGTCATCCCGCATCATCCAGGGCCTGTGCCCTTCCCCCCAGAAGAGATGGGGGAAGCAATGGGAGAGCTGAGGGAAAGAGTTGGGAACTGGGAAATCCAAACGGGAACTGGAAGAATGTTCAGGGATCTGAACATTCCCCCAGCACTGGGATTAGAAGGGACTTCAGGGACAGATCGTTGTCACTGGCCAGCTACAGATGTCAATATCAGAGCAGTCCTCCCTTCCCCCCCCCACCCCAACTCCCCTTTCTCTGGAAGCCCACATCCAAAACAGCTCTGAAACATCTGAATCATTTTAGAAAATTTCTGAAACACTTTGGATGGCCTGTTTCATCTTGGAGCTATTTCAGAGCCCTGTGTTTTATTTTCAACTGTAAAAACATCCAAATTCAAAACAAAACAAAACAGCCACCAAACTTTTGCACAGCCCTAGCTGCAAACATACAACCCCAGGGATGAATCTGAGCCATGGAGCCAATGGTTCCAGCCTAGAGACCTGAGGCTTCAATGGCATTTGGTGGTGAGCATCCATCCCCACTGCTGCTGCAGGGACAAGCACTAATGGTGGCCATGTCCTAGTGCCCACCCACTTCTCTGCATCTGATCTAGTAGTTTAGCTACTGAACTGGGAGACAGGAGACCCGAGCCCTGACCTAGAGCTAGTCACTTCAGGTGTCTGTAGACATGCTAGGAGGCTGCTCTAATGAGCTGTAATTACAGTACGTCGGATCAGACCTGATTAATCAAGCCAGTCTCTGTATCTCACATATCAGCATCCCCATGCTTCAAAATGGCACCGGGGCGCTTTAAAGTTCGTTGAACAAACTTTAGTTAAATGCGCCCCCACTGCCATTTTGAAGTGCAGGGACATGGATATAAAAGACACTGCAGGTGCTTTAATTAAAGCAGCTCTCAGTGCCACTCTAAGTACCCTCCCCGCACCTGCCTGAAGCACATGTATAAACACCCTTCATCTTTATATGATTCTCCTCTGGATATGTCCAAATAGTTTATAAACAGTTCGCTTAAGGTGTCATCTTTTCTTACAATCTTGTTGGGGTCTAAATGCAGTATCATAAGGCAAATGAAGAAATGACTTGCCAAGCAGTATTTTTGTAAACACAGATGTGGAAGAATATAATAGAAAATATCTTGGGATATGTACCCTCTCTTTCACAACTGAAAGAACAACTTAAAACAATTGCTAAGGAGGAAAAGTAGTTATTTTTAGGTATTCTGCTTACTGGCTCCAGTCTGAGAGAGCCTCCCATTTCCTCTCCTCTTATAGCAGCAACTCCTAGTAGAGACAGTTAGCCTGGCTCTTTTCCTCAGTTGTGTTTACAAGCATCTAGGCTTGTCCTGACCACAATGGTCTCTCTCCACTGAAGTTAGCATCAACAAATACCTTGATTATTGCTTCAAACGTCACACACGCACGCACACCCCCCCCCCCCATGGCAAGCTTGTTAGCTTAAAAATTGGAGTACTATCTAACCATTTAGAGGCTACAGTTTGAAGCTTGAATACTGTTAATAATCTCACTTTTAAGCATGCAAGGGAACACAGCTCCTTGGTGCTGCTAACAAACATTCTGTGCTGTTCAAGCATTATTCTGCAGTGTGGTTGCTCTAACTTCTGAGCTAATTCAATCTATCAAAGCCTGAGTTAACACTGCAGTGAAGACAATCAATAATGGGCATCTGTGAAACAGCAGCATGGAAACAATCATTTATCATATTATTTGCCAGCTCCTGGCTAACTACAAGCAAATATCCTGTGGATCAGTGCTGGTCTATGAAACAATTTAAGAACCGCTGTACTGAAGAAGCATTAATAGATTAAATGCATCACAGAATAATTATTTCTCCTTAACTTTAACCAATTTTTTTTTTTTTTTTTTTTTTTGAGATGAGAGATTCTGAACACTTTTCTTAATGGATCCCTGTTTTAGGGGGCAAGAAAGAACAAAATAAGCCAATGCAGCAAACCCTTATTCCCTGAACACCAAGCCCCGTTTTGGAGGTCTCTCCTTGTTCTTGCATGCAGGGAAAGTTTTTAGTTGAGGAGGATGCTTATATCCATAGTTATGTAGCTATCATACAGAAAAAAGCCTAAACGAATAGGTTAGCACACTAGTCAGAGGCTATTCCAATTTCCTCCAGCCCAGATTCAGCTTATCAAGTTCTACAATCTGGCTCATGGGTCTCAGACCAACCCTGCATGTGCAACAGGAGACTGATCTGTGACACCTTCTCCTGACTGACCCTCAGGACTGGCTGTGGAGCCGGTATGGATTGGGCCCAACAGACCAGCCCCACACACTAGAGCAGGCATGCAAGACAAGCTTTTCCAAGTTTTGACTCCTGATTCTGACTCTGGCTTCCAATCCTGGTTAGACTCTTCGTCTTCCTTGATTCCAGTTCTCTGCTCTTGATTCTGGCTCAACCTTCAGCTCTGGCTTTCTACTCTAGTGAACCTCGACCCTTTGGCTTCAGCTTCTGGCCTCAGCCTGTCCTGACTTTAGCTACAGCTTCTGCATCCACTTCTGATGCCACCTCCCTTAGGACCCCAGCTCCCTGGAAACTGATCTGGACTGCAGTGCCTAACCACTAAGCCAGATGGCCCATGCCCCAGTGCATAACAATATCCTGGTTTTGGCTGTCTCAACAAATAAAGCAGAAAGAAAAGGGAATGTTAAGAGTTACCAAGAACTTATTTATCTCCTGAAAGCCAGTTACTGATTTCTGCATCAAGTTTCTGCTCATTTAATCTTTACAGCAGCTTCTGCTAGTTTTGTCCAGTACCTGAAGTTCCCCTAAATGCAGTCGGTCAAGTGACAAGATTCTTTGGGTAAATCCGATACATTTTATTAGACCAGCTACAGTAGTTGGAAAAAACATTTCTTAGCGAGCGTTCAGGTTTAAAAACCCTTTGTCAGGATAAAGAAGCATCTGCAGTTGGTGTGTGCTCTTCCTGGACGGAATGAATAGTAAAGAAGCTAGAGGCTAATATGCACCTAAGAAAGCCAGTCAGTGAAGGTGTAAATTGAGAAGTCAGTAGGTGAGAGAAAGGCTGCGGTGAGGGAGGATGAAGAAGAGGGATGAATGTAGCAGATAGATAATGGAGAGGTACTTGGGGAGTCAGATGTCAGGCAGATTATAATGTGTCATAAATCCAATGTCTATATTTAGTCCATGATTTTTTGTATCCAGGAGATTGACAAAGTGAAATTAATAGGCTCATCTGTGGAAAGTGTTTGTAAAATTTCCTTTGAGGATTAGAACTGAGGGACTGGAGAGAGAGTAGGTTTCCTGTGAAGTGTGCCCCCACCAGTAATTGGATATTCTTGTCTTTAACAGATTTCTGGTGTGCATTCATTGTGCTGTGCAGTTGATGTTGGGTCTCTCCTGCATATTTTATAAAACCCATTATAACCCCTCCCTCTATCTGTGTGCCCAACATTAACAAATATATCATTTGTGGAATATTCTAACAATAACCATCAACAAGCTACACCCTAGAAAAATATGTAATTTCTATTGTAAATACATCTATTTTATATAAAATGTATAATGGACTCAGGAACTCTGTTACACATGCAATACAGGGAAATGTTAGAAGTCTAATACAATGGCAGATTGGGTATTAAAAACAACTTCAGCATCTTAAATAATTCTATTCACTATGTGATGCACAGTAAGATGCTTCTTCATCCAATGCACTCGCTTAGTTTCCTAGCATCTATTACACTAGTCCATAAACCACAGCAAGATGCGATTGTTCATAAAATGTGTGTGAGGTGTTATTTGTCCATGTAAATGCAGCAAGAAAGAGAGAAAAGCCTTACACATTCAAACAAATTGATACCATGAGGGTATCTACATAAAAACTTCATAACAGGACTACTTTTATTCTTTTCAATCTAACTGTGATAAAAATATTGGTTTCACACAAGTGATCAGTGTCTATTTTGAACTGACATTTCAACATTCTGGAGGTTTACTGCTTTAACTTAAGAGATACTGGACACATCTACATGTATGCTTTACTGCAGGGTTGACTAATTAGCTCCACAGTAGTGTCACAATCTATACACACAGGGGCCGTTAGGATGCATTAAACTAATCAGCTCCACTCTAAGACAGTACTGCCCAACATAAGTACTATTTTATGGTGGAGTACTCTTGGGCATTCAAATGCACATCTAGACTGTGACAAGGCCTGACTGGGACATGAAGGTGCTGCAGTGCAGGACCTGCCTGCTGGCTAGCCCTGAACTGTAGCACTCCTGTGCCCCAGCCAGTGCTTCTGCCACCCAACACTGCCATCCAGACACAAGCATGGGTGAACCAGGCGGCTGCCCAGGATCCAGAAAGAAAGGGGGTCCAAAAATGAAAAAATTACGATTGCAATAAACAGTTTTGATATTCGAGACTGGCAGCGTTATCAATTGAGAACAAACTAGTTAAAGACATGGATACCACAAATGTGATAAAGACTTTATCAAGAAAAAAATGTTGCACAGTAGAGGCAATTTGAACATCTGATTTTACATTACTTCAATTCATAGCCTATTAAAATTTATAAAAATAGTAATTTTTTTTCCATTGTCTGATTATTATCATTATCTCTGGTGAAGAGAAGCCTGATACTAAAAGTTCGCTTGGGGCTGCTAAGAGTCTAGCTACAGCACTGCTATCATCTTGAGCCGAGGGACGACCCCCTGGGCCCCCTACTCTGGATCAGTTGCTCCCAGGTGCAGCATCTTCACATGCACCCAGGACTGCCCCCGCTCATTAGCTGTGGTCCCAGGTGCATGTGAAAATGCTGTGCCTAAGAGCAGCTGACTCCAACACAAATGTGACGAGAGTTTATTCAGGCTCAATAATAGCACATGTAGATGTGCCCATCGTACTGCAATTTAACAAGAAAAAAATTGTAGCATCCATCAGATTATTTCTATACTGCCTCACTATATCACTGATATCTGACAAGGAGAAATAAGAATGAAAATGTATAGTGAAGAAGTGGCAAGCTGAAAAAATGATTAATCTTTTCAAGAAGATGTTTCCTATACAAATAAAGCTGATTAGGTAAGTATTTACACCAAGTTGTTTATACATGTAAAAGAAAATAATTCTGGGAATGCTGGGTTACAAGCATAGATTCTGCATTAACAGATTAAAATAATCAAAAGCATCAAAAATAAAACTGTGCTATATTTTTGGTGTTTCCCAAATTTAGACTTTAAATATACTGAAGCACTAAGGAACACAATAATAAAAACAAGGACTCAGAAAAAAGGACATTCTCTGTGTTTATCATTTAAAAAAAATTGGACCTTGAAATAACATGAGACCATTTAGGCATAAAATGAGTACTTGCTGCCAAAAGCCAATGAGCTACTTTTATTATAATTTCTCTATAAAAGCTCCACAGCAGTTACCAGTGTGTGTACTCTCTCCCCATTTCTCTTTCTCTGCAGGATACCATAAAAAAGGAAAACTAGTAGTTTACCAGTCATCTTGGCAATGTTATTAACTACAATTAAACCAGGTCATCGCTAACAGGAGCAACAAAGGATTACAATAAACAAAATAAGAGCAGGTGGCTGGTCTTGCTGTTCCATTCTAGGATCAGTGTTATTTAAAAGTTTAGGAAAGCAACTTGGCAAATTTGCAAATGAGAGTCATTTAATAAAGCTAGCAAAAAAAAACTGAGAAACTTCACAAGAATTTAAAAGGCCATATTTGCTTTACTTACTGAATAGCTCAAATATTGAGAGACTTGTTGCTGTCCCAAGAGATCAAGTGGCATACCTGGCTCTCCAGAAGTAAAAAAGAGGCTTTTTAACACAGCATACCTGTGTTATACTGTGTCAACCATGCTTGGAAAAATATTTTGCTTGATAAGAAATAAATCAAACCTAGTATTCAAAATAAGGCAGGCTGGAGAGCTAGAGGCAGTGGCAATGAAGCATCTCAGTTACCCATTCTTGCCACTGCATTACTGTTTGGGCACAATGCACAAAATAAACCCGACTGCTACATTACAACATAGAAGTAGATTTGGTTTGTGCACAGAAAGATGAGGTCATCAGATCACATTGCCAATGCCAGATAGCTGAAAATGAATGAAGTATGGCATTCTCTAATACAGTGGTTCTCAAACCATTTTTGTACCAGGACCCATGTGTAAACATCAATGGCCAGTCCAGACCCAGCACCCCTTATCCTAATCAATTGCCTTCAGGCCCCAGCCCCCCAATGTGTAGGGCAGGGAGGTATGGGTCAAGGACGAGGGGTGTTGGGCATGGGGGGGGGTCCCATGCAGCCCCTTGCTGTCTGGAATTCTGCCAGCCTGCAAGGGAAAAAGATATATTTTCCCATGTTTTTCCTCCTTTTAAGGAGAATCCATTTTTTAAAGTTTGTTCACAAACCTTTCATACATTCCTGCTACCTGCTTTCAGGTCACAACCCATGGGTTGAGAAACACTGATATAATACATACTTATGTGATGTGTGACTACAGTTCTAGTTGCCTCCACACTCCAGCGTCCTCAGGCCACAAAATTTACAATTCAGACAGGATAGCTGTTTTTTTTTTTTTTCTTACCCTGAAACCCTAATACATGTATAGCATAATCAGAAAACTAAATACATATGCACATATCCTATTTATGTGACCCCAAGTGGAAGTTTTACTCCCCAGCACACAGTTACCATGAAGTAAAACAGCCCCTTGTCTTGGAATCTAGCACAAGATAGTTGGAGAGGATTGGGGACAGGCAGCTATTGAAGCAATAGTGCTGGCCCTAACCCAAGATCAGGGCCAGAGCCACAGATGCTGCTTGCCCCTGTGTTGTCTCTGCTCCACCCCCACCTACAACCCCATATCCAGACTCAGGTTTTTCCCCACCCTACCACTTACCCTTGTTTAGCAGCTGGTAGGCTCCAGCCCTGCTCCAACAGGACATGGATTTAAGATGACCCTCCAATCATTAGATTCGATACATAGAAAACTATGACTAACTTTTAAATTTTTCCATGTCTAGAATCTGATATTGGAGTCCTCTTAAATTCAGGGTAGTCTTGGATTCAGGTAAATACACCAATAGCAAGCAAGGAAATACCTGTGGTTAACAGTGACTATACTGCTGCTATTACTTACAGTCACTCAAGTCACTACCTGTGATGACAGCAGTGCCTAGAAGTGCACTAGTTGTTAGCTCTCTTATTCTACAGCTTGCTCTGCTTCTGAATAACACATTATCAAGTTTTCAGGGGGATGCAGTCTCACATACTGCCCTAAGCTTCCATAAATTCACTCATATTTCATAGTTTCAGGGTAATAACAAAGACAAGGGTAAAGGGGAACAATACCGGAAAAGTCAGTATTTGACAGTAACTGGAATTTTTGAAGACGATAACATAGATGAAAACATGGAACAATATGCATCAAAACTAAGTAAATAAAGAAAACAAATTAAATTTAGTGATTAAAAAAAATCAAAATAATCCACACGGGAAAGAATAAAGGTACTCAAAGATATTGTGGACTCCTAAATTAACTGAATTAGCCAAGTTACTCAAATCTGATAGCAGCATTCCTGTGGAAAGTTCAATGCAAACCCCTGCTTAATGTGTAGTGAGGGTCAAAAAAACTCAAACAAAACAAGCAAAACATTAAGAGGTTTAATGGATGGAGTAAAAGATACTACAAAATATTATGCTGAAAAATAAATGCATGGTTTGTCACTACCTGAAATGCTATATTCACCATCCTGTCTGATAAAATATCTACAAAAAATAGAATGGGGCACATGTGGTCACTGAAAATTAGTGACACAAAGAGATCTCCATATGAGGGATCAAAAAAACAGCTGGATCTGGAGATGGAGAAGACATAAATAAGAAACAGGACTAGTAGCAGGCAACTACTGATCTTTCTAGAGGTCACCAGGACCTTCAATGAATGTGCTTAGGTAGGAGTATGGAGGAGTAGAGGCTGCCAAAACCTTCCACTGCCTCTCCTACTTAAACCACCAAGCCAGAATCCAAAGGCCAGACAGTCCGGCTGCCTCAGTGGACTATGCGCATCCAGAAGTCAAACTTGGGTCTCCCATGTGGCAGAAGAGGATTCTACCACTGAACCACAATAGCGAGTTAAGAAACATAAAATAAAATATAAATTATTGAAAGGAATACAAAATATAAGACACTTAAAATTTAGGGTACAGGCAGTGTACACTTAAAGTGCATCAGAAGAATGTAGTTTTTAAAGTGCTTTTAAGATGTATGGTAATTGGAGCAGATAGATGTACAGTCCTCTTCCACTGAAACCTCTAATTTTATTTTATTTTTTTTTTTTTAAAGAGCCTAGACGTAGGGGTAAGCAATGCTTTTTGGCCAGAGTGCTGAAAAAAACCACAATGTCAACCTTGGAAGGTGCGGGAGCCCGGAGCAGCTGTTTGCAGCCTCCCAGCTGCAGCCAGCCCATGGAACCTGGTCTGCATGCAACTGGGCTTGCAGCCTCCCAGCTACCTGCTAGGAGCAGCCTGGGCTCTGTGGCTTGCAGCAGCTGCTTAGAGCCTGGACTGCCGGTGGTGTGCCAAGCAAAATGGCCTTGCATGCCATGCTTGGCGCACATGCCGGGGATTGCTGACCCCTAGTAGAGGAACAAAACCGCTTAACTGGAGAGCAAGAATTCCCACAGCCTTTTTAGCCATGATTCAAATTTGTTCTTCAGGTTTCCAAAACTTTTTTGGCCTTGGCTTCTGGGAATCTAGAGCAAGTCAGGAAGACTGGCCAGATTCAGTTTGATTTCACTCCAGAAGCAGAAGAGAATGGATATCTTTTACCTTCTGGCCTTATAGGCATTGAGTAAGCAGTGCTATCAAGTGCTGGCACTATCAGCATCAAGGCAGAGTCCTCTAGCACCTGACCAAGCCTGCCACTGTGTTTGAGCATCTTCACCAGCTGCTTTGACAAAGCATGACATCTCAGAGTTCAGTGGATTCTGCCATGGGAAAGGTACTTCCTAGAACCATGTTCTGAGCTGGGTGCAATAATAAAATGCCAAAGGAAGAAATTAAAAAAATTCCAAAATGACAACCTTCTGTGAGGTCTGCAGACTATCTACTGCTGCTTCTAAATCACAAAGACAAATGAAGACTAATAGTTGATTGCACTGAGGATATAAGATGAGTGGCATCAGAACTTCAGGATAAGCAGGATGACAAAAGGCAGTCAGGACTGATCACCTGAGCACTATTAGAGTGTTGCTGAACGTGAATCAGTAGGTGGCAGCAATCATTTGAAGATTAGTAATCCATAATAGCCTCCTCTAACTCTCCAAACCATGAGAAGACATCATTAGATTTGTCCATATGTAGTTTCTGAAGTGCACCAGGGACAGTGATGGCACGTACATTCTCATCCTTTGCCTTGACCATCAAAGCTCAGAGCACACAAACAGCCAGGGATACCTGCAGCAGAGCATGGCAGACCACTAGGGAGAAATACATGCACATGACTACTGGATGGTAAGAGAAACTCCACAATGCCTCCAGAAACTCAGAGACTTGTCCCCTTGATGATGTGGGGTTTTGGAATGGATGATGTGAGGTTTTTGAGGAGAGCCTTTGTCATAGCACTTGTAGGACCTCATCACTACTCAGAATGCCCTAAGTTACCATCCAAGATCTCCTTCCCCACTATTATAACCTGCTGTTCCATCTTCCTACTGTGTTAAGATTGAATACTGTGATAGCAATATTCCTTGGATGCCCAACTGTGCATTTTATGTGCTGAATAAGATGGCACTGCATGTTTCTAGCAGTACTGTTCAGTTGTTGTGGGAAGGGAAACAGTGATTGTAAAGAGAAAGAAAACATTTGTTCTTCACCGTCTTTATGTGGTCCCTCTCATTTTCAGGAGGTGACATGTTTTTCCCTCCCTCAGGTACCCAATCAGAAAACAGTTGCCTCCATCTTCACTTACAAGCAAACTTTACTGGAGCTGGGCGGGAGGGGAGGCATTTCATAGGCTACTGTAGGAAACTGCCACCCTACCCACCAGTCCCTCCCCAAATGTCTGTATAAGCAATGGGGGAGGAGCAGAAGGAGATGCACATCAGTTCCTTGAACTGCCAATCAGTAGCATACTGCAGGTCTCACGCACCCAAGGCGCAATGCTTGTGTTTGCAACCCCCACCTCCACCCCCATCTGTGGCCAATCAAAACTGGAAGTGCCACTGGGGACCAATGTCCCCTTGGAGGGCCCAGCCAGTGCCCCCTGCCAGGCTAGTGCTCAGGGACATGCCCCCCATCAATACGCCACTGCTGTCAAAAGGCCCTCATTGGAATGGGGCATCCAATGACAGCTGAGAGTAGGTTGTCTGGATGTCACTTTATCAGGTCTTCAGTTTCAGAGAACAGTTATTCATGAAGTCAAGTGCGCTTGGTCATGTGGGAATTCTTTCTAGTTGACTCTAGTCTGGAAAATGAGACAATGCAAAACAGATGGGCACTTGATCCTTACCTTTTTCTATGTTGCTGGAGTTGTCTGGTCCCAACTGCTGTGAGGCACCAAAATCGCAGCAGGGACTCTTCCTTCTTCTTAAAATACTGTCATTAAGTAACTCTGGGTCAGCCTCTGATCAGTGACAAAGCAGCGTTCTACAGAATCATCCCCAGTGAGGAACCACAATAGTCCACACAAAGAAAAATATGTGTTGTCCACCAGGTCCATGTGACCTGGTTGGCAACCCAAATCCTCTCATACTGGGACTTAAAGACCTTGGCCTTCACCCAGTACTGATGCTGGTAATGGCTGTGACTGATCTGCCACCTCCACTCTGATCCATTCATACCTGGCTACATTCCTATGGTTTTTGGCAAAAGGACTGTTGAGTGCTCCCTCTGCTCAGGTGGAGAGGTGATCAAGGACCTCCAGGAGTGTTTCGTGGACTCCAATATCATGAAACAATGTTCATTTGGACACAAGAGTATACACTGCTCTCAAGGAGTCCTGTGCAGAAGGACAGAAAATAAGAATGATGACAGATAAAGAAAATATGACCTGTGAGTACAGAATGAAAGAACTATGTTCATTTAGAAAAGTAAAGAAAAAAGGGACTTAACAGATTTCCAATATGTTAAAAGACCGTATGAAAAGGACAGAAATCCACGTCCACTGAGGACAAGACAAGTTGTAATTGGCTTAATTTACAGCAAAGATTTAGGACAGATATTAGAAAAAACTTTCTAATTATAAAAATAGTTAAGCACATGAATAAGCTAGATAGGGAGACTGCAAAAACCCCTTCCAGGAAGCTTTAAGAACAGGTCATTAAGCAACCATCTTTCAAAGGTTGTCTAGCTATACTTATCCCTCAGATCAGATGACTAGCATAGGTGACCTCTTCAGGTGCATTCCTGCTTTACATTTCTGTAAATTCCTGTGTTCCAAATGCAAACAGACCAATGTATTAAAAAATATTTTGTTTGATTATTTTAACAAACAAAGTAGTTGCTATTTCTTTTCAAGGAATTTTTAAACTAAGCCAATGTGAGAAATGTAAAAAGCAAGCTATTTCATGAAAGCCATAAAACACTTAATAGCAGATGTAGGCCCTGCTCATATTCCTACCAGCATCCAAAAGGATTACCGTTGGTTTCACTCAAGGCAAAACATTTTGTTCTCAACAGGATTTACACTATCATTCATACAAGGTCCTGTCAGCACTGGCTAAGGAAACCGTATTAGCACCTTTCTGGCAAGATCCATCATCTTTAAATGTAGCCAATTCTAAAGAATTCAAACTAGCTCCAGTAATACTACCTTTTCCTATAAAGAAAGGACCTAAAAATTAGTAAAACACAGTCATTTATTTACATTTTAATGTGTTCTTTCATCTCCGTGTGAAAGCCAAGAAGGGTAATAGATAACTTACACATCATGGAAAACAGTGACACTGCCTGCACAGGGTTCTGACAAATGCATAGAGAAACTTAAGTATATTTATAAGATTCTAGAAAAATATTTCAACTGAAATACTACTAAATAGGAAAAAGTAGACAAGAGATAAGCCAACGATATCCCTTCAAACAGTATTTTCTAGAAAAGTATTAACACAGGACCAAACTCCCCTTCATAAGACGTACAAAAGCATGCGTACATGCACGCCAAATGTAAGAATAACTCCAGTGAAAGGATACTCAGCTAAGATCCCTTATCTATTTGTAAAGGGTGAAGAAATAAGTTTTGCCTGCCATCAGGATTCCCCACCCATTCCTCCATCCCCCACCATGACATGCAGGTCTCTAGAGAGCTACCTTTCCAACAGAAGCATCCTTTCCATGCCAGCTTAAGGCTTCTCTGTTCTATGTTTTAGCAACCTGACCATAGAAGCCTTGGCTGCCTCGTGAGCAGAAAGCTCCATAAAAGACCGTGCATTTTCATTCAAAAGAGTAACCTAACAAGTCAATGAAGGACTCATCTGATGTAAGGACAAGACATATGCACGTACAGTACACCAATTCTGCCCCACAGAGAGAGTCTACCTTTTTAAATAGTCTTTTGTTTAACCACCATGATTTGGATTTTCTGATTATTGCTGAAATTCATGATGGGCACCAAGCATACCTCTGGCAAAACAACAGGCATTTGGAGAAGACAGAATCTAGGAAACAGTTTTATATAAAAGAATCAGAAATCTATGTTAAAGGAGACCACACTGGATCACAAGTCAGAAACACCAACAACAGAACTGAAACGAATGGCCAAAGAAATCCTTGGCCACCTCTCAAAATGCCACCTTTGCTCCTCCTTCACAGCCCTCCTTCACTCCTTGAAATGACTCTTCATTTACATGTGGAGTTATATACAAACCATTGGTCTCCTGTTATTTAGCTCAAACTGTGTCGATTTCTTTCCCAGGCCTAAGGAAAAGCACTTAAGGCCCAAAAGGTTTTTCACAACTACTACACACTGGTCCTATGAAAGACAGCACACAAAAGAATCCTTGCCTTTCACACTTGTAATAATGCCTCTTGAGACATCCAGGAAACTTTATCCTGTTCTGTCAAGCAAGTTAAAATGGCCTCAAATGGTTCATTTTTAATTAAAGCAGATAATATAATTGTCTTTAACCAGACTTCAAACTTCAGCCACTCCAGAAGTGGTCTAACTTCATATGTTGAATAGCTAAAGAAAAGAATATACAGATAGAGCCCGAAAGATAACTTAAAGTGCTTTATAAAGGCACTAGTTTGGTTTTCTTTTTTTCAGTAAGTATTTATTTCTGGATTTTTCTTAATTGAGTATTTACATTAGAAATAGGAATCTCCATGGTTGGAGTCTACAAAGTGAGGAAGAAATAGGTTTTGGATTATATATCCCAGATACCCAGAAAATAAAACATGGTTATGTTAGAGGAGAAATTACATTTATTACAATTGTTAAATAAATGTTAACATAATTGTTCAAAGATTCAACAAATACTCCTCTTCAATTAAGGTCCCCAGCTATGCAAGTTACTGAGGAGGTCTCCCAACATAAAAGGGAAAAATATACATGCTGGATACCTCTAAAGAAAGATGTTACATGAGGAGAATTTTAAGCTCTCTCACAAAAGAAGGAAGCATAACGTGGCACAATTCAAATTTCTGGCATTCATACATCACCTTTAAGGGCCCTGCCAACCTTTTATCTTGACCACTTTCCACACAGTAACACGGCACTTTAGGTGGTGAGATGCACAACTTACAGAAGAGGATACCCAAACATTTATTTTTAAGATCTGAAAAGAATTTGCTGAGGAAAGTGGTAAATTTTCCCAGGCAGTCTATAGGAAGAATTTGAGCCTCAAGGTTTTCAAAAGTTCAGCATAAAGAAAATCCTTATCCACCATATTTCCTGCATTCTGTACAGATTGTAAATGAATCCTTTATTTTTAATGACACTATAATATTTTCCTTTACACTCCCCATGCATAGTCAAAAAGGAAAGGATATTACGAAAGATGCCTACATATTTTTTCAGCATTAGTCCTGTTAAACTTAAAATCATACATTCAAGTTTCCCCTCCAGAGTGCATTGCTTCACGCCTATCAATACTGAATTTACCCTGCCACTGAGTTATCCTTTCCTAAATGAGATGCAGAAGCATGTTAATTGAGGATCTCAAATCTGCACAGGGTTAAACTGTTGCACCTATACATTAATTACAGTTTTACTTCAGAGGATAAAAAAGTTCATTCATGTACATAAATGGGCAGAATTTCCCATGTATCAGTATTTTTCCTTAATATTCACAGTTAAAACTTACAATCAAACTTTCAAAAAATTACTTTAGCCCAGTCTCAAAAACATTAGCAACCATCAATTGTGAACAAAACATTTAAAGCCCAGGTTGGATGCATATTTTTAATAAATTCACCATATAAAAGCAAATCCCTAGTCATACATATCATAAGATGACTAAAAATGCTGGCTTTGCTATTGTTTCTTCACAAGACATACCCAAGTTAGAAATAACAAGAATGTTCTTAACGGGTAAAAACTGAGGTCAACTGGCAAAATGGACTGAGTAGGCTTATATGCAGTACCTGCCCATTGCCTGCCTAGCTCAAATCAGTGCTCACTCCTTCAATAATCCTTCACACCCATCAGCACAAAGAAATATCAACCTGCTGAAGTTGTACTGACTAATTAAATAAAACACTACACTTCAACTTCCATGTTTAAGGGACAAGTTTAGATAATGTGATATCCTAGGGTCATAGGTACATATTCATACCAAAGCTTTTGACCTTCCAAGGTCCATTCTGCAAAGAAATCCTCTTAAATTACTACACAGACACTGTGTGTCTGTGTAGCACACAAGCACACACAAGCACATCCTTCTGTAATATCAATGATGCAGTCAAAGATCATGCTGATGCAGGCAAATGTTGCCTATTTACAATTCAGTTCCCTAGTTCCCTAAAGATCTTTTGAAAAAAGAGAAGTGAAATGAACGCGGACTATCCACAATGTAGAAACTGATAAAAATGTGACTGATTCACAGAGTGACGGGTTTGAACATTAAAATAAACCCAAAAAAAACTTAACTACTTATGTGAAAAGTTATGTGCAAACTATCCTAATCTTATTGTTTTCACAAGAAAAATTATTCTTTGTGTGTGACTAAGATACATGGGCGGACTAAAGAATCATGCTGAAAAGACTAACTGGTTTTTGAATAGTAGGACAGATATTGTGGTGCCACGAGTCTTCCAAAGCTGCCGAAAGAGCATACAAGGGAGAATATACATTAGTACTTAATAAAACCTGAAAAACCCTTCAGAGAAGAGCTCCCCATTCTCAGCTGATACAATGACCAAAAGCCAGAGGCCAGAACTATATCAACTGCTTTTCTGAATTCATAGAAAACTCTTCTTTCTATTCCTCTAAACCTTAGCTTCAAAAAAAATGAAAAAGGATTCAACTGCATGAAATAAAGAAAACGATGCTTCCAAATCATTAGGCATTTTGATTGCTATAGAAAAAAGTAAATCTTTCATGCACTGTATTCACACACCTTGCAGCTTCCTCACCAGCTTTCTGTTTTATTGCCCTGTGATCGCAGGTAACAATGATAAATTTTCACTTGGGTTTCAAACACCCAGGAGAAAAGGCATGGTGGACTAGCAGATATCCCTAAAAATGCACCCGCCCTTGTAGATGTAATGCCTCTCAAATCACAGAGGCTGTTAAAATTAAAAATGGCTGTGCCCAAAGATCCCACCAGCAAGCACGCACAGCTCTGCTGGCAATAGGAACACATCTAAGAAAAAAGAAAAAGAAAAAGCTTATGTCACACATCACCAAGGGCGAGGCTTTCAGAATAAAAAGGCTGTATTTCCTCTCCCCCCCACATAACACGAAAAAGCCATTCAGCCAACAACTGACAAGGTGAAATACAGCCCAGCTGAGGGGTGGGTCCAGGTAGACAATGAAGCCCGTTTTCTCCACCAAGGGGGTCTGCAGCTGAGCATTTGAGGGCCTGGGGGCATGTGGTGAGGGCAGCGGGATGTTGTAACAGGGCCCCCTGCCGCATTGAAGCCCTGGGGGACCCCACGTCCTTCCCCATCCCAAAATGGCTAGCTGCCCGTGCCCAGGGTCTACTTACCAGCCGCAGTGCCGAGCAGTGCCGTGGCACCAGAGAGCCAAAGCAGCAGCAAGAGGCGTCGCAGTGAGGCCGGCATCCCGGGGGCAGGGGCAGGAGGCAGCGCAGGAGGAGGAAAACGCAGATCGATGCAGCCGGCCGAGGGTCCCCTCCCCGCCTCCGAGCAGCGCTTCACGCGCCCAGCTGGCAGGGCAAATGGCAGCCGCCAGGAGCCGCCTGCCTTGCTGCTCCCGCCCGCATGGCTGCGGCGCCGGCTTCTCGCACAGCCCCGCGCCTCAGCCTGTCAGCCCGTGCCCGCGAGGCGGCGGCGGCGGCTCCACTGGCGGCCCGGCGACGCGCCCCCCACGCGGCGGCGGCTCTGTAGGGGCCGGGGTCGGCGCTGCATCCCCCCCCGGCCCGGCCCGAGCTCCGTGCGCGGCCCCTCAGGCGCCGGCCCGGCCTCGCGGCGGCATCGCAACCCGGCAGCCGCGCGGGAGGGAGCGGGCACGGTGCGGCGGGTCGCGGGCAGCGCCAGGCCCGGGGCCCTGCCCCGCCTCCTCCGTCGGCGGCTGCCCCTGCTCAGCCCCGCCGCATCGCCCGGAGCCACTGGGGAGGGGGCCGCAAGCGTCGCCCCTCTCGCGGAGCCGCTCCGAGCCGAGCCCAGCCCAGACACAAAGGGGAGCCGCAGGGAACTGCCCGTCTGAGGGCAACGGCCGCGGGAACCGCCTGGGCCCGCCCCCGGCCCCGCCCCCTCAGCCCGCCGGGTCTCGTGCCTCTCCCTCCCCCGCCCCCTCCCGCGAACCCCGGCGGATCATAGAGGTGGCCTCCAGGTGCATAGAGAAGGGCCACGTCGAGTGGCACCGCCCCTTTTCTTTTCTCTTTTCCCTTCCCCCTCCCCGTGCCGGTGCGCTGGAGGTTTGCGTGCGCCGCCCGCACCTCCATGTTGGAGAGAATCGCACGGTTGCCAGACCGCGGCCTGGGTGGGAGCTGCGTGGGAGGGCGCCTAGACAGCGAGCGGCTGCTGCCAGCAGCATCGCCCCCCTGCGCCTTAAAAGAGCCGTATGGAAAAGTGCGGCTGCTTTTTCCAGCGGAGCTGCTGCCTGGAGCGGAATCTGATCACAGTCGTGTCGGGCGATGGTCACACGTGCATTGTTGCTACAGGGGGAGAGTGTGGGGAGCCCCCGCGAAACCGCCGCCGGAGATTCCCCTCCAGCCGCGGGGAGAAGGGAAAAGCCAGGCCGGGTTTCCTCAGAAGCCAAGCCCCCAGGGAAAGATGGTACTTATAATCTCCTGTTCCTCGCCCATCCTGCACGAGCACCGATAGAGCAACATCTCTTGTTCGGCCCCTGGCGCCGATGCTTCTCACCCAGGAGGTCGCAGCACCTTGGGGTGCCCAGAGATCCTTTCAGGGGTGCCATCGTGCCATGTCACGTTAGTGCTGGCATACACACAGGGTTTGCAAGATCAACCCAGAAACTTAAAACAGGAATCCATGGCATCACCACCACTGTGTCCTGCTGTGGGCTTCCTGAGATCTTTGCAACAGAAGAATTGCTCTTGCATTGTTCTGTAGTCACAAAACAGGTGAAAACTAAGCACTGGCATTTTCTGAGGGATGCCTCAAGTCTGACCAGGGAAGCTTCAAGTCTAAAAACGTTGAGAACCACTGCCTTCAACGCTGCCTCAGCTTTCAACCTTTAGTGCTGGCCTCCACCACCTTTGAAGACCTCCCCTTCTCCTTATCTGGGAACAGCAGTGTTTCTTGTCACATTCCCACTGCCAACAGCTCTTTTCTTAGTGTTCTATTTCTTACTCCTCTGTTTCCCTTGAAAGGGGGTTCACAAGAGAATGTTAAACTGTTCTCAGTGGTGGCAGATGACAGAACAAAGAGCAACTGTCTCAAGTTGCAGGAAGAGAAGTTTAGGTTGGATATTAGGGGAAAAAATTCTCACTAGGAGGGTAGTAAAACAGTGGAACAGGTTACCCAGAAAGGTTGTGGAGACTCCATCCTTGGAGGTTTTTAAGACCTGGCTAGACAAAGCTTTGGCTGGAATGATCTAAGTGGGGCTGGTCCTGCTGTGAGTGGGGGGTTGGACTAGATGACCTCCTGAGGTCCCTTCCAACCCTCATTTTCTATGATTCTTCCTTGCTACTCCATCTCTGCATAAATGATGTCCCCACCAGTTCACTGCATTGGCACTGCTTTTTGGTCACTATTACAAATATTTCCATGATGCACAGAAGTCAAGAGTATGATTTCAAAATAAAAAAGCCAAGGCAAACTTCTTTTTTTTTCCCTATCTCTGCATATTCCTGTGTATTCTGGTTACAATTAATTCTTTGTCTGTGGGGTAGTGTTGCTCTTTCAACCCCAAATTAACTAATTGTCACATTATTTCATAGTTTTCACCATTAATAATAAAAAGAAACATGAAATGCTATATACATTTATTTCACATATGTGCATTTAGAAATAATTAAATTAGACCATAGATATGAAGGAAATTCAGGCAGAGTCCAGTTTTCAAATGAAACCAGTGTACTCCCATATTTTTGGGACTAGCAACAGATCAAGCAGACAGGCAGCAGAGAAAACCACAAGAGTATTCCACAGAAACCAACAGCCAAACCAGTGCCACGCTAAAGATATAGGTCATCTTATTGTGCATACCTGAAAAGAATAACAATTGCTGGTGCAATTTCTAGTAGAACTGGGATTGAAATGTAGAGGTCTAAATTAAAATCAGACCTCTACATTAGACCTTCTAAATTAATTTGACAGGGAATGGTACAAAAAGCCCCTTTAAAATATACTGTGCACAGGTGAGGCCTCCCTGTAATTGTTTGAAAACCTGTCCAGTCTCAAGATTTATGTAACATACACTGAGGCCACAATATGTGGAATTAAAAACTGGACTAAAGCCATTTTTGCCCTCCAGCCATTTCTATTTCATGTTCAAGGATTTTGGAACTGAGAGATATAGATCCCCAGCCCAATCTAATACCTTAAGTCTTACAAAAATATTCTTATGCAAAAATGCTGCTTCTTTGCTGTATGTACGAATTCAGAATTGAATCCCCTGATTTTAGTGATAATAAGTTTGTAACTATTTCTTTTCACTCCTCATACCCCACAAAACCCAGCAGAGATAAGATTAAATGGACTGGATCTGGCTTATATGTTAGTCAACAGAATTGGTATTGAGAGAAGTTGTGGCATCTCCACCACTGGAAGTTTTTAAAAGCAGGTTAAACCAGTGATTCTCAGCCAGCGCACCATGACACCCCGGGTTGATTTAAGATCCTTTCAATAGTGTTGCAGAGTGCCAGGCAACGTTCACACTGCTAGGTTTGCACACCATTCACAAGATATTCACAGAGATTTCAAATAGGAATTCATAGTGTTAAAAATATTTTGATCCATTGTGGTCTGAATTCTTCACAACAGAAAAAAGCTGCTCTATTATTTTTCTGTAGTCAGAAAAACAAGTGAAAACTATGAGCTACATTTTCTGAGGGGTGTATTGAGTCTAGTGAGTGGTGTCTTGAGTCTGAAAAAGTTGAGAACTACTAGTTTAGGCAAACACGTGGCTGATCTGCCTCAGAAAGGGATGATTCTGTCTTGTGTGGGGACTTGGATTAGATGACCTCCTGGGGTCCCTTATACCCATTTTTCCAGTTCTAAGCTCCAATTGTTTCTTTGTTGGCAAGACACATGCCAACAACATAGGCTGATTTTCCTATTTCAAGCTTGCATGGCTGACAATTAGAAAAACAAAAAAATTCAATTTTTACTTCTCAGCTGACCATATCTAATATTCTCTCTCACTTCCACACAAACAAAAATTGAGATTGTCATCTTATTGTCACTTTTCAGAGCCATAACCACACATTAACCACAAAAGCATCCTTCCTCTTATTTCAACTGCTAAGAAATAACCTAAACAAAACAGTTTTATCTTCAAGAAAGGGGAAAAATATCAACTATTTTAAAGGGACAAAAATGCCATGTTCTTTTTTAGTTTAGCAAAGGCACCTAACTACACAGCATGCCTTCCACCCCACTATACCAACCAATAAAACAGCAGATAGCTGCATCCTGCTCACTAAAACAATTAACTCAGTTTTATGGTTTGCATAGCACATTTTTTGCTTAGATAGTTAAGTATATATATAAGATAGTTTTTATATATATATATATATATAAAAACTATATATTGAAAAAGTAGGTCCTGAACCTGGTGCTGTTCAAGTAAAACACAAAAATGTAATTGATTTTAAGGGTTGCAGGATACCCATAAGCAATTGTATAAATAATGTTTCTGGCCTGGGATGTTTATTTTTCCTGTGATTTTGTATCTAATCTTCAGGAAAAAATAAAGTAGAGGGGGTTTATCTTGTTTAGTTTAGTTTTGGTTTGTTTTTTATAAATAATAAATATTATTTTATGCAATGAAAAGCATCAGTTTGACCAAACTGACAGGAGGCCTGGGACAGGTGTTTAAGACAGGACTGCCCTGGTGAAAATAGGACATATGGTCACCCTATACACAACCCATTTTGCAAATGTGTAACAGTTTATGGACAAAGTTGATCTTTGTTCAATTTGCCCAATGTGTCTACATGAGGGAGCACAGTGCTGCCTTACCAGCCTGCACAGCTTACCTAGATCACACAGCACAGGGGGTAAAACATTTAAAGTTGCTGATCCCCCAGTTTCTATGACTGGGGAGTAGGTAGACAAGGCCAGGGGCCAGCATGGAGTGAGCCTTGATTCCACCACATGGACGTGCTGACCAGCAGAAAGGGACCAGCTGTCCTGTTAGCAGCTTTCTCTCCAGAGGGAAGGGACAGGGAAGAAGAGGACCAGGGTCCAGATAGAAATTCTCAGAATCATAGTTCATTCTCTATGTTTCTTGAGTAGCATAGCTTTGCAACTTCCCTTATTTTAAACAGATTTGAGGTTACGAACTTGCCTTAAGTTTTTACTGCATATTCTTTGTAAAAAATATTTTCTATCCTTTGCCCTAGTGATAATGAATGCATCCACTCTACTTCCTATATCAGGTGCAGCCCATGTTCGTACACAAGCAGATGGCAGGAGTGACTCAAAGGTTGACCAGGGGAAGGGTATAGAGGTGAGGAGGCGCAGTAGACTAGAGATTCATTGTTGTAAGATCCCTCTGACCTCAGGCCAGAAATGTAAATTAGGGGTACCCTTGTGCCCCTGAATTTGTCCTTGAGTTGGGCAGCTTTGAATCAGGACCATAGCTATGACTGCCCTCTGCACTGCATGTACAGATTGGACACTAAAAAAATCAAGGTTGGTGTAGATCCCTAAATCTACTATCATCAAGTGATGCTGATACATGCACACACACGTCTTGATATTAGAATAAAACAAGACCATAGATAAATTAAATTGGCTAAAGGTGCCCTTAGTAGTACCAGCTACACCAAACAGGGAGGTTTTTTTAAAAAAAGGAATATTACCAGACATATGAGGGAAACATAATGCTCAAGTTTCCAAGAGAGTATTATAATCAATGGAATGCAAAAAGCAATGCAACATATATATATATATATCTCAATCAAAATAAAAATGGAAGATTTAAACATATAGTATATTAAGAACACAATTTCCATTAACTTACAAAGGTTTCCAGATCAGAGTATTGTTTTCCAACATTTTCCTTAGTGCTGAAATCATATTATAGTTGCCTTGTTATGAGTCTGGAGAATTCCCTTTATAAAAGGGCTTTCATGATATTGACAAATCACTTTTAACTATGCAACCACCCATCTGCTTGGTCAGTGTTCTTACAGTGTTGTCATAGATACTGTTGAAACAGGGAACAGCAAGGCCCAATGTTCATTGTATTGTTTTCCAATTTTAACAATGTATCCTTTAAAATTGGCTTTAATGCATAAACATATATTAAGCCAATAATAACCAAGATAAAAATCATCTTAAAACAAAGACTGTAAAAAATAAGCAAGCTCCATCTTCCTTTTTACTCTGGAAAAAGCTTTTGTAAATGATTGGCCGTCAATCATACCCTGAAGTCTCAATTTAGGCTGTATATGATTATTTTGGGCAGTGATTCTCAACCAGGGTGCCCTGATATCCTTTCAAGTGTGTCACTGGGTGCCGTACAATGATAGCACTGTTAGGTGTACAAGGATGATTCACAAGATAAAGCCAGAGATTTTAAACAGTGTTTAAACCATTTCCCTGTTGTGGTCTTTCTGAGCTCTTTGTAACAAAATAATTAATCTTTTTTTTTCCTGGAGTCAAAAAGATTTTAAATGATGAGCCAGTATTTCTGAGGGGTGCCTTGAATCTAATGATGACCCTTGCATCTAAAAAGGTTGAGAACTACTGCTTTAGGGGAAGTCATTTGTAGAGTTGAGCCCTCTACTGAAAATGTCCTAGGTTGTAAGACCTGTTGGCAAGATCAGATCAGCAGATCATAACTACTGTAATTGTGCAGAGAGAGAGAGAGAGAGAGAGAGAGAGAGAGAGAGAGAGGTGGCAAAGATTCAAATCTCATAGAGGTTTTAAAGATCATTATCATCTTGAATGGCTGCCAGAATGAACCAAAAGTCACTAGGGTCTGCAGTGTAAAGTACTCCTTACAGCCAACTGCTGAGCTAGCAGATGGAAGCTTCAGCTGAAGCAAAATGCAATGTACCCAGTAGTTTCATGTAGAGGTCATTTCAATTTTATTTATTTCATTTGTTTATGCAGGTTTTCTTATGGGACCCATCAGTATAATATCCAAGGCATTACGCATGTTAATAAAATTATCCTCACAGAATCCCTGTGAGATAGTCGAAGGTCACAAAGGCTGGGACAGTCCATATTTAAGAGAAATGGTCACAACCATTATCTTGGACTTGAAGAGCCAGAAGTAACTCACAACTATGAATCCCAGCGAAGAGGGGTAGGCACATTTCCACAATAATAAGGACAGGCAGCTCAGATCACCATACTCTTTAGAGGCCTTCCTCAAATCAAGAAGCATAACATCCACTTTATCTGAATATAGCATCTGCCTGTTCTTAATCTTTCTTATCTCCCCACAACCCAACATCAGGAAATAAACACTGCACAAACCTGTCATGGTCAGAGTGATGGCGCCACAACCCGAACTGCTATAGTGTTTCTCTAAGAACTCTGTAAACTGATTGAACAAAATCTAGCATGATTCCTTCATGCTAGAACTCTGAAGGAAAACTATAAGATGGATGAGCAAATACTCTGCAGTCTTTTTGACAGAACGGAGCCAAACCATTCAAATCAAACCTCTCTTCACTGATGTCAACAAAACCTTATGGTACTGCCATACTTGAGCAGGCTCTCTTTTTCAGAAATCTACCACCAAGTTTAAGGAAGTGATGGATTGATTACATCTGAAGGAGTTAACTTCTCTGTTATTACAGTTAAATTATCTGTGCCAAAGGTTACTTTTGGCCCTTGGACTCAGAAATACTTTAGAAGAGTTGTTTTGTACTGTTTTGATCTGATTTGGCTTTGCGGGGGGAGATTTTTTTTTTTGCTTTTAAAATGCACCAAGATGCAAAAATTAATTTAAAAAATACATTTTGGAATACACCAGAATGCAGAGTGCATTTTCAAGACGAGATCTCTTGTGAGTACGAATTCATAAGTCTTTTCAGATATGGACTCTTGCAGTCTGTCCCACGTGGTACAATAAAAGCATTGTGCAATTTTCAGCAAGCTGACCCTTAACTCTGCAACACGTTCCTAAATGTTGTGGCATTCTACTATAGTAAACTAAAGTTTGTGACAGCTTTGCTCTAATTTAAACAGTAGGCTTGAGTACATTTAGTATAAAGCTGCCTGGTACTTTCTTGGGTTTTTTTTTTTAATATTGAATACAACTTTTGTGCTAACACCATATTTTCAGTTTCCAGTATGTCAAAGATTTTTGCCCTGACAGCAAGCAACTGTTTTAGGGAAATTATCAGAATTGACTGGAGGTGTTAGCAGCTGCATAAGAGAAAAGAGAACCAAGACCCTTCAGTATCTAAGGAGGCAGAAGAAAAGAAGGAACTATCCCAGGGGTTGGCAATATTTTGGGGGCAGAGTACCAAAAACACACAACTTTGATAAGTAAGAAGTTGGCATGCCAGGAGTGGATGGCAAAGGAGCCAGGAGGGGCCCGATCCTTGTCGTGGCTGCACAGCTCCAGTCCCTTTCCTGCCATCCGCCCCAAGGTGTCCATGCCAAGAAAAACACCTTCACTTATCACACAATGGCACCCATGCCAGGGGTTACCTACCCTCGCATTATCCAGTCTGAGGGAGTACACAGTTCAACCCTCAGAAACATCTGCCCTGCTTTTTTATTTTGTTGTTGTTCTTTCATAAAAAAAGAATTGTCGCAAGACAGACAAATTGGATAGTGGGCTTGAAGTTTTGGACCTAAAAAATGCAAACTTCAACAAGCTTAGGTCACTAGGAGGGAATGTGCTGAGGGGCCAGGGACCAAAGGTGAAAGGTGTGCATGAAGAGTGGTCATTCCTAAAAGACATGATCCTTGAAGCACAAAGGAAGTCCATTCCCACGTGGAGGAACTGCAGCAAAAGGGCTGGGAATATACTCAGTGGAAACTAGGGACAGCCCCAAAGGAGGACTATATAATTATGGCCCACGTTTGTAGGGATCAGATTAGAAAAGCTAAAGCAGCAACTGAACTAAAATGCGCAATGGGAATCAAGGACAACAAGAAGTCCTTCTTTAGGTATGTAGGGAATTGGAGGAAAACGAATGGGAGTGTGGGACCATTACTCAACAACTCAGGACAGCTAGTCACTGCCACTCAGGAGAAAACTCCTGAATGTCTACTTTGCCTTGGTTTTCCACCGAGCCAAGGGGAAAATCACATCAGCTAGTGTACAGAATGAGCAGGGTTCAAATGACCACCTTCCTACTATTGCTGTAGAACTGGTGTGATCGGTTAAAAAAAATGGACATATATAAGTCAGCAGGACCAGATGAACTTCATCCGAGAGTGCTAAAGGAGTGGCTGAAGTCATCACAGAACCCTGGGCAAAGCTCTTCCAAAACTCGTGGTGCTTTAGGGAGGTCCATGAGGACTGGAAGACGGCCAATGTTGTGCCCATCTTCAAGAAGGGGAGGAAGGAGGACCCAGGTAATTTAAACCAATTAGCTTAACTTCAATCCCAGGGAAAATCCTGGAAAAAATCATTAAGGAGTATATGTGCGATAAGCTTGCAGAAGGTAGGATTCTGAACAGAAGCCAGCATGGCTTCATCGTGGGCAGGTCTTGTCTTACCGATCTCTTCTTCTTTTACAGTCAGGTGATTCACCACCTGGATAAGAGAGAGGAGGTTGACATTATATACCTCAACTTACAAAAAGCTTTCGATCTGGTGACCCACAATGTTCTTGCAAGAAAATGAGAAGACTGTGAGCTTAACTCTGAGACAGTCAGGAGGGTAGGAAACCTGCTGCAGGGTAGGACCCAGAGAGATCTGTGCTATCTTGGCAGGAAGTGGCCAGTAGTGCCCCACAGGGGGTTGTGCTTGGCCCAGTGCTATTTAACATCTTCATCAATGATTTGGATGTGGGGGTGAAGAGCTCACTGGCCAACTTCACAGATGACTCCAACTTATGAGGGAGCATGGTCACGCTTGAAGATAGGCTGCAGATACAGATGGACCTAGACAGGCTTGCAAGTTGGGAGGACCAGAACCAGATGAAGTTCAACATAGAGAAATGTAAAGTGTTTCACCTGGGAACAAACAATCGCCTGCACACCTACAGGCTTGGCAATGCTAATCTGACCTGCACTACAAATTAAAGGGACCTGGAGGTAATAGATCACAGTACAAACATGAGCCGGCACTGCAATGCTGTAGCCAGCAGAGCCAACAATACGCTGGCATATATCAATCAGTGCATCTCCAGCAACACCAAAGTTATTCTCCCACTCCACTCAGCATTGTGGAGGTTGCATCTGGAGTACTGCATCCAGTTCTGGGTGCCACACTTTAACAAGGATGTGGTAAAGCTTAAGAGAATCCAGAGAAAGGACACCCATATGATCAGAGACTTACACAGCAAGCCATATGAGGAAAGGTTGAGGGATCTGTGACTTTTCATCCTGAAAAAGAGACAGCTGCTAGGGGACTTGGTTAGCTACATCAGGGGCATACATCAACAGCTCAGTGAACAACTGTTCGCCAGAGCACCCTTGGGGAAAACTAGGAGTAATGGTCAAACACCTGGAAGACCATTTCAGGCTCAACATTAGGAAAAACTACTTCACAACTATGGTGTCCACACTGGAATAAGCTTCCTTCAGAGTTGGTGCAATCACCTACCATGGAAATCTTCAAGAGGAGACTGGATGGGCACCTTGCTGGGGTCACCTAACCCCAGTTATCTTTCCTGCTTGATGCAGGGGGGCTGGACCTAGTGATCTTCCAAGGTCCCTTCCAGCCTTACAATCTCTGAATCTATAATACCTCTGAGAAATATCTCCCATCATGTACTGAGTCTGGTAGGAAAGGCCTCTAAATTTTTGCATGGATCTCTTTGCTTATGCATCATATTAAGTGGGAAATTTACTCTTGAGTATCTGTTGAAATATCACTTACCTGTTCATACAGTTCAGAGATGACCTAGTCAGAAGTAGAGCTACAGTAGTATATCATCTGTTAACCTGAACCTCTGTTAACCAAATGGCATGGTGTTTTTGTTACTAGCTTTTAATTGCTGATACTACATAACAAATTGTTTTCTTTAAGTTGTATTTAATACAGAACTGCATTTATCTTCTTAAAATTGATAGATTACTGTACCCTGTAACAGTTGGTATAGAGTTCTCTTTCAAGCTTATTCAAGTCAATATTGTATCTCAGCTCTTAAGTAACTTGTAACCATTTTACTTATCCCAACAAATTCAGCTAATCAAACAGCTTTTCAACAGGTGGTTTCCAGAGGGGTTTAGATAACTAATTATGGAGTATACCCTTATGTCAGAATTCACTCTCTCATTCTTAACAAAAGGGGTTTGCACTATCACAGTCACCTTTCAGATTTTAATTCTTGTCAACTATTATAATATTTTCACATTTGCTGTGGACTGTTGAGAACTAAAGCTATGGTTATCATCAACAGGATCTCCTGTAATTGTTACTTTACTTTTTTAATCTCTCTTCACACAAACTAGTTCACAGTGAAAGGGCATGTTTATTTTCCAGTGCTACCCTTTTTTTTGTTCTTTAATTCCTCTTGGACAATTAGACATAAAACTACTGATATAATCAAAATGAGCTGTAGAAGAAAGCTAGTAAAATAGCTAAGGAAAAAATTACCCTTAGAGATCAAAACCAAACTGCATGATTTAACCTTCACAGAAATTATCTCAACTTGAGACTGAGAAAGAAGTAGGTCAGTAAGAAGAAACATGCAGGCATGTGCAATCATGCTGTGCTGTCAGCTTGACAAAGAGTTTGGGGATTGCCACTCATATGTCTACTGGAGCTATTTTCCCTTGAGAAGGATGAAGCTTATGCCTGTCACAGCACCACGTTTTTAGTAATATTACAAAATGCAAAGGTTGCTTAATACTTTAAATAACATATTTTAAAGCGAAACAAGAAATTCCTTTAAAAATGTCCCCAAATATCTGAGGTGTCACTAGTTTCCATGTGGCCCAGATGCCAACTTTATTTCAGTGTTACTCAAAGAAAACTGTATTTTTCAAGGAGTGGCCTCAGGCTTTGTACTAGGGAACACAGATTTCTCAGCCCTTCCCAGGAACATACCATATATGACAGCTGATGCCGATAGTTCCTGCCTTCTGACATTACATAAAATGTAAAAAGATATTTACCCATATTTGCTTCAATGAAAATGTCCCAACGGGCTTCATTGCTAGGTGCATTAAATGTACCACATTTCACCATTGGGATGTCTCCAATCACTAGGGCTCTAAAATGATCAAAAACAGTGAGGCTCAACAAGGACGACCTCTGCAACTCCAAGTAGGCTCAGCCCTGAGAAAGGTGAGGTAGAGCTGCTCTGACTCAGAGGAAGTACCAGGTGATAATATTCTGCCTCAGCTTCCCCATCACACTAGTGGCAAAGTCAATTTGCTGCATTTCATTAAAGTGTGCAGTATAGTCCCAACTGTGTGGCCAGGAATAGAGCTGTAGGAGTAGAGCTGTGCCCTCATTTACTGCCTGTTTCCACTGCTGTATTGGGAAGCTGTTCACAAGGGAAGAAAGATCAGCAGCTGCTACTATCTTCCACAAAGTGACAGCCTGGTAATGTAGGCAGCTCTCACCTGGACCACCCAAGAATGGGGTTATCCTTATTCTTATCTTGTCTGTATGCATGTATAAAGAGCAGCCACAATTTAGCCATTATATTTTTGGGTTTCCCTTACATCATTGTTATTTGCACCATCACATTCAAAAAAAGCGGGGGGGTCCTGAACATAATAGAAAAAAGAACCTGAACATAACATGTTAACATGTTTCAGGTATGTCATCTTTTAACAAGGAAAGGATATATAATCCTTTAGTTGAAAAAGACATTTTTCAAGAAGACAAAAACAAATATATAAAAAGAGAGGCTAAAATAAAACCCTGTCCCCACAAACACTACAGTGAAGGGTTGTCCTTGGTGCAGAACATTCCTGTCAAAGACACAGCTTTGAAACTAGTCTGTTTTTTGTTTCTAGCTTGAATATAGTAAGAGAGGCTCCTAACTCTCATTGAGATAAAGAAGTTAAATATTCTGTTTTGTACTGTACCAGGCAAATTAGATTATCCATTCCTGATAACATAAGAACCTCAAGGTCTTCTGATTAGAAAGAAGAGGCTATATGATTCCCTTAAATGTCTCTCTCACCCATCTCTCACCTCTTCCAAGGGTCATTATATCTCACTTGAATGTTTCCTCCTTCCAAGTTCACATTAGGGATTCTGTTTAGTGATTATATAAAATTGACTACTCATGCCAAAAAGCATGTGTGTATGGTTCCATATTTGTCCTCTCTAAGCCAGGCTGTGGTGGACTTTAAAGGTCTAAAGTGGAATGTAGAAGCTAGTTGTAGAAGGAAATTATGTAATTCCTGAATCTTTGTCTGCTCTGAAAACTGCAAAGAATCCAACAAAAATAACCCTCTCAAGCAAGGTCATTCAGACAACCTGCAAGTGCTTTCTGAGGTGTAGCTGCAAGAATGATGGTATTGTGTAGGCTTGGTCGCATGGCTTTCTACTTGACTCATTAAATCTGTTTTATAACATTTTCAGACTTTCCTTTTTTACATGGACAAGAAACTCCTAGCCTATAAAAGAAACGCTCTATTGGCAAATACAAATTCATTATCACAGGCTTATCTAGCCTATACAGAAATATGAATTATAATTGTAACATGAATCCCAAGCAAACACTGTCTTCAACCCCTTCCAGAAAAGACCCCTAAATGCATCTTTTTATCATACTTAGCACAGAAAAGTGATTTTACCAGCAAAGATGCTTGTTGGTTGGAAAGGTACACAGTCAACTTAACTAAAACAATCACTCCCACATTTTCTAATGGCATTCTGCATTTCAGAGGTCTAAAAGCTCTGATTCATCAAAAAGAAACATTGATCAGCAAAGACCACTTTCAGATCAAAGCAAATTGACCTAAGTCTAAGATACATAATTAATAAACTATCATCCTTTGAATTCCTGAAGCCACCTTCCTTCTCTTCTTGTTATTTAAAGTAAATGTTTATGTTAAACTGGACATTTATTTGTTTAAAGACTAAACAGAGCTGATCTATGGTTTCTAGGTCAATAGCAGGTATCCATCTTTACTTGCTCCCATTCACTAGTTACATGCCCTTACCCATTTTTGCAGTGGGAAACAACTTGAGAGTGTCTAAAAATACATGCAGGAAAAATTCAATGCCTAATTCTAGTATAATCTTTCCAAAATGTAAAAATTATCATCATAACTGCCAAACAGGTTAGAGCTGGTAAAAAAAAAATTCATAAAAGCTTTGTAGTCCTAAAAAATTACAGAATGACAAAAGAAAATATGAAAAAGGGAATTAAAAAACCCTGTTTCCATCATTCTCTTGCAGAACATGGTAGAAGAAAAGTAAAAAAAACCAAACACAATAATTTAAAAAGATTTTGTCTCTAATATTATTTTGAAGAAAACATTTTGATCAGCTCAATAACAGGTATAACATTAAGACAAGGTTGCTTTTTCTATTGTGGGACAATTAGAAGTTCTGATTACGATCCTTGCAAACCTTCACAAAAACGATCAGAACTCTAGGTCTAACATGTAATAAATACTGAGTCTTTCTGTAGCTTAATTCTTTGTTTTAAGGTAGTTACATTTGTGGTAGAAAAATCACAAGTGACAAAAATATTAACACAGTAGTGTTTATATTTTTCCATATATATATATTACTATCATTGCAGCTAATATATTTATCTGAAGGAAAAGGAAAACTTGTAAGTTACTTCCTTAAGTCCCTCTAATATTTTGACATGTATCCCATTTTGGTCTGTCCAAAACATAGATTACTAGAGATAGATTACTAGAGTGCAGAACAGCTGGTGGGAGATTTTGTCTTGCTTTTGAGAGTACCTCATTCCAAGATTTTTATTCCCTAGTTTCTGCAAAAATAATCTAATGGTACCTGATTCCCTGCTCCCTTGCACCTACTACTACATCTGATGGTAGCGTTTGGACAGGAACAAGCCATTATAAAAGGCAATGGAAAACTGCCTGACGAGAAAAAACTTTTAATGCAGAACTAGGGGGCAGGCTGCGGCCAATCTCACTCACCAAAAAGTGGCTGTGCCACTTATGGAAGTCCTGCAGCCACTTCCAGAAAAGACACAACCATTTTTGCTGGTGGCCTTGCTCTGTGGCTGCCACTCGCAGTGGGAGTGAATGTGCTCCTGCCTGCCCCCTGCCCATCACCTACACAGGCAGTGCAGCCTGACAAGGGGTGCACCAGCAGTCTCAGGGGGTACACATGCACCCCTCTGCACCCGCTACACGTTGCAACTGATTGGAGATGCACATCCCCATACCCGCTGCTCTGCAGCCCCACTCTCCTTTTGGACTTGTGCACCACTCCCACTTTCCCACAGGGTTTGCCTCAGGTGCCAGCTCTGCTTGTTGTGCTACTGGTAATACTCATGCCCTCAGTTTTAGGCCAGAGACTTTCTGCTTTCACAGATTAATAAAATTAACTCCTCCTTGTAGCCTTGCACTGAGTAATTAAAGGGTGGGGCATGCTTGCGGCTCCTCTATTTCCTCTCAATTGCAGAGATTTAAAATGATGTTAAGCCCGGCTACACCTGGTGGGAGTGCTCTGTTCTCCGATGACAGTGGTGGTGGTCAGGCAGGATGTTGAGGAAGGGGTCAGCTACTAGAGTGGCTTCTTCCCCTCTCTCTAGAGTTAGGCCAAAACCAAATACTTAACTCTGTACAATTTATTACAAGAATAAATACAGATGCTTAATATAAAACATAGAATATTTACAAGGCCTAACATATAAATACTATATATAATATTCCACAATTCATGTATAATTCCAAACATGAACCAAATAACTTACAACCTAACTTACAACACAATTAACACATAGGGATATTAACTTATATAACCCAAATAACTTAACCATAGTATTTCTTTAAACCTTCACAAATAACACCAATATACACATTGAGACATTAAAACTGATAAACCATGTAAACTGCCTTCAAGAATACCCTTAGCCATATAGCCCTTAACATGACAACCTCAAAAGAGGGAGTGCACTCAGCACCTCTCCGAGGGGTTTCCCTGAAGCACCTTCCCTTTAGGGTCCTGGGATGTGGACACACCCCTCCTGCAACCGAGGGTGGAAGCAACAGACCCTTCTCACCCATGTCAGCCTCCCCTGCAGGGCCTGCTTTCCCAGTAACTCATGCTTCCTCTCTGGAAAAGTCAAGGCTTATCCCCTGGTGACTCAGCCCACAAGACACTCTCCCTAGTGGTGCCTTCAGCTCTCCTCAATGGCCTGGCACCCTGCACTGGGCACCCAGGGCTCTCTCTCTTGCAGGAGCCAAGCCCTTGCAGGCTCTGATTCCCTGGTCTCACACCGGGGGTTCTTCCCTTTCCCAGGCCCTGCTCTGGACACTGGGGCTTTTTTAGTTGAAAGTGAAGCTGCACTGTGGGGCTCCAGCCCTGGCCCTAGGCTGAGTGACCAATGTGAGCAGGCATAAGCTGCTTCCAAGGTGGTTCTCTGTGCACTGACCTGTGAACTGGGTGAGGCTCGAGCAGATGTGAGCTGCTTTCAGGGCCAGCTCTCAACATGCTGATCTGCGCACCGACAGCCCAGCTGCTTTTTGGGTTCACAGGCTCAAGCTGCCTCGAGTGGCTCCTACAGCCTGATCCCCATGTGTTGATTTACGCTCTGCTGAAGCTCAAGCAGGGTCCTGAGGATGGCCGTCTCTGGAGGTCCTCTCCCCTCACCATCCCCCTTCATCTCTCCCAACCCTGCTAAGCACACTTCCCTTTTATACTCTTCAGGGGCTCCACCCCTGAAGTTCTCTGGACCTGGCTGGTGCAGTTCCGATTCAGGTCCAGATGCTCCTTGCCCCCTCCCTTTGGAAAAGGGCAAGGCACTGCTTCCCTTGTGCTGCCTTCAGGTTGGTGGGCAGGTTCCACCAATCAAACAGCAGACCCTTCATCCTAGGACTCAACCCAAGTTCTGAAAAGGTAAGCTTGCTACTGTAACATACTTCAGTAACTTACTTTTCTCCTTCAAATAGTTGTCTACATGCAAATTTTGATTAACGGGTGACTCCCAAACAGTGCCCACATATACCTGGAGTTGAGTTCCATAGGTGAATAGCAACTGGAGAACCATCCTGTCAAATGAACCATGTGGCTGGGAGACTTCCACAATCACTTTGGGCTTATGGACTAAACTCCAAAGGGGCTGTTTTACAATGGGTGGCAATAGGGTGGCCTGAACCGTGGTGAAGTTGGCATATATCACAGAGGATGAGTCCACTTCGGTAGCCTCATAACCAGGGATCCTGGTTTTCTTTGCTTTAAAAAAATTAAATTAAATTAATTTTTTTTAAAATCACACATTTCGCTGATTAAAAACCTTAAAATCCACAATTAAAATCAAATGCCACTATATATATAGGTACAAATTGAACACAATGTTTTATTGATATATTTGCAATTTACAGCAATTTGGAAGCCTACCAGTGTCTCAATCACTATAATAAAATAAATTCTAAGTATCTATAAATGTTGATATTTGATTTGGGGCTTTTTATAGTGGAAAAATCAGAGCTCTCCTCCTTCCCCCTGTGCTCACCAGGATGCAGGTCCAGGCACCTTACTCCCTACCCACAGCCCCCTACCTCCCAGTCCTGCTGGCGGCAGCTTCCAGCTACCAGGGCTATGGGTCAGCATCTACAGCCCTCTGTCCCCTGCAACAGCACCTGAGCCCTGGCAGCTGCCTGTGGGAGGTGGTGGCTGCTGTGCTGGAGTGGAGTGCGGAGCCTGGCTCTCCCCCATGGGCAGCATAGTTAGAGCAGAGCCCATTGTGGGGCAAGTGTGGGTTGTCTGATGCAGGCTCAGTCTCCCTGACCTGCTGCCAGACTTACCTGTAGGAGCTGCTTTCCAGGCTGCCTGGTGGCCACGTGCACGTGTGAGCATGCACATGCACATAGTGCCCCCTGCCTGGCTGCCCTTCTTCCACTCCCCACAGCCCCTTGCAGGATGAAACTCTGCCAGGCTGCAGAGAGCTCTTTGCAGAAGTAGATAATTCGCATGTTTCTCTGCTAAAATGAAAAATCTGCATTTTCTGGGTTAAAAGTGGAAATCAGTGTTTTTTCTGTTTTCCCATGGAAAGTAGAAAACCCACATCCCTGCTCATACCACAATCAGACACAGCCTGAAACCCTTTTGTACAGTTTCTGAGACTAAATTGCTGTGCCTTTTGATTACTCAGCTATGGAAATATAGAGCTGAGTTATGAAACTTTGAAAAGGCTTGGACCCGTGTAATTTGTGAGCCAGTGCCCTGTTAACATTGAATGATTGCAGGGATTCTCTTAATTTAAGAAGAATGGCACTTTGGAAACAACATCAGCAGGGAGACTTGCTGTCTTAAAACTGGAAAACAATTTGGGAAGAAACTTAGGGTGTGTTTGTAAAGTCACTTTTACTCAGTAAAAAGTAGTGCATGAAGGATCTGCCATCAAACATTTGGATCTCATCCACTCACTTGCTGAAATGATGAAATGATGTGATAGCAACCAGTATGACTTTTCATGGGCAGGTGAAGCAGGGAGTACAAGGCCATATGCTCAAATGGCTGACCTATCAATGAAATACAGGTAAAATTGAGGTCCCACTGAGAAATAAGTGTCTTTTACACAGAAAAATACCTTGGCTAGATCATTAAGGAAGCTACCTGGGATCAGAATTGAATAAACAGCAGTGTAACTAAGGTAGGGTGACTGGGACAGTCACTTTGGGTGCTGATTTGGAGGGGAGGGCCACAAAAAAAAAGAATGCTGCTGCTGCTGCAGCCATACAATCACACTAGTAGCAGTGGCACTAACCAGAAGTCACTGCTCCCACTCTGTATGGCAGCTGCTCCAGACACCTGGACCTGTTACACCACTGGAGAAAATCCTAGTTTGACTGTCAACTTGAAGATGATGTGCCAAGATAGCTGCAAGGTGCTCTTTGCCTGAGTTCATGGATCAGTTGGACTGCTCAAGCTCTAACAAGCAATTGAAGATATGAAGAATATTAGGATTATGAGAAATAAGTCATGATTTATACCACTTAGAAAATATTTTCTCCTTAAAAAGTAGGCACCCTTAATGGAATCTTTTCTGCTGTGGATAAGGATATTTTGTAACTGGACAGAACCTGTATCTGTAAAATTACTTGAAATAAAAAAAAAGACAATATCTACATTCCTTTAAGGTAGGCAGAAAGCTGTAATTGAACCGATACCTTTTGCCTTCTTCTAGAACTGAGACTTCCACTGTGCTCTTTCTTTCTTATCCTAATAAAAAAAGAAAACACCCAACATGCACTTTCTGCTAAACATACATTGCCTTTCTACCAGGAAAACCTATGACCTTGTCCTCTCCTTTTTGGAATTTGGTGAATCCTTATCAGGCCTCAGAATGACCTCCAACCAGCTGTACTGCAATCTCTGAAGCCAAACATGTGTACAAATAATTTCAGGGGCAGCTGTTGCTACTGTATTATCTCCTCTTGCAATTTCTACAAATATAAACAGTTAATATATGTGGTTACTGTCTCAACCCTTAACCTCCTCATGCACTAATAAATGTCTTCCTTTCTAAATTGCATTTGTTAGGATCAAATATATCACAACAAACAGAGTTTCAATTCAACATTAGCCTGTGCTGTCAAATCTATTTGATAAATTCTTGTTTGCAAATTTGGAATAAATTGGGAGTCTAACACAATTTCTTTCAAAAGCAAAGAAAGAAATATGAAAACATAGATGCGAGGGTTTTCTTCAGTTTAGAAAGTTAAAACTTGATCATAATGCCACACACTTGAATTCAAATCAAATCAAGTACAAAAAGGTCTTAAACTTGTTCAATAGCTGTATAGCCTTGCCCCTTCTTCCTGCCTGGTGTAATACTATAAGTGTCTGAGTTTGTTACTTGCAAAACAAGCAATTAAAAATGCAAGCCTCTCCAGAGCTCATTCAATCCAAAGAGCTGCAATAACTTGCTTTCAGAAATAGTGTTCCATGGGAGAGTATTAAAAAATGCTTTAGTAAAACTAAACCCAGACTGTACAGCTCACTCCAACTGGTACTTAGTGCCAATCCCCTGTTTAGAAAAGCAAAGGATTTGCAGGATTTAGGTCTTATCTACATAGGAAAGCTTTTTTTTCCCCCCCGCCAACACAATTCCACAATTCACAGGTAAAACTACACTGAAAAAGTACATTCACCTACTTCGTTTCAACTATTTTTTTATGAGCAACCACGTCTCACAAAGCTGTGCTTACATGCTCTCATGCTTTCACCAAAATGGTGGTTGACCTTTGGCAAAGAAATACCTTCTTAAAAAACACAGCTCATAACTAAAGCTGAATGAGGAAAATAAAACAAAGTTTTAACTAGCCTGAGCAAAAATTACGTTTCACTCTTCCTTTTGCTCTTTTTAATCAGTTCTCAAATCATCAGATCTTTCAGCCTACAGAGGACCTTGATTTCTAAAGCAAAAAATATCCTTAAAAGTAATTCCCTACACACTTCAGATAATTGTATCTATCATGAAGAAGCAGAAACAGCACAACCCCAATTTTGTTTCTCTATGCAGGTTATCTTTTAATCAGTCAACTGTAGAAGAATTAGTAACCTGGAACACACCAGATTGGGAGAGAATGGAACCAAATCTTCTTCTGACATTATTGATATTACAAAGGTGTCTTGAAAACAAACACAGTTTACCACTTGCAATATTACAATGCTGAATTAAATGTCCTTACTTCCTGCTTCAGATAACACAGGAAGCAAAATTTGTTGTCAGGTCTTTCTGAGAGTTACATACTAGTAGCAACCATTTTAGCACTGAAAAAGATGACTTAGAGAGCTAAGTCAGAAGTGGCATTAATTTTTATTGAGGAAACACCTGCATTCCTTAATGAGACAATATATTCAATGCCAGGCTTATTTGAATCTTTTTAAAAAGATGTCCTCTAAAGCTATCATTCAAGTCTATACCACAATTAGAGCAGCCAGAAATGATTAAATTGATAGCTAACTACATGATCCCACTGACACTGAGCCAAGACATGTGCTGGTGATTACAGAAGCTCTCAGTACTGCTTTTATAGGAACAGATTGTTGATCAAAATATAGGAGACACCAAGAGAGACAATACTAGTGAATGAGGTCACTGTTTTATGAAGTTCTGCTCTAAGAATCATCCTGTTCTTGGGAACACTTTTTGTAATTATCTCAGTAGGAAACTACAAATGCAGCTTTCCAGACCAGCTCTGCAGGAATCAAGTTGATTGCATTACTATGTTAGAACCTTGCAGTATACAGCTTTCCACCAAAAAGTGATTTAGAAATAATATCATCCTCAAACTCACACCAACCTCACGAGGTGAGCAAGAGATTGAATTGGTCACCTAAAAACACTAAGCAACAGTATAAATACTTTAAGAAAAGAAAATGGGAAGAATATTTATCCACTTGAAATTGAAAAGTGCATTTGTAATTAGGCAGTAACGGGCAGTTGGAAAGCAGCCGGAGCACTGAGATTAACAGCGCAACAGGATGACATGGTAATTCTAGTGACACAAGCAGTCAAAAACTCATTTAAAGATCACCTCTGATAAGTGGTGCTTCTCTCCTAAAAATCAAGCTGGAGCATTTCTTCTGGACTGACTCAGAAATGAGTATCAGCTGTAATTAACCCTTCCATCAGAAAAACAGTGATATGTGTAGGTTTGTCTCCATTTACTGATCTTCTTTGTTTCCTGAAGGCTGGTGGGATCATAGCATAAAATTATCTGGATTAGGACTAATCTATAATATTATATAACATAATATAATATAGATATTGGACAAATGGAAATGGTGGATCTAAGATAAAGTTTTGAGTGCTGGAAAAGTGTAGTAAGATTATGTGAGCCAACACCTCAGTGAGGACCCTAGAAGGAAATGTCCTAACAAGTATGCACATGCAAAATCTGGAGTCTTATGATAAAGAGCTATGAGACATTGAACAGGAATAGAAACTCATACTGATGTAACCACTGAAAGACCTATGTTTTTTTCCATTATAGTGAAAAGTCAAGAAAGGATTGCATTAAATTGAGCAATAATAAAGGACTGAAAGAAGCAAAGAAAATCCAAAGCAAGTACTAGTAACTATTAATCTTCATAACTGTAAACTCTAACATGTATCTTCATGGGATACTTGATTATACAATCCGGTAAAAAGTTCTAGTTTCCACCAAACCAAAACTGACAGGGTCAAGGAAGACCCTGATTTTATAAGAGGATTCAAATTTGCAGGAATGTCCATGTATGTCTATGGGACTATGCTGGTTCCAGCTAAGTGAACCCAGTAGAAGACTACTGGTTCTCGCCTAGGCCAACATATCATCCGTTGATGTCCTTTTTTCTTTTACTTCCATCAATCAGCTCAGCAGTGAAAATGCAATTCATTTGATTTCTGTTTTAGTATTTGCCAAGTGTTCAAACATGACTGTGACTTGTATCTGTGGGCGTGTCCACACATGCAAGCATGTGCACTTGCAGCAGCTCAAATAGAAGTGGTACAAATTTGAGCTGAGCATGTGTTTGGACATGCACTTTGTTGTGGAGCAAATTGTGCCACTTGGGGCAAAATAACCCTGCCTGGCTCCTTCCAGATCTGCAGCCAAGGGAATCCAGAGCAGGAAACATTTTTTTCATTCCTGCACATGCCTCTTGACCTGCCTCAAAAGAATTTGAGATGGGGCAAGAGGCACGTGCGTGCTCATCTGGACCCTATAGCATCAGTGCAGTCTCCATCCCCAAATACTAAACAGGCCTAGAACTGGTTCGCACCAAGATATAGTCTGGCTGCACATCCACTGATATGTTCAGCAGGAGGAAGTGAGTCGGGGGGGGAACCTCCCCCTTTTTTTTTTCAAATGTTATATATTTATATATATAACATTTGTTATAAATCCTATACATCTGTGGTAAGGATCACCCAGTCCTTACTACAGATTATAGGAAGAGAAATATCCCACAATTCCCTCCTCCTAGTCACTGAGCTGAGGTTGAGGAGTTGGAGAACTATTGTGTGTAGGGAAGGGAGATCTGAAATGATTGAGTAGAAGCTGGAGTGGAATTCTTTGGAGTGGTAAAAAACTAAGGAATGATAAAGGGAAAATTGTTACATCCAACCCTGAAGAGGCTGTGTCTAGGAATGAGCAATGGCTGCATAGCTAGTAAAAGATAGCACTCATTCCACTACTCTAAGCAACAGAGCTGAAAGAGTGTGAAAATAACAGAATGATATCAGCCATTTCTCATGCAGCTCATGTATTGCCGCTGGTCACCATGAGACAAGTGCAGATGAGAAACTTTAAAGTGGTGCCAGAAAAAACAGGCTACAGCCTGGGTCAAGGAACATGGGATCAGACTCCTTGTTGTCAGCAGTCTTAGTATATACATTGCTAAAAACAGATGCAGTGCCAGGAAAATCCAACTCCCAGCATGAAAAAAATAACTCAAGAATGATAATGAGGGAAGCAACAGAGTACAACCAGCAACTGCAAAAGTGAATTAGTGATTACACAAAAGCTTTATCTTAAAGTTAAATGAAGCAAACTCTGAAGTCCTTATTCAGCCAAACTTTTCTTTAAGGCTGCCTGGTCTAGCCTGGGGCTTTCTAACTTCTTAGTGGCCAGGGGCCAAATACCCCATGGACTGCATCAGTGTAAGCCATAGGCTCCCCCAGGCCACATGACATCCTGACACCACCACCCATAGCTGCATCATACACCTGACTATGCCTGTGCAGGCCCTCCTGCCCATGGCTACACTTCACATACGTGTTCCCCATCCATGTTACACAATGCACCTGTGTCTCCACCCAAATCTGTACCATGTATCCACATTCCTTTCTCTCCAATATTGCACAATATGCCTACTTGGCTCCAGACTTACCTTCAGCTCACCTGGTCATCCTGTGCTGCCCTGCTCTCCCAGGACAGGGTAAGCTGTGAAGGCTGGAGGAAGGAGGGGGAACCTGAAGACTCCAGCTACCATGAGACAAATAGCTTTGCAGCTGGAGCAATGGGGGGGTGCAATGGCTGGGCAGGAGCCTGGAGCCCATAATTTAGCTTCTCATAGACCACATATGGCCCACTACTGCTTGTTGGACAGCCCTCATCTAAGTCAAAATAAAAAAAAAAACAAAAGAAAAGGTTTTCTTGTCCAGCAACTAAACCACTAGATGATGGCCAGTAACCTAGAATTCTCATCAAGCTTCTCCTGGGTAGCAAAGGTCCTTAATGTTTGAACTCTATACTCTGTGTAACCTAAATACTGTATATTGCCATTGAGGTTTGATCAATGGTATGGTTAATCTACAATTAAGGCTTAGTCTATACTAGACAGTTTTGGTGGAATAGTTTTGAGGGTCAGAATGTGAAAAGATTGCATCCTCTAGCCAACAGCCATGCCAGCAAAACCTCTAATGTGGACATAGCTAAGTCAACATAAGAATACTTTTGTAAGCTTTGCTTGGGTTGTTCTGTGAGTGGGTGTTGTTAGACTGGCAGAAAGCCTCCTTTTGATGTTTTTTTGCACCTATACTAGAAGACTCTGCCATCATAACTATGCTAGCAAAGGCTCTGTAGTGTACATTAGTCCCAATGATAAACAGGAGATTGAACTGATATTCAACTGGACTATATGAATAATCTTTTTAAAGCAAGTAAGGCACTATAGCTATTGCAGTAGCTTCTACCTGGACACATCTAGTTGTATTAATATCCTATGCCTGTATAATAGAAGCCATAAAGATTTGGGGTGTCACTATAAATAAGTAACTAAACACTTACTTAACACATTACATGTTTCAAGAATTCTAGAGATATCAACCAATCCTCCCAGAACCCTTGGGAGGTATGTATTAGCAACTGAGGCCCTGATCCAGCATATGGTAGAACCCCATTTTACACGTATTCGACTTACCTGAGTCTCATGTTTATGCAAATTAATTTTAGCACCAAGCAGAAAAATATACCCCAAGATGTGCGTCATTTGCATGTATACGTGAGATAAGTAGATCAAGTCAAATGGAGTCATGCGCAGCTTGGGTTCCCATGCAGGATTCTGGATTCAGTCTCAGTGTCACCATTGTGTTCAAGACGAGTGCTTCTAATACTGATTCCACAAGTGCTTCTGCCTTTTCAAGGAAAAGGAAAGCTATATCTTTGGAAGAAAAACTTGAAGTTGTCAAAAGATAAGAAAGAGGTGAAAAGACAAAGGACGTTAGGTGTGCTACAGGGCTCAGTGAATCAACTCTCCGTACAATTAGGGACAATGAGGAGAAAATTAAGGAGTCCTACAAGAGTGCTACACGTTTATCTACTTCCTGTGTTGCATTAACAAAGTCGGCCATCATGGAGAAAATGGAACGCGTGTGGACAACGTGGATTAAGCACCAAAATCAAGAACACATGCAGTTTTCAACCTAGGTGATTCAAGCAAAAGCATGCAGCATTTATGAAGTGTTAAAATGTGACGATCCTGAAGCTAAGCCATTTAATGCAAGTGCCGGATGGTTCGATGGATTTAAAGCACGCCATGGATTTCATAATCTGAAACTGATGGGTGAAGCAGCATCTGCTGATTAAAGTGCTGCAGATAAATTTCCTTCAATCCTACAGGCTGCCTTTGAGGAGGGAAGCTATGAACCGAAAAATGGACAAAATCGGACTCTTCTGGAAATGGATGCCGAGTCGCATGTTTATCTTAGTTAAGGAGAGAACCACCCCAGGGTTAAGGCTGTGAAGGATCGCTGCATACTGCTGCTCAGAGTGAATGCAGCTGGCAACTTCAAGTTCAAACCATTGATGGGTTACCATGCCGAAAACCCTCAGGCACTTAAGGGTTATGCAAAGGGGCATCTGCCTGTTTATCAGAGAGCCAACTGGAAAGAATGGGTTACTGGATCATTGTTGGAAGATTATTTTTCCAGTCTGCTGTGTTTGGAATTGAGGACTTATTGTGACAGACAAAATCTGCCTTTCAAAGTTCTACTCCTTGATAATGCTCCAGGAAACCCCCCAAGCCTTGGCAACCTCAGTGAGAACATTCAGGTGCTGTTCTTGCCACCAAACACAACATCACTCATCCTGACGAGGGATCAGGGTGTTATTCAAGCTTTCAAGACCTATTATCTATGAAGGACCTTCAAGAAGCTCATCAATGAGGCAGAGTCAAAAGAAAAGGCAAACATCAGAAAATTTTGGAAGGCATTTAACATCAAGATGGCCATAGACATCTTTGGAGATGCCTGGAATGATGTTACATAGCGGTGCCTTAATGGTGTCTGGAAAAACATCTGGCCTGATGTTGTGAATGATTTCTGAGGCTTTGCTGTTAATGAATTTATCAGTAATGCAAGTCACGAGATCGTTGAGATGGCTAAGAGTGTGGGCTTTGAGCAGGTCAACAAGGAAAATGTGGTTGAGCTGGTCAATTCCCATAGGGAGTAACTCTCAAATGAGGATCTTCTTGAGCTGGACAGGGAGTGCCATGAAGAGGAAGAGCCCATGGAAGAAAATGGGCTTCCCCTGCGTTCTCACAATGAAAGGCATGGCCAATGTGTTCAAACTTTTGGATGGTTACCTAACCTTCTTCAATGAAAACAACCCCAATAGTAAAAGAAGTGCTAAGGTTGCCAGGCTGATGAAGGAAGCCAATGCCTGCTACACGGAGCTTTACAGGGAGAGGCGGAACTGCTCAGTGCAGTCTTCCTTGGACAGGTTCTTCAGGAAGCAGGACAGCACTCTCTCAACTCAATCAACCGACTCTCAGCCCTTCACTTCTGTGGGAGAGCCAGCCACTGCCATCTTTTGATGTGTTCAACCTGGATGAAGACTTGGCTCCCCATTGATGGATGGATTGAAGATTGTTGCATGCCTGTTTTATATTTTTTTATTATTTTACTTATAATGTAAATGAATAAATATATATGTTTGCAATATATTTTTGTAACATAATAAATAAAGTATTGTTTGAAAAAGGTTACATTTGGTGGTTTTGGTGTCATAAATGTGAGGTCCAAGGAATGCAACCCTTGACTTTTTCATTATTTCCTAATGGAAAATTCACCTTGAGTTGCCCAAATTCATGATATGTGAAGTTTCTCAGGAATTCCATATACCTGTAAATCAGGGTTCTGGTGTATGCTTATATGTTGTCAACTAAATACTCAAGACCCATCCCCGTGAATTCAACATCTCTATTTCTTGTAAAATTGTATGTTTAAATCTCTGAAGACTTAGAATTTTATGTTATGTTATATTTCAGCTTAGCAGACATAAGAACACATTTAAAGTTATTTTATCTAATTTAGAACTAGTATATTGATAATGGGCATGTTAAAATAGCCTAAAACAATAGTGGTCCAATTAAATTTCTTCTTTTTGTCTTGTCTTCTATTAAAATGCACTACCTGTAAATGGCAGAATTTTAGTGCTCTGCACACTTTCAAATTAAGCATCTGCCAGTTACAAGATCCATTTAGTCTAAGTCAAATTTAGCATTTGTGTGCAAATCAATTCTATGGCAAAAGTGCTTTGGCATTTTTCACTTTTCAAGGACAACTCTCTTCTTTCTTGTTTGATGGATATCAAGCACATTAAAATTCCCAGCCAACCAGTTTGCTTATGTTACCATTAGTATTGCACTGCCAAGCCTACAGTTTTTAAAGGGGTATCAAAATTAACTTGACAAAATAAATATTTTGAACATTAAATATTCATTGTTAAAAAAAGATGAAGCCCTCTAATAGCCCAGCTCAAACCAAGATAATGTAACCAAATGCCTGTTATAAAATATAAACCTAGAATGTTTTCTAGCCAAAAACACTGGACATAGCTCTTTAGGTCTGCAGTGAGCATTAACTTGGGGGTGACTGAGGACCAGGTGGAAGCGATTTGGGTCAGGCTGCAAGGAGGACGAGGGGAAAGGGACTTAATGGTGGGT
>JAGPOW010003685.1:77803292-77818960 GCA_030014935.1 Caiman crocodilus
TCCTGTGACCCTGGCACTTGTTCCTGCCATTGGCGGGGGGTCAGACTAGATGGCCTGCTCTAGGCCCCTTCTGACCCTAGGTACTATGATACTATGATAAGGATATGTAAATACATAGATTAATAGAGTCATAGATTGTACGCCTGGAAGGGACTTTGAAAGATCATTGGGTCCAGCCCCCTGCACCAAGCAGGAAAGATAACTGGGGTCAGGTGACCCCAGCCAGGTGTCCTCTAGTCTCCTCTTGAAGATTTCCAGGGTAGGTGATTGCTAGGGCTGTGCGAGGCTTCAGACAGAGCTTTGGATTCAGAGAAGCTTCCCATGCTTTGGGGTCTAAAGCAGTACGTCTGGGTCAAAGTGCTGCCTCGTTTGGCTTTCTCGAGTGTTTCGGAGCCGCCTCGGAGATCTGGCCATAGGGTATAATGGGGGAACAATAAAATATCTATAACTTTGTTGGTTTTTTGTCCAATTTGGATGACATTTTCAGGAGTGGTAGACTCCTCATAGAGGATGAATCCTGCCCAGTTTCAAGAAGATTGGTTCAGGGGCTTGGGGGAAGCGGTACCCCAAATTCTTGAAAGCAAAACTCATGTCTCATCTATGTATTACAACACAGGGGGGTGAAAACTGCAGGGCTGGTAGCTCTTACTGAGGCCACAAAGCCTGACAAGTTTCAAGAAGATTGATGCAGGAGTTTGGGGGGAACTGCCCCTCAAGCTGCAGGCAAGCAAAACTCGTGCCATGGGTGCATTTGGGACTGACTGAGTCTGTCTTGGGGCCTGGGAGACACTACTGCAGACCTGGCTGCTAAGCTATTGTGTTACCAGTTACCAATCAATCAATCATGATTCACTTGAGGATCAGTTCAATTCACAGGACCTAGCTACTACATAATGACTTAACAAGCATCAATTAGCACCTACAACACCAGGCTAAGGAGAGAGAAGAATCATTACAATCAACTGCCCCAAGACAGAGACAGTCTTGGAACCAGTTTTGCCTGTCAGCAGCTAGGGGTGCAGGGCCCCAGAACCCCCCTGCACCGATCTCCTCCACAGCTGGCGGGCATCACAGCAGGGGCCACCATCCCTGCAGCTGTCACCCCGCTGTGCCTTAACACACACAGGGTCACCCATGGCACGAGTTTTGCTCGACTGCAGCTTGAGGGGCAGTTCCCCCCAAACCCTTGCACCAACCTTCTAGAAACCTGGCAGGCTTTGTGGCCTCAGTAAGAGCTACTAGCCCTGCAGCTTTGACCCCCTGCGGTGTAACACACAGCCATGACAGGAGTTTTGCTTTCAAGAATTTGGGGTACAGTTTTCCCCAAACCCCTGCACCTATCTTCTTAAAACTTGGCAGGCTTCATGCTCTCAGCAGAGGCTACCATACCTGCAAGTTTAATTCAAATTGGACAAAAAAACAACAAAGTTATAGATATTTCATTGATTCCCCCATTATATCCTATGGTCGGATCTCTGAGGCAGCTCTGAAGCTTCAGAGTTGCTTTGGCCGGATTGAGGCAGAAACCCGGTCCAGAAGTCCGGATCGGATTGTGGTTATCTGAAGCAGTTTGATCTAAAGCCAGAATGGATCACTGCCGACTCACACAGGCATAGTGATTGTACCACCTCTGGACAGAGCTTTTTCCACAGTCTGGACATCCTGACTGAGAAGAAGTTTTTCCTAACATTGAGCCTAAATCTTCCAGGAGTTTGTGACCATTACTCCTGGTTTTCCCTCTGGGTGCCTTAGTGAACGGTTGCTCACTAAGCCCTTGATGTACTCCTCTAGTGTAGCAGTAAACTGCTATCAGGACCCCTCTCAGCCTTCTTTTCTTCAGGCTGAAGACTCCCTCAGCCCTTCCTCCTATGGCTTGCCTTTTAAGACTGATCACACAGCTCTTCTTTGGACTCTCTCAAGCTTGTCCACATCCTTGTTAAAGTGTGGTGCCCAGAACTGGACGCAATACTCCAGCTGTGGACTCACCAGTGCTGCGTAGCTCAGAAGAATCACCTCCTTGGTTTTGTTGGGGATGCATAGTTTGATACATGCCAGAGTACTATTTGCCCTACTGGCTACAGCATCACACTGCTGGCTCATATTCATACTGTGATCTATTATTACCCCTAGGTTCTTTTCTTTCACAGTGCTAGTCAGTTTGGTGCTGCCAAGCTGGTAGGTGTGCTGGGGGTTGCTCATCCCCAGGTGGAGCTCTATATTTCTTGACATTGAACTTCATCAGATTCTGATCTGCCCAACTTTCTAGCCTGTCTAGGTCCACCTGTAACTGTAGCCCATCATCAAGTGTGACCACACTCCCCCTTGACTTTGGTGTCATCCGTGAACTTGGCCAGTCAAGTGATGACCTTGGTGTCATCCATGAACTCTTCACCCCCACATCCAAATCGTTTATAAAGATGTTGAAAAGTACCAGACCGAGCACCGGTCTCTATGGGACACCACTGCCCACTTCTCACCAGGATGACACAGATCCATTCACTATGACTCTCTGGGTCCTATCCTGCAGCCAGTTTCTTACCCACCTGACTATCTCAGAGTTAAGACCACAATGCTCCAATTTTCTCATGAGGACATTGTAGAATACTAGAGCAAAGGCCTTTTGGAAGTCAAGGTATACAGTGTCATCCTGCTCGCTCGTGTTCAGGTGGTGAGTTACCTAGTCATAGAAGGAGATGAGATTGGTAAAGCGGGACCAGCCTACAATGAAGCCATGCTGGCTGTCACTCAGAATCTTACCTTTTGCAAGATTATTGCAGATAGACTCCTTGATGAACTTTTCTAGGATTTTCCGTAGGATGGAAGTTAGGCTGATTGGCCTATAGTTACCCAGGCCCTCCCCCTTCTGCCTTTCTTGTGGATGGGCACAACATTGGCCCTCTTCTAGTCCTCAGGGATTTCTTCAGAGTACCATGAGCTGTGGAAGAGTTTTGCCAGGGGTTCTACAATGATTTCGGCCAGCTCCTTCAGCACTCTTGGATGAAGATCATTCAGTCCCACTGACTTGTATACATCTAATTTTATTAATTGGTCATACATTAATTCTATAGACATAGTAGGAAGGTGATTCTTCCTACTGTGCTCATCCTCTACTCTACCTGACATGGTTTTCCCCTTGGTATGATGAAAGACGGAGGCAAAGTAGTCATGCAGGAGTTTAGCTTTCTCCTGGATACTGGTAACCAGCTCTCCTGAGTTGTTGAGCAATGGCTTCACACTCCTATCTGTTTTCCTCCTGTTCCCTATGAACTTAAAGAAGGACTTCTTGTTGTCCCTGATTCCCATTCCTAATCTAAGTTTTGTTGCCTCTTTAGCTTTCTTATCTGTTCCCTGCAAATGTGGGCCGTCATGGAATAGTTCTGCTTGGGGCCTGCCCCAAGCTTCCATTATTTATAAGCTTCTTTCTTCTTTCTTAAAAAAGAAGGTTTCTGAATGGAGAGATAAGTGGAGATGGCTTCAGGTAAAATCATATTTTACACCATCTAGCAGAGATAAAATAGATTGCTTAGGTAGAAGGACAGAGACAGGGCTTAAGGCCCTTCACTATGCCTCCAAATGGCACATGACAATATCACCCTCAGTATGTTAGTTACATGAAATATCTCATCAGATTAAAGCACAGCATTCAAAAGGCACTTACATGAATCTTGCAGAAATGGTCTTTAGTTTTCAGTGAACTATTATAAATGCAGAGTAAAACTACTGAAGTTTCTCTGCATTTACTAGAGTAGAGCAAAGAAAATGCTGTCCTTAAATTGTGGGCTTAAGTCAGTTTAATTGCAGACTAAGTGGAGAAAAACTATCTACTGACACATCAAGGTTCAAGTGGTGCTAGTTTTGCAAATCTTTAGGGACAACAAACATTTTCTTCATGGAATTAAAAAAACACTTCAATGACAAACTAATTTATAAGAAAGCACTAGTATCACATCTACAAAGACTATGTTAAATAGGAATTTTGCATAACAATTTCTATTACCAAATTTTATTGTGCTTTTTTGATTTAGATCTACTTAAACAATTGATGCAAACAACACTATAATTAAAAAGTGTTGCCAGATTTTCAGAAAAACTTGAAGACAAAGTATAGGAATGTGTTTTTTCCCCTTAACTATCATCTTGGATATGGCAAATTAATATTAGTACAAAAAATTATTCAGTCATAGAAAAGTAGGGCTGAGAGGAGCCTCAGGAGGTCATCTAGTCCAACTTTTACCTAAGGCAGGATAAATTCACTCATGATTTATTCACCCTGGGTTAATTCTACCAAGTTTTGTTGAAGATAATGGAGTTATACCAGGAATTAATTTGGCCCATAGGTCTTCATGAATTTTTGAGCTAATGTGGAGGCAGGCACAAATTAGGAAACCCATTTTTTAACTTATTAACTTAACAGATCTACCAAAATTCTGTTTGAATGTTTTATAGATGTTAATACAAACAAACTTTTATTATAGTCTGTATAGTCTCCCTCTGGTGGCTAGTTCAAATCAGATTTATCATGTCATTGTAGGTCCCAAAACCAAATTATTCTATACATGGAAGGGTGCATACTTTTCACACCATGTATGTCTTTGATTATAGGTACTTTTATTTTAATGGAGTCTTTGGAGCACTGACTACACAAACATATACAGAGAGCAATGACCCAACTTTTTGTTATATCATTTATTTACAATATTTTTCACAGTGTTTCTTGATTGGATTTTAAACATGGTCCTCTCCTGAATGTATAATCACTGTCATTAAAGGCTTATCTCTAATTCCACTGAAATTCAATGGCAATTTAAAAAAAATTAAGTCAGTGGAAGCAGAAGCCTTCTCTTGCTCTGTAATACAGCTAGGATAAATAGAAATTGCTACAGTTATGGGTTTGGCTTGTTAATTGATACCAGGGACGGGCAATTATTTCAGGCAGAGGGCCACTTACTGAGGTTTGGCAAGCCATTGAGGGCTGCATGACAGGCAGCCAGGGGCAGATAAATATTTTGAAAACTTTTTAGGGGCCCTGTGGGCCAGATAGAATGGCCCGGTGGGCTGCATCCAGCTCACGGGCCACATTTTGCCCACCCTGAACTATACTGTCATAAATGAATGAGAGAGAGAGAGAGAGGACAAAAATACAAGCAATTTAATTTTTGTTTAGAAATGCCAGCTACTATGTTAGGACTATGAATCATCTGAGGTTTCATGCCTAAATTTCATTGTTTATGTGAATATTTATTCTAACATTTTAATTTAACAGGGTCTTGGAAAGAAAAAAGACTTTCTACTTTTTTTCTTTAAAACATAAAAATTAATCTTGAAAAATATTTGTATTTTAGGTATCCTTCCTGCTTCATTTTAATCAATATAAATGGAAACATTTTCTACTCTGCTTTGTGAGAGTCCATGAATGACCAGAGTAGTAGTGGGAATATGCAGTAGAGTAACGAGGGGTGGACAGCTGGGCACCAGCCCTGAGTGTCCACTTAGTAGGGACACTGTCACAGGGGGAGAAGTCCTGGGGGCACTCCAAAGCTCCCCAAAGGAGCCGCGGAGGCAGAAGCGAGTGACAGAGGGCAAAAGAAAGGAAAAGAAAAATGTCAGTTACTCACCACAGGAGCCACAGGATCGCCGGAGAAACCCGCACGCGGCAGGACGATGGCGTTAAACACCTGCGAAAGGCGGGTGATGTCAGCACGGGACACCGGCCAGCAAGGATAAAAGAAGAGGCCGCGGCAGGGAGCGGGGGGAAGCATGTGCCTGCTGGGAGTGGGCCGAGGCAGAAGTGGCTGGAGACGCGGAGCACCAGATCTGGCTGCCGGAGTGTGCTCCGGGCAGGAGATTGAGCCTGGGAAGCGCGGCTCGCTGGAGCCGGCTGCTGACACGTGCCCTGGGCCAGAGAGCAAGCCCAGAAGGCGCGGGACACCAGACCCAGCTGCTGGCATGTACGCTGGCCAGGAGAGAGAGCCTGGAGGACGCAGAGCACCGGGACCAGCAGCAGATGGGCCACCCAGAGGCCGGGAACCTCCACGAGGAACCAGGCATGGACGAACAGTTGACCATGCAGCCACCGATGGCGACCCCTCCCAATGCCTTAAGTCAGAACCTCCAACTGCTAACCCAGATTGTGGACTCGCAACAACAGTTGCTGCAGCGGCAGCAAGCGTGGGTGAGACCGGGCGTCTTGGCCTTTAAAATGCCCCAGATGACCAGCGAGGACAACCCAGAGGCCTACATCGAGGTCTTTGAACGCCATGCCATCATCACTGGCCTGGATAAAGTTTTCTGGGCAGGCCAGTTGGGGGCGCTTGTGGTGGGAAAGGCCCAAGCGGCCTATCGGGCCATGCCCAGAGACAAGGCACGTGATTACGAAGCAGTGAAGGCAGCTATGTTGTATCAGCTTGAAATCAATCCTGAGCACTACCAGCGCAAGTTTAGAGCTAAGAAGGGGGCCGAAGAAAGACACCCAAGGCTGCTGTTGCAATCGTTGCGCGATCTATTCGGGAAATGGATTAATCTAGCCACACATGACCGAGAGGCCGTGATAGACCAAATAATCCTGGAGCAATTTTTGGATGATTTAGCGAGCAGGACCCAACAATGGATATGACAGCACTCCCCATCTTCCTGTGAGGAGGCACTCAAGCTAGCAGAGGTCTTCACAGCCTCCGAGGGCTTTTTATGAAGGAGAAGCGCCCTACCAATTCCATAATAGGGGTGGCCAAGGAGGGTGAGAGGAAGAAAACACCCCTCCGGGGCCTAGAGCTTGACATGGTTTGCTTCCACTGCAGGAGGATGGGCCATTTCGCAAGAGAATGCCCAAGCCGCACCCAAGAACGATGGTGGCCTGAACCTTGGACCTGCAGGGGACCCAAGAGCCACAAAGAGGCGCAGGAAAGAGCTCACAGATTGTAGCTTTGGACAGGGAAAAGAGGATGCCGCCTGGGAGCGCCCTACCGTTTGGGGCACAAGTAGGTAACCCCCGAGTGAGAGCGGTGCTAGACTCCGGGTGTGCGCAGTCACTAGTGAGGGCCAAGTTGGTTAGGCCTTACCCAGGGCGATGAGATACCCCAGCGAGGGTCTCATGCTTGCACAGGAAGACTCAACAGTTCCCACGCCAGTGGATCTCTCTCAGGGTAATGGAACATCAAGGGGAGTTGTTGGTGGGGTTAGCGCCATGGCTAGCTTGTGAGACGTTACTAGGGTGAGATTGGCCCCCGCTATATGATACCCTAGAAAGGGTCAGGGATAGAGAGGTCGCAACGAGGAAGTTAAACTGGGCAGAAGGTTGGATCAGAGAACCGGGAGAAAGGACAGAAAGTGAGGACGAGCTGGAAGTAGTAGATCTCCAAGCGATGGCCAGCAGCTGGCAATTCAAAGAAGCCCAGGCAGAGGAGGAGGAACTGCAAGAGTTATGGCCCACTGCCCCAGGGAACACATCGATGTCCGACACCAAGCCGACACTAGGACGACCACATTTTGAGGTGAGGAACGGCCACTTTATCGTGTACTGCCGGGTTGGGAGGGAGAAACCGGGCAGACACAACTTGTAGTCCTTACGCGGTTCTGGGGGGTCATTTGGTGACTAACCCATGCCGCCCCAGCCGGAGGTCATATGGGAAGAGATAAGACCAGGGCTAGGATTGCTCGGTGGTTTTTCTGGCCTGGGTTGGGGGAGGATGTAGCGAGATGGTGTGCAGCATGTCCTGAATGCCAAAGGACAATAGAGAAGCGGCTGCCTCAGGCTCCGCCAAAGCCCTTGCCAGCGGTGGAGACCCTGTTCACCCGGATAGCGATGGACATGGTAGGACCTCTGCCACGGAGTAGCGCAGGTAATCAGTATATGCTAGTAATTGTCGATTATGCCACCTGGTACCCAGGAACAGTACCCCTCCGGACCGTGACAGCACCCAAGATAGCCAAAGAATTGATAAAATGGATTGCCTGCATGGGCATTCCGGAGGAGATCCTGACAGACCAAGGGTGCAACTTTATGTTGGGAGTATTAAAGACTGTATGCCAGATGCTAAGGATCCGACAGTTGCGCACCTCCGTCTACCATCCCCAGATGAATGGGTTAGTAGAGAGACTAAATGGGACCTTGAAGAGGGTCTTGCACCGCTGTATTCAAGGCGACCCCTGGAAATGGGATTTGATAGTCCCCCTAATATTATTCGTACTAAGAGACACCCCTTTAGATTCTCTGAAGTACTCACCTTTTGAACTAGTATTGGGACACCGCCCTAGAAGGTTGTTACAAGTGCTAAGAGAAGGATGAACAGGGGCATACCGCCTCAGAGTATCAGTAGGCATTCCAACGGCGACTTCAGATAGCCCGTGAAGCGGCCACCCAAAATCTACAGCAGGCCCAACAACAGCAGAAGGAGAGGTATGACAGACAAGCCCAGTCACAGGAGTTCCAGCCGGGACAGAAGGTATTGGTACTGTTACCAACCTCCACCAGTAAAGTGCTAACGTAGTGGCAAGGCCCATTCGAAATTGTAAGGTGGGTGGGGCCGGTCAATTACGAGGTGTTCTGACTGGGATATCACAAGCCTAAACAGATTTTCCACATCAACCTTTTATGGGAGTGGAAACAGCCTGAAGGGTGGGCCACTTTTATGGAGGAGGAAGACTTTGGGCCCCAAGGGAGGAAGACTCACTCCGAATCACAGGACCCACCGATAAAAATATCTTTGAGTCCCAGACAAAAAGAAGAGGTCTGCAAAATCATAAGGGATTTCAAAGACACCTTCTGGGAGGAACCCAGGGAAGTATGGGGTACTTATCACTACATACAAACGCCACCCGGAGCCAAAGTGAGGGACCAATAGAGGCCCATACCTCACCATCTGACACAGGTGATAAAGGAAGAGGTAGATAAGATGCTAGAGTTAGGGGTCATCCAGCCCTCAAGAAACCCGTGGCGGAGCACCATAGTACCCATACCAAAACCCGACGGCTCTTTAAGACTGTGCATAGATTACAGGCGCTTGAATGAAATTGCTATATTCGACGCCTTCCCCATGCCGCACATTATAGAACTAGTGGAAAGGATTGGGTCCACTAAGTTTATATCCACCCTAGACTTAGCCAAGGGGTACTGGCAAATCCCGGTGGCCCCACAAGATAGATTCAAGACAGACTTTGGCACACCATGGGGCTTGTACAAGTTTGTAAAGATGCTGTTTGGGCTGCATGGGGCAGCGGCAACATTCCAACGATTGATAGATAAAGTCTTAGCGCCCCATACGGATTATGCGGCCGCGTATATTGACGATATCATGATTTTTACCCAGACCTGGACCCAGCACGTGCAAGCACTCAGAGCAGTGTTACGGGAATTGAGGGCGACAGGATTAACAGCCAACGCCAAAAAGTGTGCCCTAGCTCAACAACAAACCAGGTACCTAGGGTTTTTGGTGGGTCAAGGGACCATACGGCCCCTGGTGGATAAAGTAGCAGCTATTAAGAAATTTCAACTGCCACAAACTCCGGAACAGCTTAGATCCTTCCTAGGCCTGGTGAATTATTACCAATGGTTTGTCCCACAATTCTCAGACCTGGAAACACCCCTGTCAGATGCATTGAAGGGACCTCAGAGTAAAAAGATAAACTGGACCTCAGATATGGCTAGAAGCTTCACAAGACTGAAGGATGCATTATGCCAAGATGTAGTGATACACGCCCCTAACTTTGAAAAACTGTTTATGTTACAGACAGATGCGTCTGATACAGCCGTGGGAGCGGTGCTTACACAAGAGGACGGCGGGGTGAGACGACCAGTGGCATACGCCAGTCGAAAGCTGCTACCGGCAGAGACAAGGTACGCCATGATCGAACAGGAGTGTCTAGCCATAAAATGGGCTGTAGAACATTTCAAGTATTACTTGCTGGGGCGAGAATTTGTCTTGATCACGGACCACGCTCCGCTAAATGGCTCAACACCGCAAGGATGGATAACGTGAGAATTACACGATGGGTGTTAGCACTACAACCCTACAAGTTCCGTATAATGCACCAGGTGGGGGTAAACAATATAATGGCGGATTTCCTTTCCAGATACGCCCAGACCCCTCAGGAAACCACAACAGAATCCAAGCAGGAGGCTGACTCAGCAATGACAGGTAGGGGCCCGATACCCTTGAAAAAACCACCCCAAGGCAGCTTAAGGGGGGGGGGGTTATGTCACAGGGGGAGAAGTCCTGGGGGCACTCCGAAGCTTCCTGAAGGAGCTGTGGAGGCAGAAGTGAGTGACAGAGGGCAAAAGAAAGGAAAAGAAAAATGTCAGTTACTCACCATAGGAGCCACAGGATTGCCAGAGAAACCCGCACGTGGCCAGGACGACAGCATTAAACACCTGCGAACGGCGGGTGACGTCAGCACGGGACACCGGCCAGCAAGCATAAAAGAAGAGGCCACAGCAGGGAGTGGGGGGAAGCATGTGGCTGCCGGGAGTGGGCTGCGGCAGAAGCGGCTGGAGACACGGAGCACCAGATCCGGCTGCCGGAGCGTGCTCCGGGCAGGAGATCGAGCCTGGGAGGCGCGGCTCGCCGAAGCCAGCTGCCGACGTGTGCCCCAGGCCAGAGAGTAAGCCCGGAAGGTACGGGGGACACCAGAGCCGGCTGCTGGCACGTACGCTGGCCAGGAGAGAGAGCCTGGAGGACACAGAGCACTGGGACCAGCAGCAGATGGGCCACCCAGAGGCCTCGAAAATACCCGTGAGGGACGGAGGCCGGAGAGTGGCGCAACCAGGACGGGTGAGCCAGGGAAAAGCAGGGAGCGAACCACAGACACGTGGAGTGACCCATGGACCGTAGAAGACCCAGAGAGAGAACTGCAGCCAGAGACAGATCCAGGTGGGAGACGGAAACCCTGGGGCAGCCCAGAAAGGGAATGTCCAGACCAGTGGGAGCTGCAGAGAGGGATCTACAGCAGGGAGAACCCTGAGAGGGTGTCGCTCCCAGGGGAGTAAGATAAAGAACGGTGGGTAGCTGGCCCAGAGAGTGAGGGCTAGCAAGCAGAGTTGCGGGTAGCAGCTCGATGTAGGGGCCAAGACCCCATTAGGTGAATAGTGGTATTTAAGTTTGTTAGAGTGTTCCTTTGTTCGTGTTACCCAGGGGAAGAAGGGGCTGTGGTACAGGAGTAGGTAGGGAGGAAAGCCTTCCCCATCGGTGATGGCCATAGAGAGCAGCAACAAGAACACCTAGAACCACCAGGCAGGGTAAGGGCGAGGTGAAAGGGGTGGAGGAGCCTCGCAGAAGATCTCGACTGCAGGTAGCCAAAAGGGACATCTGCCCAGATGGAAGCTCCACCCACTGGAAGATCAAAGTCGTGGCAGGCAAGAAAGGGGCAGACCCCGGTGCGGAAAAAGACCTGCTCTAAGGCTTCCTATGATGGCCAGCCGAATATCTACAAATCCTTGGGGCAAGGAGGCCCGAGTTAAGATGTTCAATGCCTGATGGCCACAGACACAAGAACAGCCAGCCTGCCCTGTGGGAGCCTGCTGATGCCTTGGTAGGCATGCCTCTGGGATTATGCCATTGCAAATGCAAAGAGAGCAAAACATGAACAGTTGAGAGAGTTCAGACTAATAATATTAAAACTGTTTAAAACTCTTTGGGCATGTCTACACATGCATTTACATTTCTTAAATTTACTAAGCAGTAAATTACTGAGCAGTAAGTGGAAGCAGGCCAGCATCTATACGTGCAGGTGTTAAAGTGTCTTAATGTTGTTTGTGGTCTGACTTGGGACTCAAGTTAGTCCCAGGTCAGTCCACACACACAGTGTTACTGCTCAGTAAAGCGTCTACATGTGCATTACTGCATGATAACTAATCGGGCATAAATTTGATACCTGCATAATGCAGGTATCAAATTTACACTCTAGTCAGTGTAAGTTGTTGTATTTACTGCACAGTACAGGCATGCACTACTGTACAGTAATGTTGGTTACTGCATGGTAAATGCATGGGTGTAAACGCGCCCTTTGAGTCTGGGTGTCTTGTCTCAGGTACCAGTTTTGTCTTCATACAATGCAATTAATATTAATTAAATTACTTTTGATTTACATTAGTGGATGTAACAGGAGAAGTGAACTTTTTGTTTCTTAATGTTTGTTAACACATTTGACTCATTTACTGAAAACAGGAGAAAAAACCTCCTTGTTACAACTACAATACCCATTTCAATTAAATGCAGAAAAAGTCATATAACAGTTCCCTTGAGTCTTCTAAGGGGTGCCACAGGGAAAAAATTGGACTAAGTAGTCCTTTGGAAATGATTTGAAGACTTATTTTACCATATTGAAGTTGGGAGGGCGGGGGACTTCCTTTGCATGTCATCACTTCTTCCATGCTAGTGCATTTTGAAATGCTCACATCCCATTGAGCAATGGCCCAGTATCAAATCCTACACGGAAGTTATAGTTTTCAAAGTACGTTTTTGTTATGCAGCTTACTTCATGGAAATATGTATCCAGGATCAAATCCCCAAGCATGCACAACCAGTGTCTGGTCCAAACTGTGTTCTAGCCATTTGCATAATGACTGGAATGGGAAAGAATCACCCTTCCAGACCGCTCTGCAGCTGCACTATGCTCAGAGTGGCCAATGAATCTATATCTGTATCTATATCCCATGGTTCTTCCCTAGCCTAGCTGTCATACACACGGTGGTGGTGAGACTTGTGAGTGGTATCCTACCCCAAGTCTAGGGTTCAGAAACACCAGTGGTTCAGGGCATTTTACAGTTACGCATTTTTCAGATGGTTGCACTTCACTTCTGCAGACCAGAATAATCCATCTGGGGGATTCTCACAGAAGTCTGCTCCCATAGAGAACCTTCCACAAGAGGGAACAAGATGGGCCACAATGCATGGGTACTATCATGGGAAGTATTTCATGTGCACTTAAGTTTACTGTGAGTGAAGCAGCAAAATCCAGACACTCATAAAAAGACACTCTTAAAAAGAGCCCCAGGTTTTTTGGAATCTCAACTATACACATTTTTAGTTATGATTATACCAACATTAACTGCACTTATTTTTTAAGGTTGCATCAGCACAGGATCATTGTCAAGGCCTGGCAGAAAAAAGAAAAGTCCAAATCTTATTACAGTACTTGTAAACTGAGCAAATGTGATTGAGAAATCACTGACTCATAGTAAACATTAATATGCCATTTTCAGTCCGTTTTCAACAGAAAACAACATTCCTAGGGTTTTTTTGTTTTGTTTTTAACTATGTTCTTTCTTCACCACATAGTGGTTGCATAGTAATCTATATTAGTGCAGGCTACTCATTACTTATTCTGACTTTCATTGTATTCTGTTTTCTGCAAATGCTACTTTCATTTAAACAGTTCCCAATCTCCATGGTTAAAGAGAAAAGCCTGAAAAATAAACACTACAGTCATACATATGGGAAACCAATTCAAAAGAATCTAATTCTTGTGATTTATCTTTTCATCTAATCTTAATCTTTTGGGGTATATCATCTGATTTTTCAACTCCCGGCTAGGACAGTACAGCAGTCTACATTTCAAGTTGAACTTTTATATTGTTAAAATGTCCAGAGATTTAATTCCCACTCTAGTTTTATGCCTACAACTTAGTATTCTAAAGATCCAAACATCCTAATGAAAAAAGGTCCCAAGATCCAAAGATCTACTGTTTAGTTTTGCTGCTACATACCTACAATTACAGATTTTATACAACCAACCTGCTGTCTTGTGCAATCCTTAGAAATTGTAAGGCTAGCCCTGATCAAAGGAAAGATAAAATATTTTTTAACATTTCTTGTATGGAAATATGTGAACAGCTTCCTGCTGTTACCTTTTATGCCATTCAATTTAAAACAGCATAAAAGGCAACATGAACATAAAAAAAAAAAATTAATTCTTAGAGTGCCCTCACTCATATTTAGCCAAAAAGCACATTTATGTATTTATTGTATATTTTGAGCCAGGCTCTAAAGGACTTAGTTTGGGTAATTTAATATAAGCAGTTCCTTGGCCCCTTTCACTGGTAAAACAACATGTATAAATTGGACTAAGGAAACAAAAGGAAACTATCTACTACCATGGGTTGATTTTTATTCAGTAACTAGAAAGCAAGAAAACACATGCTGTTGCAAAACAAGCTATCCATCACTCTTAATTATTTCTCAAGTGCCTATTGCCATAGTATCTAGAATGTTGATCCAACTAGCATTAAATACAACTGAAGGATTACTATTGATTTTAATAGTAGGTAGATAAGGTCCAAAATGCTGAAACTAGTCATTTTTAATTTCCCAAAGCAGGTATTCAAAAGCATTAACATTGTTGTTACGTGCATGGGCCATTGTAGTTTCTGTAGAAGCTTTGCTAAACTCATTTAATTGAAACAGCAGCATTTATATAACAATTAAACATACCCTTGACTAGAAATCCCAGCCAGTTCAGGATATTGCCATTATCTCTTTCTGACCATTGCATCATATGGAGTGTTTCTTGTCTTGCAAAACAGAATCAACCATGGGGAAAAGCTATTTAAAAAAAATATATTTTATAAGAGTGTTATCCTCTTCTATCTGTACTTTAATAGTTTTAAGTTAATTAATATTTATTTAAATGTACATAAAAAAAGCTTTCTGTCTACCTTCCCTTGTGGGCTTTGAAATCTGGTTCTTCTTTTGAAACATTTGCAAGGCCTTTTCCCACAGAAACTAGAAAAAAGAGCCATTTTTTTATTGTTATAATACTCAAAACTGAAGCCTTAGAAAGAAAGCGCTATAAAGAAAATTGTTCATATTGTCTTTCCCTCCTCCTACATAGCAGCACCAGTACAAAGGCCAAAAGGCTTTAAATTTAAATGAATAAGCCAAAGCAAACAAGACTGATGCAATTAATCATATTAGCTTCCAAATATGACTGACAGTGAAAAACACTTGATGGACTTCAAGACTTCAACGCTCTTGGAAGACGGCTTAAGGCGACTGGATCGCAGGTGGTGGTTTCTTCCATTCTGCTGGTGAGTTGACGGGGAAGGTAACACGAGGCGTGTATCGCAGCTGTAAACCAGTGCCTTCGGGGTTGGTGTTATGATGTGGGCTTTGGATTCTTCGATCACAGCCCACATTTCTCTACGTGGAGCATGCTGGCAGAGGATGGACTTCACCTATCGCCTAAAGGTAAGCGTTTCTTTTCTTTTAGGTTGGCTGATCTCGTGCGGCGGGCTTTAAACTAGCTTCGCTGGGGGATGGGCCTGCCGGGAGAGGAGAGGACGCTCTGCCACTGAGCCAGGTAAGTCGGGAAAGCATAGGTGGTTGTAGCTTGGGGGAAACAAATGGAGAGGGGAGGCAGCAGTGGGTAGCCTCAAATGCCTCTATAAAAATGCTCGCAGGAGATGTCTCTCCTGGTGGCTGTGGAAGACCCGGACTTGGCTGGGCTCACGGAAACCTGGTGGGACCTGACCCATGACTGGGCCATAGGCATCGATGGCTATGCCCTTTTCAGGAAGGACAGGATGGGGAAGAGGCAGAGGGGTTGCTCTCTATGTCAAAGAGCGTTTCTCTGCATTGAGTGTCAACTTGGGGGCGACTGAGGACCAGGTGGAAGCGATTTGGGTCAGGCTGCAAGGAGGACGAAGGGAAAGGGACTTAATGGTGGGTGTCTGCTACAGA
>JAGPOW010003685.1:77819060-77846880 GCA_030014935.1 Caiman crocodilus
CCACTAGATTGATATGCGGGCAGCAGGATAGGCCTTATGAGGAGCGTCTGAGGGACATGAACCTGTTCAGCCTCAGTAAACGGAGGCTGAGGGGGGACCGGGTGGCAGCCTATAAACTGCTGAGGGGCGATCAGCAGGAAATAGGGCGGGCTCTTTTTTCCCGGGCACCATCAGGGGTAAGTAGGACCAATCGTCACAAGTTACTGGCAAGCAAGTTTAAGTTGGACATTAGGAAACACTACTTCACAATTAGGGTGGCTGGGATGTGGAACCAGCTTCCTAGGGAAGTTGTTCTTGCTCCTACCTTGGGCACCTTCAAGAGTAGATCAGATACGTACTTGGCTGGGGTCCTGTGACCCTGGCACTCGTTCCTGCCATTAGCGGGGGGTCAGACTAGATGGCCTGCTCTAGGCTCCTTCTGACCCTAGATACTATGATACTACGACTATTGAAAAAGCACAATTGTGTGTCTCAGACATCTTTTATTCCTGCATTAAATACTGGTTTGTAACATTAGTAAATGTATTCAGGAAGACAAAGCTGCTCAAGTTACTGAATAAAGTGCCTTATATGCTCGTTCTTAATTGGAATATTCTTGGGGATAATAAAAAGGATGCACCAAACACAGGTTCCTATCCATCCAGATATGTAACTACAAGAAGTCCCATTGAACTCAATGAACTGCTCATCCTTGAAGAGAGGTAGTTAGCCATTTAGTCTTAAGTCAGGCAGATGGCAGGGTAGAATGGCACTTTATATACCAACTAGCCAATTGCCCATCAAGAATAATGGAGTGGGGCAGAGGGTGAGGATGGAGCATCATCACCCACTGCCCCACGCTGTTGCTGCTCTGCCTCCAGCCTCGTGCACCCACCCCTGCCACTCCAACTCGCAGTGCCATCACCTCCCAGGCACAGGGGAGTGGGAGAAGCTTGCATGTGGCGGCTGCAGCCGCCACCCAGCACTCCACACTGCCACCACAGTGCATCTGGCTGCACACAACCCCTCCCCTCCTGCTTCCCTCCTTCACAGCTGTTCTCAGGGCCTGGCAGCGATGGCAGGGCACCACAGCTGTGCCCCTCCTTCCCTTCCTGTTTCACTCCCCATCTCCTCTCTGCCACCTCCCCTTCCCTGTTGGCTTTTGTCAGGGCCTGGCAATGGTGAGACCAGAGGGGGGGGCAGGCAAAACTATCATCTCCTTGCTCTGTCCCCTCCACCCCCACTATCATGGTGGCACTCTGCCATCCCAGTCCGTCCCCGCTGTTGCCCATCATGACTAAAAGTCGGGGGCAGGCAGGGATGGAGTACTACCACCCAGTGCCCCACGGTGCTGCTGCTCTACCTCTGGTATATGCATTGTCCCAAGCCCCATGTCTGGCTTTGTGCACCAGCGTGTGGGGGAGGGGCGGCGAGGCCAGCATTGCGCTGCCAGCATCCTCCACTATTGCTGCCTCCAAGGAGTAGGGCTGCGGGGGGAGTGGGGAAGGTGGGAGAAGCAGGCCTCATCCTCCTGCTCCAGACCCTCAGTCCCCACTGTCATGGTGGCGCTCCGTCTTGTGTGTTTGTCTGTGCAGAGCACTCTGATTGTTTCAGTCAGCATTGTGATCGCTTGCCGAGACAACCAATCAGAGTGTGATTGATGTGTTATGGACAGACAGACAGACAAAGGCTTTCATTATATTAGAACTAGCCAATTGCCCATCAAGAATGATGGGGAGGGGAGGGCTGGGATAGACTGCTGCCACTTAATGCCCCATGTCCCATTGTTCTGCCTCTTGCAGGGAGCAGGGTGGGGGAGCCAAGGTCTTGGCTCCTCCACCCTCTGTCCAGTCCTTGGAGTGGCTTAGGAATCATGGCGGTGCTCTCTCATGCTTGGAACACTGAGATTGGCTGTTTGTCAGCCAATCAGAGTGCAAATAAAGCATTATGGACAGACAGACAGACTTAGCCTTTCATAATATTAGAATTCAGAGGCATGCGCTTTCATAAGCAGGAGCTTACTTTGTCAGATGCTATGCTCATGCTTGAAGTTAGGCAGATATATACATTCATAATTCAATTTATATATAAATTTGTTAGATGGGGGCTCCACACAGGTAAAAAAATAATAGAATGTAAGGATGCTGGTAAAAGGAAGATAATATTACAGGTTTCCCTCACTTTATGCTGTACATACACTCCTGGAAAATGGCGCATGACTCAAATTTGCATGAAGGGAACCCACTTTACAATGTAACAAATAGGGATACGTTCCAAGACCTCGACTGCACTGAACCCCAGACCTATTTCTACCACTTTTACAAGACAATTTTGATACTCACCAACAGCAGACAATACACACAAGCACAGGGCACTAACATAATGGGGATGGCAACTATAGAAACACACATCACGGACAATGAGTGAGGAGCACAGAGTTTCTGCACATTACTCCCACAATACACTGCACAAAGCAGCTGACTGTGGGCTTTCACCACACCAATCACATAAGAGTGAATGTACCTTGCATATAACGAATTTTTGGTATAAACAGGGTCATTGCATAAGAGCAAATTTGCACATACAGAACCTGCATAAAGCAAGGGAAACCTACATCTTGATATCAGAAAAGTTGGAGATCTCCTTGTTAGAGTTTAAGGAACATTAAGGCAGCCACAAAGGATTATAAAAAAGACACCGTACCAGACTTCCTTTTTGCAATCTACAGTGTTCAAGAAAGTCTGAGCAAGAATCACGCTGCACTAAGTAACAAATTATCATCACATCAGGTGGCCTAATTGCCCACTTCTAGGAAGTACTGAGAAAACAACTTGGTGAGAGATACCATTTAGTGAGAGACACTAAAGCTCCTGGAGAAGAGAAGGATGAGGGGTGAGGAAATCTGGGGAACAGGCTGGGAAGAGAGGTGGGCACCTCTCCTGGGCCTCTCACCTTGTGCTGCTGCTTCCACCAGTATTACCAGCTCCTAGAAGTGGAAATTTGCCTGAAAAACCTCACACTACTACTAGATGTTGATAGACAGACCTTCTAAAATTGTCAAAAACACCCTCAAATGGTTTTCCAAGTATTATGTCAGAATTTGGCTGGCACCTTTACTAAAGGACACCTCCCTTCTGCACACTGATAGACAGTAGGCCCTATAGGGCATAGTGACCCATTGAGTGGCTTAAGCTAACATTTTCTTAGCCAGGAGGTAGGTAACCTCCCCCATCCCCAAACAGTTGTAACCACACCCAGAAAATGAATGTAGTCCAAGGAAGCTGTCAACTTGTTTAAAAAAAATAAAAAAAATCCTAAATTTATCCACTTGTGACTCTCCTCCATTCCTCCTGCCCCTCCCCCTACTGCCATTTTCCCTTCAGGTATTTGAAGCTTTAGGGGGAGTGAACACTTCTAGGTCCCTTGCTGCTTCTCATTCTCCCAGTGCCCATTCCACAGGGGCTCTGTTCCTTGAGATCCCTGTGGTCATGGAATGGCAACTGCATTTGTTGAGGGAAAACTTGCGGCTATATGCAGCTAGATTGGAGGGGAAATGGAATGCGTCTTACATGCTTTAGTCCTATCGATAATAATGGGGGATTGCAGCTGTCTCAGGATAAACCAAAAAAAGCCAGTTTTAGACTGGAAAAAGTGTCCTCCTGGCCTTGAAGTTAAACCTTTAAAAGTCTACTTTAAATTAATAAACCAATATAAATTTGAATTAATTTGTATATAAACAAATAATTATTCCTACCATGCATGACTAGGGGAGAAAAAAAAAAGCAGCAGGGACTTTTAGGAAAGCATCTTGCCTATCACATATAAGCAGTTTTCATGTGTTTATACTATAATAAAGTGTCTGAAATAGGAAAAAAAAGGGGCAAAAGAAGCCCAAAGTATGAATTCCACGTGCTCCACAGGCTGGAGGGGGCACCCAGCAGCAGTGGTGGCAGTGAGTGGGGAGTTCCTGGAGGCAGCCATAGCAGTGTTGGTGAGGTGGGAGGAGGGGTGTGGTGAGCACCAACTGGAGGTTGTCGACCACCTGCAGATGTCGCTGGCAATGGTGGTGGTGGTGGGGAGTGGCAAGTGGCGACCACCCGCAGGTACCGCTGGCAATGTCTGTGGTGCTTTTCACAGGGGTGCACTGCCAATCTCAGGGGGTGCACGTGCACCTCTGATGCATTGCCAATGGCCCAAAGCACTGCATTTGGAACCCGCTGGCTAGTTGGAAACCTCCAGCTTCTGCAGGGCTGAGAAAGAAAGTGGACAGTGCTAAAGATTTTATTTAATCTGTGCTCAGAAATAGAATAATCTCTTAAATTAAAACTCTGAAGATTTATTACCAGGAGTAGTAAGATCCCACCTCAAGCATTGCTAAGTATCTTTACTATTTATTTGCCCAAGACAAGTTATCAGAATTTCAGTCAAGTCTTGCTGAAAGCAATCCCAGCCTGGTCATGAATGACTACAGGGCTCTGGGAGCATGGCTCAGGGGGGCTGGGGGCACAGGTGTTTTTTCTTCAATCCTTCCAATTATTGATCATAGGCTGAGGAGGGAGAGATGAATTGAAGCAGTAAATAGAAGACTGTGGTGCTACCATGAAGGCTTCGACTTCTATGACCACCATCCACTCTTTGATGTGAGAGGCAGTGGTCTATCGGGAAGAGATGGCCTCCAACTCACTCCATTGGGGAAGAAGCTCTTCTCAGCCAGAATGGCTGACCTGCTCTATCAGGCTTTAAACTAAGCTCACCGGGGGATGGGCAGACAACCACCAGAGCAAGCTCACCAAGCATCAACCACAAAATCAGCAGGTTAGGATGCTCAAGGGAACCCACTCCTACCCCAGCTCAGGAATAGAGCTTCTCCATGAGAATAAGGAAACCTAAGGTTTCCCACAGCATACTTATTTGCCTGTACACTAATGCTACGAGTTTGGGGAATAAACAGGAGGAACTGGTCCTTCTGCTAAACAAAAACAACAACTATCTCATAGGGATAACAGAGACCTGGTGGGACTCCTCTTATGACTGGTCTACAGGTATAAATGGTTATACCCTGTACAGGAGAGATCATGCTGAAAAAAGTGGCAGAGGTTTAGCTCTCTATATGAAGGAGAGCTACATATACCTGCAAGCTGACCGGCACCCAAGGAAGATGACTGGAGATCCTTTGGGTTAGAATATGAGGAAAACATGGTGAACGGGATACAGTGGTAGGAGTCTACTGCAGATCTCTAAATCAGGAACAAGAGCTTGAACAAGAATTCACCAGGGAACTGGATGAGGCTGTACACTCTTGGTGCATGGTTGTCATGGGAGACTTCAACTACCTAGACATCTCCTGGGAAGAGCACTGTGATGGCGGCGCACCGCCATTAGGGACACAGGGCAGGTTAGAAGAAGATCCCAGGGGACCAGTTAACCCAAGGGGAGAAGGAAAAAAAGGGTACTTACCAGCAGGAAAAGAGATGGAGCAGGGAACAGAAAAGTGGCAGCAGCAGCTGCAGCCGACGCCATTGCAGCTGCGCAAGCCACTCCCGTGCCGCTCATTTAAGCAGCTTTTACTAACAAGGGGAACGGCTGAGCCAATTGCGGCAGCCGCATTGGCTGCCGCAGGAAAGTTTAAAAACCCCAGCAGGCATTGCGGCCGTGGAGGCGACGAGGAGAAGGAAAGGGATAGTGGAACGGTGCACACAGGGAGGCTGCAGAGAGCGATTACTGCAGCCCCTCAGGGGTCTGCCTCGCATGCAGGGACTACTCTCCCAGCACAGTGGCTGGGGGAACTTAACACAGTACCAAGTGCTCTGGCTGAGCTTGATGCCTCAAGGCAGCCAGAGCAAGACTCTGCCCTAGAAAGTCCCTCTGGCACTGCAGAGTATTTTTTCTAAAAAAGAAGAAAGTTTTGGATATAGAGAATCTTCAGCCGGGTCTAAAGGGCTCAAACAACACCAGTCACCAAGAACCCGGATACCACCGGACCAAGATCCTTCAGGCAATGAACCAACGAGTGACCGGTTGGCGCGTGGATGAGGTGTAGGGGTGGCGGAGCCTCGTGGAACATCAGACCTCGCGGTTGTGAGTACCCACCCCGAGGGGATCCCCCTACGGTATTTAAGATCTCCACTGAACCCCTCCTTCTAAAATAAATAAATACCATAAAAGTCGTGGCAGTCGAGACGAGGGAGAGGGGTGACCCACGAGACGGTACTAGTGAGCACGACTTCCCCAACATCACAGCACTCAGCCAAATTTGATTGGTCTCAAAGCTTCTTTACATGCATAGCTGAGCTCTACCTGTCTTAAGAAGTTTATGGGCTGACAAGAAGTAAGGCCCTGCTGGACCTGATACTAGCCAAAGAGGATGATCTAATCAGTGACCTAAGAATCCAAGGGAATCTGAGTGACAGTGACCATGAGTTGATCACTTTCACTATCCATCACAAAGCTGACAAGTCAGCCAGCAATGCAATAGTCCTCGACTTTAGGAAAGCTGACTTTCATAAGATCAGGAGAATTGTTCTTGAGGCCCTGAGAGGCCATGATTTCACAGGGAGGGGAGTTCATGAAGAGTGGTTGCTCCTTAAGGAAGCAATCCTAGAAGCACAATGGGAGTCCATCCCAACCCACAGGAAAGTTGGTAAAAGGGCTCAACAGGAAATTCATGGACCTCCTACATTTAAAAAGAGAGGCTTACAAAGGATGGAAGACAGGAAACATCACTAGTGAAGAGTATTCTGCAGTGGTCCGCACCTGAAGGGAGCAAACTAGGAAAGCCAAGGCTGTAACTGAACTTCAACTAGTTATATGAATCAAGGACAATAAAAAGTCCTTCTTCAGGTATGTGGGGAGTTGAAATAAAAACAATGACAACACTGGACTCTTGCTAAACCAGCTTAGACAGCTGACTACCAACACCCAGGAAAAAGCCAATCTGCTTAATGATTACTTTGCATCATTTTTTCATCAGCTTAAAGGACCACTCTGCCTAACATGATGCAGGATGACCAGGGTGAGGGTGAATATATGCCCACCATTGACATGGATCTTGTAAGGGAGCATCTTGAGAGGCTGGACCCCCATAAATCAGCTGGTCCAGATAGATTGCACCCAAGAGTGCTAAAGGAACTGGCAGACATCATAGCCCAACCACTGGCAAGGATATTGGAGAACTTGTAGTGCTCAGGCAAAGTACCTGAAGATTTTGGCAAAGTACCAGGAAGATTTTAGAAAAAAATATCAAAGAAACCATTCTTGACAGGCTAACAGAAGGCAGCATCCTGAGGGATAGCCAGCATGGGTTTGTTGTGGGTAGGTCTTGCCTGACCAATATCATTTCCTTCTATGACTAGGTGATGTATCACCTGGACAAAAGGGAAGAAGTTGATATCATATATTTGGATTTTAAAAAGCCTTTGACCTGGTGTCCCATGATGCCCTCATAGAAAAATTGGAAAACTGTGGCCTTGACTACTCCACAGTCTAATGTCTGGAGAACTGGCTCTGAGGTCAGATCCAGAGAGTGGTAGTTGACAAAAATGAAACAGCATGGCACTCAGTGACTAGTTGCATCCTCCAAGGCTCCGTTCTTGGACCTGTACTCTTTAATATCTTCATAAAAAAACTGGACACTGGTGTCAGAAGCAAACTGGCTAAGCTCACTGACAACACCAAACTTTGGGGAGGAGTATCCACACTTGAGGATAGGCTGGTGATCTAGGCTGACCTTGATAGGTTTGTAAGATGGGTGGAAGAAAACCTGATGGCATTCAATACGGAGAAATGCAAAGTGCTCCACCTTGGGGAAAAAAGCCTGCATCACACTTATAGCCTCGACAATGCTACACTTGCTAGCACCATGACTGAAAGAGACTTGGGAGTCATGACTGACCACAAGATGAACATAAGCCACCAATGCAATGCCACAGCTGGCAAAGTGAACTCTGGCTTGCATCTACCAATGCATCTTGAGGATGTCATCCTCCTGCTGTACTTGGCCTTGGTGCAGTTAGAATATTGCATCCAATTCTTGGCTCCACAATTTAGGAAGGATGTGGAGAAGTTTGAAAGAGCCATGCACATGATCATAGGGCAAGAGAACAGGCCTTATGAAGGCTGCAAGCTATGGGACTCTTCACACTGGAGAAGCACAGACTCAGGGGTGACTTGATGGCAGCCTACAAGTACATAAGGGGTGTGGCATCAGGAACTGGGCAGCAGCTGATTGCTGACTGAGGGGAGGTGGGGGTTCCCCAGAAGTGGCAGCAGCAAAAACAGAAGTGCTGCCAACACTTCTCGGGGTGGGGAACCAGCTGGTGGTCCATGCTCCCTGGCCACCAAAGGCCAATCTCAGGGGGGCACATGCCCCCCATAGCTCCTCTACCCGCTGCCTATGCTGGACACTTTAAAGAAACAGTTGGATGCTTATCTTGCTCGGATCCTTTGACCCTAGCTGACTTCCTTTCCCTTGTGCAGGGGCTGAACCCGATGATCTTACGAGGTCGCTTCCAGCCCTAACGCCTATGAAATCTATGAAAGCATTCTGGTTAAAACTGAGGTTTCAGTTTAGGATGTTGATTGCCCAAGACAAAGCATGAATCTATGGTGATTATAAAATGAGTCATTAGAAGGGACCATTACAGCAGAAAACACAAATCATCCCCATTGACTACTTTACAGGAATGAAAAGAAACCGGATGTCTAGGAATGCTGGAGCATCAGTAATGACGCAATAATAGGAAGAACTGCAGAGAGGGAAGGTAACACTATTTTCTCTTTCATGGAAGATTTCTTACAAAACTTTTTTTTCTATAGATTTGATTGCAGTCTAGTGCTTATGTAATTATAGCAGGGGGAATGCCCAGCTGATGCCCACCCTAGACACTGAGGCTAGAGATATGACAATGACTTTCCTCCCTGACTTACAGTATTGAAATGGTTTAGATAAAAATCAGACTTTGGGAAGGTGCCAGACTATTATTTTGTCTAAATTAAAGCCTTGAACTGCTGGAAGTTAAAAAGGATTTCCTCTGGAAAGAGAATGTAAGCACAAGAATACTCTAGCCAGCTAGTCTCCAGGTTTCACATGGTGGGAAGACAACTTCTGGTGGTGGGTCATTAATGTCTAGACTAGACCAAAGGTGGTGGTGGGGAGGAAGAAGGAAGAGATTCTAGAGAGCAAGTATATGAACACATTTTCTTTTCTTTTAAGTCAGCCAGCAAAATCATTTATCTTAAACTTGTGACAAATTGTTTATTCACTTTATTATACCCTCACTGATATTACCTCTTCTAAGGTTAAAATAGGTGGACATTAATTACTTGCAGAGAGTCATTGCTGCTGTAGCATTATAGAAGCAGATAAGAAACAAAAACTGCAATTCTTCCTGGTTTCCACTGACTTCCTATAAGGGAACGGTACCTCTGTAGAAAGGGTAGCCCAAGACATGTGTGCTCTCTAGGGTCCATGTAAATCCTATTTTGAAAGCGTACATAGAATTTAGTGTACAGGCTTTGACCTGGCTTTCTGCACAGAAATCACCACCCTGAGACTGGGACACAGCTCATGATAGCTTCAACTAAACTGGCCTAATAATCAAGGTGCTGTGAGACTTGTGAAGTATGTTAATGTTCTTGGATAAAACTGTGCATAGATAAGAGATGGTTATGTGCCCCATTTGGTGAGGTGTGCTTTCCTCTTCCATGCTGCCTGCTGACAGTTTAATAACCAATGTAGAAAATGGTCATAAAGGCCAGATATTGTTTCTACATTCTCCTGTTCTTCCCCTCTCTCCAGAAATGACGTAGATGTAATGCTAGAGGAAACATGTTCGGTTGCCACATTGTGGTCTGTTATTGCCTCAGTCTGTTGCAAAATATTTATTGCGTAACAAGTAACTAGTTTTTTCTTATCTTCCATGTTGTGATGTTGCATTCATAATTGTATGAATAATAACTTGCCTTAGTGCTTACAATTTGTTATGAGCTCTCTCACAACTGAGTGAGAACACTGATAGAATAGGAGTCATATTTCACTAGAAGTCTGCCCCACTGGCCAAATGAAGAAATATGTTAAATAAATGGCACTTTAAAAAATAATTCCAGCCCATAATTGGAACAAGCCTCCTTTTCTTAATACTCTACCACTTATTCTGGACAAAAAGAAACATTACAAATTCCAAAACAGTTGTTTGAATTCCCTTTTCTGAGAAGGAACCTGAGACAACTAGCCTGACAGACTCCAGCAGGAAATTTATAATAGAAACAGCTTGATCACACATTGTGAATTCTCAGACTTCCTCCTCCCCTTTCATAACACTTCTACAGCACGTCCTATTTAAGGGTCTTAAAAGTATCTTACAAATACTAATGAAGTAAGCCTGGTACCCTTCTATAAGCTGGGAAGCATCTCAATTTTAAAGGTGGGTAATTAGACATGAAGTGGTTGGCACACAAGATCGTCAATAAATTAAAGCAAAACCAGATAGGCCTGACCAGTAGTATAACAATGGGTGGGCAAGCAAGGCATGAGTCTTAGAAGTGAGGGAGGGTGCCTCAGACATTTATCTCCTGCCTATCCTCCATCCCCATCTCCCTTGCAGCAGCTCCAGCTCAAACAGCATGGGGGGGCAGAGCAGCAATGGTGTCTGGTATAGGAACAGTTGTCAAAGGTTCACTGGGGGAAGAGGGAAGGAGTGAGATGTCACCTCCTTTTTTGCTGCCAAAATCAGTGTTGAAATGATTGCTTAATACACATCAGTAGCAAAAGGAGGTGACATCCTCCCACTGTAACAACCAACTTTTGGCTGTAGCCCCTCCACCATGTGCTGCATCTATCCTAGGTACAGTACTAGCCAGACACCCCTCTGCACTCAGTCCAAATAACAGGATCTGAACAGCTCATAACCTTTTGTATCCAACTGGCCCAACTTTACTCCTTTGAACCCCTCTCCACACCTTAATTCTCCCAAATCCCAGTCCTATACTTAGACTAATGATTCTTAACCAGGGTGCTGGAGGGTGCCACATAATATTAGCACCGTTAGATTTGGGTCAGAGGAAAAAGATGGAAACTATACAGCACTCATTCCAACATTATGGCAGTTATAGAATTGATTCATTTACTATGGGAAGGGAAAAGGAACAATGGAGCAGCCCGTGAGAGAAGGGCAGTTACCTACTCATTTCAGAGTTTATAACCATCAGGATTGTGGAGCAAGAGATGCCTATACAGAACAAGTTGTGCTTTTCAACTATGGCTAATTTAAGTGAAAGAAAATGTAAACATGGATGGGATTTTTGAAAATGCTTAGCATTGACCCTCATGGAAGCAAATTTACTATTAATTTAAATGGGAGTAGAATTAGGCCAACACTGCACGCTGCTAAAAAATCCCAGAAGCAAATAGTTTGACAGAAAGATGCCTTTTAATATATAGGTGCATATGAAACAAAATGCATGAAAATAAAATTGCTATTTGAATTGTAAAATCGTCTAAGAATGGATATGTTATATTTTCCAAGGAAGCTTCTGAGGCTGCTACCAAATAGTCTATTGGTTGTATGAAGACAACCCAAATTTAAGAGCCTCTCTTCATGTTCAAGTTTCATTTAATCAAACACAGCAGAGTCAGAAGCAGAGTCCTGATTTTCTTTTTACTTTATGAGCAACACATCCATTATGCGGTTGTATCTACATATTTTTAATAATTCTAAGATCTATAGTCTCTTTTTCACAGTAGTACTTTTTTGTGACTGAAGGCACCACTGGTATTTGAAGCAATGTCCATTAATGTATCACAGAGCAAGTCTAGACCAGGGGTGGACAATTACTTGGGCTGGAGGGCTACTTAAAGGGAGTTTAGGTGAGCTGTTGTGGACTGGGTCAGGATCCCCACTCCCCATAACCATGCACCAAAAATCCTTAAGTGACCCTCTGGCCCAAATAATTGCCCACCCCTGATATAAGGGCAGAGAGAACAAAGCTTAGGGGAACCTAAGCTAACCTTTGTTTCCCACTTCCCCTGCACCCTCTTCCCTACTCCAAATCCCCAGTCCCTACTGGGCCAGTGCTATGCTATATTCTTGTGTACTGCCTCAGGCCACATGGGCACAACTGGCACGACTGTTGCCTAACCCAGGGACTTGGGGCAGGGGAGGAGGTGCAGGAAAAATGGGGAAACAGAGCATGGCACTGGCCCAGCTGGGCTTGGATGACTTGCAGCTATTGGCCCCACCTTGAGTCCCTGGTATGCCACTGGGTCAGAAAGGAGCCATGCCAGCTGTGTCCACATGGCACAAGATGTGCACAGGAACAGTGTGGCACCAGCTCATCTGTGCGCCAGAGACTCAGGGCAGGAGAGGGGGTGCAGGGAGAAGGGGGCTGGGAGCTGCAGGTTACCTGGGCCTGGCCAGGCTAGTGCCACGCTATGTTTCTCCTCAGTCTTCCTGCACCCGCTCCCCCACCCCAAGTCCCTGGCACATGGCTGGGTCAGACAGGCAGAGCTGGCTCTTATGTGGCCTTAGGCAGTATGCAGGAACATGGCATGGCAGCATGTTAGCAGCACCCAAGTGCCTACCAGGCCCCAGACTGGCACAGCTGAGATAACCTGTGGCTCCTGGCATTCTTCCTCCTGCACCCTCTCCCTTACCAGTAGGGGGAACCTTACCTGAGCTTTGACTTGCCAGGGGCTTGCTGTCTGGTCTACAAATGGCCACAGGATTGGAGTAGTGCAGACAGTCTTGCCAGGCAGAAACCTAGCCAACAGTTAAGCACCCCCCTACCCTGGAGGTACACTGGGGGTTGGGGAACAGGACAAGACTGGTTGGCTCAGGAAGGAAGTGAGTGGCTGCTGCTGCAGCTGGTTGAAATGGGGAAGGGAGAAGGGTGAGAGGCACCAAAAGCCAGGGCAGCTGTGGGCCAGATACAATTTTCCTTCCAAGGAGCAGCTGCAGGCTAGATAGAATAATCTGGCAGGCCAGGTTTGGCTTACGGGCTGTATTTTGCCCACCCCTGGTCTAGAGTACTGTAGAGCATGGTGAAAATGGTTATGCAATACTAGCACTCCTGCTTGCTGGCACCATTTCCCTTGCTTTTCTCTGCCACCAAAGGCAACACTAATAGACAAAGTCCCAAAAGACACTGCACTATACAAAGTTAAGATGCAGTGGGATGAAAAATTGCTTTGGATCAGAAAAGCAAGGACCTGAACACAAGTGGACCTCTTTCTAGGCCAGCCCACGCAGTATGAGTGACACATGCACCCAGACATGCATTTCCCAGAACAGTTCGAAAGGTTGTTTTCATTCCATTTTGTGGTAGAACAAAAGTGTCTAAAAGTCATCACAAAATGGAACTGCTGCTCTTTGGTCAGCTCAGATTTGTCTTTTCCAGAGCTCCCAGATTAGGTTAATTGAAAACTAAGTCGCCTTTCTTCTATCAGTTTAATTTTATATGATGCTTGATAAAGCTACACAGCCAAACTTCATAGACATTAGCCCCACAAGCAAAATCAAGTTGACACTTGCTTAAGCTATAAATGGATCTATAGCCCTAACAGGGTGTGGGGGTGAGGGGAGAACCTTGTTTACATTATAGTAATGGGCCAATTATCTGAAGGGAAGAGGGGTGGGAATGCGAGGACCAAGCAAATGTTTAGTAAAATCAACATTATTTTTCTGGAGTTGTAATTGTATCCTAACTCTTTCCTTATGCCTGGTACTAAAGACCAAGTAATGATGTTATTCTCAGGATACTGAAAGAGGGACAGAGCCACATAATTCCAAGCTTCTTTTCTGTGTTTTCCCCTCTCACGCAACTTTTACAAATTAAATTTGAAAAAAACATCCTGTAAACCGAGTCATTCTAATTGAAAGCAAAACATTTGGGATTAATTTTGGACAAGTTCTAGTGCTCATGAAATTGGCCAGAACAATTCTCTATTAGAGAGGAACAACATATTAATTTTCAAGTGATGTGACATGACAGAAGCATCAGCAGTGCAAGCTGGTTACAGGAAAAGGGACCATTGGTTTATGTCAACGTATCCTATTGGCGTCAGCAAATAACGAGAGCTTGCTGCAAGCCCCGTGTGCTTGCTCATGCTTTCATATCGAAAACAAAGGGAGATATTACAGTTCTCCAGACTTTGGGAAAGACAAAGCAGGAAATCCCACAGAACACACCATGGACATTGCCATGAAGTCATATATGTAGATACCACAGTACTGGGGCTATAAAAAAAACCCAAGAGCAGAATAACCTTTTACTGTAAGTCTGGGCTTATCAATAGCATGAATGAAGGGAAATAAGAAAGGATAGAGAGCCTAAGCTAATAAATGATTCCATCTGTACTTTTTTGAATCTGTACTTTTTTTTTTTTAAATGTCTTCTTGAGCTAAGGAGACAAGAGGGCTACTACTAGCCTATACATATATCAGTCCCCTGCCACATATTACACTTATGGCATGATTAACCAGTTAATCACATCTTAAGTTGCAAACTAGACACAGGTTAAAGCAGGGCTAGATAAAATATGGCCTGTAGACCAGATCTAGCCTACCAGCTGATTGGATTTAGCTTGTGAATGGTGCCTGCCAATTGACTGGATATAGCCTGTGGCTGCCCCAAGGGTGCCCAAGGGCAGCCTGCACTGTACTGACACCAAGCCGATGGCCCCAGCCCGTGCAGTTCCCCAGCAGGGCTGCTCCTGGTGCAGGTGCAGCCACCCAGCTGCTGCTCAGCTCCCCCTGCTTCCAGCAACTCCTCCTCCTTCTGCCCCTGCTGCACCACTGCAGGGAGGGGGGAAACCGCAGCTGGGTAGCTCCTGCCCCTGTGTACCAGGCTCCAGCTCCAGACTGCCTGCAGGGGGCTGCTCATCACACTGGGCAGGCAGAACAGAAGGCAGCCAGGAGCTGGAGCTGGAGCCAGAGTCCTGTGTGTTGGGACAGGAGCTGCCAAGCAACAGCTCCCCCCTGCCTGGAGTGGCGCAGCAGGGGTAGGAGAAGGATGATCCACTGGAGGTAGTAGGGAGCAAAGTACTACCTGGGTGGCTGCAGTCCCACTAGGAAGTTGTGTGTACTGGACAGGGATAGGCCCATCTGGCAGGAGCAGGCAAGAGCACAGCATGGGCTGCCCCAGGTAGGCTCAGCCCCATGTAGAGCACCATGAACCAGTTGGAGGGGGAGGGCACAGTACATACCTGCACTGCACTGCCCCAGCAAGCTGTTGCATGTGCCCCTGCCTCCTCCCAGCCCCCAGGTTCTGAGATCCTAGCATGCAGGCAGCACCCCCACATAACACAACATATAAGGGTTAGACTTTATTCTGAGTACTGCAGTTGACTCTATATATACATACTACTCAAAAAAAAAAAAAAAAAAAAGCAAATCAGGACAAAAGATTTTTTTTTAAATAAAATTAAAATGTTAAGAGTAGGTGTTTGATTTTTAGTATGATTTTATCTATAATTTGTTAAAATGGTATCTTCTAAAAGATTGTGTGTATGGCCCTTGACAGCTCACTAAAACTCATTAAGTGGCCCTCCAGCTGAAATAACTGCCCACCCCTGCATTAAATCACAAATAGCACCATAAAACAAGGAATAAAAGTCACAAAGTCATTCCACAAAAGAATACGTAATAACTTTGTGGCTGATTCCTAGGATGTATTAACTGAATGCATGGCTGCACATATTCCCATTACTGGGAGCCCAGCTCAGCTGACAGGGCTCCCAGCTACAGGAGCTTAGTACTTGCCAGTGTAGGGGGAGGACAGGATCCCAATTCCAGGCTCCCCCTGCACCAAGAGCAACGCATGACAGGATTTGATGTACAATTCCACAATCATGATTCCTGTGATTGTGTGCATCGCACATCAGATCCCATCATGCCCTGACCGTGTATGGGGGGGAGAGGGCGGGGCTTCATTCTGACACCTGAATAGGCAGTTACCCATACCTAAAAATATATATATTGTCTATTTATTTCCTGCTTCACTTCCCATGTCAATGCTTCAGTAACAAATCCATCAGAAAGGAGCAGGCCTTGCATCGGTCAAATTTGTGGCGCTAATTCTAGATCAGGGATTCTCAACCAGGGTGCTGCAGCACCCAGAGGTGCCTTGAGATCTTAGTAAGGGTAGTACAGAATGCTATGCAATGTTAGCACTGTTACATGTGCAGAATGGGTCACAAGATAAACCCAGACATTTCAAATGGGAATTCATAGTGTTAAAAACATTCTGACCTGTTGTAGTCTTCCCAAATTCTTTATAGCAAAACAATTGCCCTATTACTTTTCCATAAAGTTAAACTAAGAGATGGAATTTTCCAAGGGATATCTGAAGCCTCTTGAACAACTAAAGGATGCAAGTCATTTTGAGTGCTTTAGTTATTTGGGGAAATTAATAGCAGAGATAAAAAAAAAAAAGAAAAAAAAAGCAGTTTGTATTTTCCAGCAGGTAGAGACAATATATTTTCCAGGTTGGCTAGATAGATACAGGATTTTCATGTGAAGAAGTTGGCCACCAATTTGAATAAATTGCGTTTTAAAGGGTTTGCCTCAACTTATTTTAAATCCCAGGACAGGGCCACATATGGACAATAGAAGCTAGCAAGTCTCCCCCAAGTCATAAGATTTCATTTAGCTGCAAGGCAACAGCATGTTACGGTACAGAAATCAGTTAGTCTAACCTAAATCAGAATTCACTTTCAAGGTTGCTTGTAATCACACTGAGAACTGCTTCCCTCTCTGGGGCAGCTGACGCTTTTGGGTCAATAACTTTTACTCATATAATTTCTGTTAGATGAGATGCAGCAGCTCACTCATGACACTTTCAAAAGTAAATAATTTAACATGGTCCTTCATCCTACATAGAATAGCCTGCATAGCAATTAGGATTGAACAGGCTAGTGGGATCCCTGCAAATTGTTATCAATTTAGACAGGTACAGGGATGCAGATTCTGTACGGAGGTGTACCTAGTCCATGTTATTAGTTTAGCTTCCTTTTACTTTATAAACACATAGACAAGCTGAGTGGCCCATTTTCTTAAAAGAGAAGTGGCTCAAATCCCTTCCCAGAGACTATATAATTTAATTTAATTATCTATAATATGGGCCCTCTATAAAATCTGATTACCCTGCTGCATAATTCCTCTTAAAATTGCTGCAGAATTAAAGCTTGAGGATTTGATTTTTCACTGTAAAAAATTGAACAGTTCAGTTCTTCACTGCCTTGCACCTTGAATAGTTACCAACACCCCTATGAATCATATACATACAGTATTACCAAACTACAGAAATAAACCATTCTATCAGGTGCTGAACTGTGTCAATTCAGGTCTTCAGTCCCCTACACTTCTGCAATTATAAACACAATCTTAAAAAAACAAACCTTTAGCAAACAGGTCAGTTATCTGTCTGTACTGATCAATGCCTTCATTCAGGTATGCCAACTCTAGAATATAATGATTATAGGTTTGGTGTCACTATTAGTTTCACTGACCATTACAGAAGAACTATCAAGCTAATGCACTTATCCAAATAAAAAAAAATATGAAATAGAATGCTGTTTTATACGGTTACATAAAAACCTGCAGCATTTTTTAAGGTTTAGGGCAGTGGTTCTCAACCTTTTTAGATGCAAGGCATCCCCTGCATACCTTTTGTGAAGCGAACAGCACCTCATTTAAAAAACTGCTTTATTAGTGTTTATCCTTGCAAAGGGGCTTGGGTGATGCAGGCAGGGGAAAGGTCAGGAAGGGAAGCCCACATCTGTGCTTCTTCCCTAAAACCTGCTCATTTCTTGTGGTTATCTCTTCACATCTCAGGGCACCCTTCAAAAGGATCTGGAGGCACCCTGGGTGAAACCTGGATTCAGGGACAGATTAAAGGCAAATTTTATTTAATTTGATTCACTGTCCTAGAAGGAAAGGCAGAGCCAAACAATTCCAAGATTTTCTGCATGACTTGGCAGTAATGTGTTGTCTTGGATGGTGGAGCCTGGCTTTTAAATGGTTCACTGAAACATGTTAAATACAAGAGAACAGATAAAACACATTTTTGCTTATTATAAAAGGAATAAGATTTAAGGAAAAGAAAAAAAAAAATGTAGCAGCATAGAATAATTTTTGTAAAAATCCTGATCTCTTAGACTTTTATTTAGCCACTGAGATGTTCATAGCACTTTTCTGATTGGGATGAATAATCTAGGACAGTTCCTGAGCAGCACATACATAATTTATCTCAGACTTTTGGGGAAGTGATTACATTAATAGTGAAGAGGATATTGAAGCCTCAAGCTTGTAATGATTTGTATTTGAAAATACATTTTTAATAAAAGAGACTAAGGGCATCATAACCAAGATTTCCATCTCATCATGGATAATTGTACCTGTCTGCTGATTCAGGTTTACTATACAATTTTACTAGGCCAGCAAGAGAACAAATGGCCTGTAAATTCTCAGTATTTGTATTGGCCAAGAGTTCCATTTGTATTGAGGTCTTGACAGTGAAAAAACAGCATGGGCTACAGCAGCTTTCCAAATACCCACCAATCCTAACCTACCAAGGAAAAGCAGTGAGTGCCACACAGGAATATGGCCAAAAAATGGGACTCTGATATACTGAATCAGAGCATCTCTTGAGCAGCTCTGTCTAGTAGGGGCCCCATACCTCTTCCCATAGTGGAACTTTAAAAGGTGACTATGGTGTTCTCCAGACAGTGAGGGGGAACGGAAAGGAATACATGTTACCTCTTCTATACCAACATGGTGAACTACAGCAATTGTTTAACATTTTCATTATAGAGAGTCAACGTATCTGTTTACATTGAACCAATTAAAATGCCTGAATATAGTTAAATGGGAAAAGCTGGACAATAAATTATCTGATGCAGAAAATCATTATAAAAACCTACAGCTATCATAAGATAACAAATGTCTTCCAAGCCAGACAGAGCACCTGTCATTTTGGTTAAGAAGAATATAAAATGTCTTACAGAAATAATAAAAAAAGAATGCATCAGGTTATAAGCAAAAGTAATCTGTACTAAGTGGTGGGAAAAAAGATTTAAGTTTACTTATCTGTTGTAAACTCCGTATTTCAAGATCTACTATTAGTCTTCTGAAATCTCATACTAATATATCTACTACTCAGAAACAATTACATTTAATAGGAGAAATAACTCAAGTAATAATTCAATAATAGGAAAAAGCTTTCCTCCTTTAGCTTATTCATTAGGTTATTGATGAATATGATCCTTTGTATTTAAAGTGGCAAAAAACTGAGTTACTCTAAGGCTTGATCATGACAACAATGACAATCTGGAAGATAACTCCTATTACTTCAAAATAATGCATCTCAATCTTGTCAGTCATTCTGTAATCATCACTTTCAAATTCCAAAGGTTTATCATGACCATTGCACTGTACATAGCTGAGAAAGTAGCTCATCCTTTCTATACATGCATTTTCCCAAAATTCTTATAAATAACTATTTACAACAATGTTAGAACAAGAGCAGTATGACAGATTTTGAACCCATCTTTATAGACAATCACTATAAGAACATTTTTTTTTTTTTTTTTTTAAAGCTTAAGAGTTGAGAATACCAGATTTTCTTTTCTTTTACTGGTTATAAACTGAATATAATTCAATTAAATGTAGAAATGTTACAGAAATGAGTTACGTGCCAACAAACTGGAACAAGGTAAAACAAAACTTGGCTCAAAAATCTATACAAAAGGCAAGTTTTATTATCACAAGAAATGACTGTAAGAGTAAAGGATATATTGTGACCTCATCAATTAGAGGAATTATAAAAGGTTAGTGGCCTTCCTAGGAACGGAGACAATTGAAATACTCTGTTCTAGGAAAACACAGGAGATGGCTGTCAAATGCATCTTCCACTTGCCCTCCCTCAGTACAGGAAGGTTCTGAAGAAGAATTTAAGGGAAAGTGTTCCAGAGAATAGTATGAGAAGCAGAGACCAAAAGGGTTCAATTTTCCCTCTTAGCCTTCTTGCTCTTTGATTTTCTTCTTCTTCTTCTTCTTCTCTGAACTCTGAAAATTAAACAGAAATATTTATATGAGCAAACAATAATAGAACAGATAAGAAGGCACAGCCTGAGGGAGCTTACACCAGGCTTAGAAGGTGGAATTATAAGTCTGGGAGTGGGATGTCACTGTATGGAAGAGGAGGAAAAGATGTTTTACTTGGAGACTATCTTGAATTTCCTATATTTTACTTTCTAACTTGAGCCTTCTAGTATGCTACAAGACCGAACATTACAAAATAAAATGAACAAAGGAAAAAACACTCCTCTTCACAGAGCTATGGGTATTCCCTCTCTTCCCTATGTTTTGGGAAGAATATCTTCCTGAATTGTACCACAGTATGCATTTAGAATAATTCCCATCTCACCTCAACTTCTGTACTAGTGCATGGCTCCTCAGCCAAAGCGGCCTCTTCCTCAGGTCTATGTTTTTTCTCTTTTTTCTTTTTCTTCTTTTTCACAACTTCGCCTTCTTCTGCATTTGCCTGTTCTGTACCAAGGAGAAAAGGAAAAGGAGATGCTATCAGTGCTCGTGAATATTTACAGCAGAAGGATAGCTTGCATTCTCTGCTTAAAGCTTCAACACCCCAAATAGATCCAAATGCCTTTACGACTTGTCAAAGTACTTCAACTTGTTTTTGAATTATCCTGGGGTCACGGTCCTTAACAGGAGAGGTCTTCCCCAGCATTAGGAGTTTAAGACTATTTTGACCACAGCTATAATCAGCTGAAGAACACCAACAACCAAACACAAATTCACTGAGCCAGTAGCAGATTTCAACTGAGTCCAACATCAAGATTTAAGAAATATACCAATGCCTACACATTAAAGACAGACAGGAATACTTTAATAACAGGTGGACTTACACAGACTGAAGTATTTGCAACTAACATTTCAACATTTTGCTAATGTGCAAGCCTGAGCAAACCTAGAGGTACTTCCCCTGTTCAGACAGAATAAAGACAGGGACATATACTGGATATATGGTGAAAATTCTATTTACTAAAAATGACCTATAGGATGCTGGCTAGCCCAGGTACACTCTTGCCTCTCTAATTTAACCTTTCACAGTTCGTGATACCAGACTCTGGAATAGACTCCCCAGGGGTTGGGGGTGAGGATGTGTGCAAGCACCTACCCTGAAGATCTTCAAAAGGAAATGTTGGGTCATTTGACCCCTGCAGCAAGGGGTTGGACCTGATGATCTCACGAGGTCCCTTCCAGCCCTAAACTTCTGTGAACCTTATTATTCAGACCCATCTTCCAACAGTTCCATGCATCAGAATACATGGGAAAGTACAGTATAAAGTTACTACTAGTGACAACAGAACTTTAGGAACCTGCAGATAAGCAGAAATTATTGCTGATCTGACACCTTATGTGGCACTTGTGCTCCAACTGGCATCCTACCAAATCACATGTTTTGCTTAACTAAATCAGACTTGAATACTAGGTTCCATAGTGTCACGCCTTGCTATGCATTAGATCAGGATGCATCAATCAATTCTTCATTATCCACAGAACTGGCACGCTGACACCAGCAGCATCTGTGATGCTGTATAGATGCTGCCAGAAATGCAACTTGAGGAAACAACACTTCTCACAACACTCCCCAAAATGTAAAAAGAGAATCTATTTTGAAAGCATAGGAAAGCTAACACATTAACACCTGCAAAAGATAAAAGCAAGCCTCACACACAAAAACCCCAAGTGATAATACACGACCTTCCTACTAGTTCTGCTGCAATTTCACAAATTTAGATCCTCAGAGTAACAAACAAGACACAGAACTCAAAAGACTGCATCAATATCTACTTCAAGTCCAATCTTAAGGCAAAAATAGCATGGGTAAACAAAATGTCTGGCTTTGTCTACAGCAGAACAGTTAATATCTGCACTTTTCCAACATAAAAAATGTTTAAAGTCACATTGGTTTTAGAGGGTTTCAGATTAAGGAATTAGTATGTACAACATATTAATGTTATATTGTGCGTCAGCCAGGTAAGTCCAACATGCAAATACAAAGCTTCTAATACATGCAAAAACAATTATATGATCACTTGTGACTGTTCATAACATGCACAAAGAAAAACCTGAAACAAATGGTACGTGTACAATTATTTTGGTATACATACATTGGGGCATACATTATTTTCCGAGTCACCATTGCTGTACTGCAAGTTTTCATTCATCTGGACTACTAAGTGAAAGAGAATATTTTCAGACACAGTGCTGGGTGTTACCTTGGCAAACGAGCCTGTGCGTGTCATCAGCCTTACATACTAGGCAAAGGGAACCTGGTCACACAAATTACTATTGGAGCTAATATATTCAACACTCGTGAGCCTTGTCAAGTTGCTGGCAGAAGGCTGCCTTCATAAAGGTTTAAACTACTTGTTTCCAGCAGAGCTCATCACAAGATTTCAAATGTTTGCACCAGGACCGAGTAAAGATAAAGGCTCCTGGGACTCTGTTCTTTCCCCCCAGTCCAGCACTTAAGTCATTCAGCTCAGTGGGGTTTCTTTGCAATACACAGTAGTTGAAAAGAACGCCAAGCACCTTTCCCATCAGGCACTGAAACTCAACAGCACTGCCATAACTGAGCTTGACTAATGTCATTACACTGTGCTGGGACTGTACCTCAAGTTCCATTCATGCACGACCACCGTTCAGTCTTTTAATAATACCCATTTAACATACCAAGCTTTTGTATACAAATCATTTCATTTCTTCCAGCATGCATGACAGGTCAAATGGTATATGGCTAAGTATACAAAACCATGATATACAACCCTGTCATTTAAAGCTGCATACCCTGCAGGGTTCACCCCATTAATTTCTTTAGGATGACAGTTCTCTCTTACAAGTCCTGTCTTACAAAAAGTCATACCAGTGTCCTATATGAGCTTTAATGAAAGCAAAATGCTTTACCTGCAAGTACTGGCTAGCCCTAGTGCTAGCAAGAGCTGCAAATTATTCTGTCTAACCATGTAAGCTTCTAAGGATTCATACAATTTTCCCCCCCACTGGTTTAAAAACAGGCTGGTGTTAAAGGGACAATAACAACTAAAAAGTATTAGAATTTAGTTCAGGTATTGCCCCTTCCCCTGAATATCCCTGCTATCCTTGGGGAATTTAAGAGACTTTTAAAAAAGGTTCTTCCCAGTGTGGGTTAAGAGACAAGGACTCAAGTTGGTATCTGTATAATGCTGGAACACAAGAGAAAAAGAATTAGACTACTGCATTTAAAAAAAAGATTTGAAAGCCCAGAGAAACCTAAATGAACTTCTTGAATGTGCTCCAGTTTTGTACACTTTATGACACACAACTATTTGCCAAAATTGTGAAACTCTGTTCTCTACTGGAAGAGAGTAATGTCAAAGTCGGTCTAGAACGCCAAAATTACATTTTAGTGGATGATCAGATGGTAAAGTGGAGAGAATTTACAGTGAACATCTAGTTGAATAGACTGCTGAAAGGAGTAGGATGTACATTGAGAAAACAAGAATACAGGTACTTTTCTAAGCAAAGATCTATTTTGTAATTATATACACAGAGAAGACAGTGATTCTTAGTTCCTAGTAGTTCAACGGTGACTTGGAAGTGTGCATTGTGAAATAGACACAAAAGGTGAGTATTAATGTTATGAGAGTGTGAATTTAAAAAGCATAAGGTAGTGGTTCTCAACATTTTTGAATTAGAGGCACCACTTGGAAAACACCAGCTTTTAGCTTTCACTAATTTTTTTGATTATGGAAAAAACAAACAAACAACAGAGCAAGTCTGTTGCAATGAAGAAAACCACAACAGGTCAGAATGCTTTTGACACAATGGATTTTTATATGAAATTTCTGGGTTTATCTTGTGAATCATGTTGGCATCTGTGCACCTAACGGTGCTAATATTGTGCAACACCCTTGAGAGAATCTCATGGCACCATTAAGAGAATCATTGGTATAAGGGGACAATGAGAAGTTCCTTGGGAACTATGACTGCCTTGGTTTGTACAGCACCCAGCATTTTAGGGCCTCAGTTCTCATCTGGAACAAGAAAATAAAGATAGCTGGTCTAAATGGAGTTGACAAAAGGGTTAGCTGAAAACGGTAGGCTTGTAAACATTAGTGCAAAACCTATACACTGCTAATATTGGCTGTTACAAGAGATGTACACCTTCATTTTGGTGAAGGAGAGAAATAAAAGGATGGCATGAGGCAAGTTTGAAATGCCCTCCACTTTGTGTTCCAAGATCTCAGACTCTTTGTCTACCTTAATGTTTTTTGTTTTTATGAACTTTTTAATGAAATTCTTCCTGAAAAATCTGTGCCTTTAGTTCTTGTTTACTAAAATTTGCCTGGAGATCATCCTAGCTTTTAGACTGTATATCCAGCTATTATTTCCCACTTTACTGGGAACAAACAGAACTCTCTCTGCCTTGTACATGGGATTATGAGAAATCCCCAAGGGCCCTGGTCAGCACAACTTAACTTTGCCAAATCACTCAATCAGCCTGAAGTCACTGCTGCCCAGGAAATTCTTGGTGGTTCAAGTTTTCCAGTGGATATAGCTAAGCTCTACACACTCCTCCAGATGCTGAGAGGCACAAGTACTCAATGAGCCTAAATCAAGCTGACGGATATAGTGTTTCTAACTGAAGGTATGACATTTATTAATATGTTTGTGAACAATAAAACTCACCTTCCAGAGCCCACAAATATTTATACTAGAACTGCAAATATAATTCCACCCCCCAACCCCCATGAGGGATTATATATTGCAATAAACATCTGCAAGGCAATATATTTTCAGAGGAAGTCTTGGGGAAGAGGTATAAGGATGTATAAAACAGGTTTTTATATTATAGCATTATTTCCATAATCTGCCTTTACATGGAAATAAGACTATAATCAAGAGAGTTAATTTGACACTGGGAACACATTCACAAGGATCTCAGAAACAGCAGTGAGCAGAAGACTCATGTACTTCAAAAGCAAATCAGAGTACATCCTTATTCTATCACAGGGGTCAGCAACCCCTGGCACATGTGCCAAGCATGGCAAGCAAGGCCATTTTGCTCAGCATGCCATGGCCAGGCCTGGCTCTGGGTTGCTGCCGCCAGCAACAGAGCCCAGGCTGCCAGCAGCTACCCAGAGCTGGGGCCGACTGCAGCCGGGAGGCTCCAAACAGCTGTGTTGAGCTCCAGCATCAGCTGCCTACTGGCGTGTGCATCCATGCCTCAGTGCGGGTGGTGGGGGAAGGGGCCTGAGACAGTGCAGCCCCAGTCTCTCCCCTGCTCCCATCACAGAGGTGATGGCAGGGTTCTGGAGCCTGGCACAGCTGTTTGGAGCCTCCTGGCTGCAGCTGGCCCTGGCTCTGGGTAGCTGTTACCAGCTGAGAGCCTGGGTTGGGGGACAGGGGCTTTGCCTGGGGTGCAAGGGGCAGCAGGACATCCTGCCATGTACCTCCTGCCCTCATTTTGTTTGTTTTTCTCGCGTGTCCGAACTCTGGCACCTTCCAAGGTAGGCATTGTGGTGTTTGTTGACGCTCTGGCCAAAAAACGTTGCCTACCCCTGCTCTATCATCTTGCTGCCCAGTATCAGAACAGAAGTTGTAATTCAGACCAGGACCTACCAGGACCTTAAAGTTCATCTGCCCAGAGTGGTAAGAAGGTGGCTCCAGTCCTTGCCACTGCACCAGAACAAAAAGGGCCATAAAAATCAGAAAACCCAAAACAGAAAGAAAGACTGCCTCCGCATAAAACTATCTTGGAGTGGTGCAGAACCAGTACCATTGCTCTGATATTATAACTCTGCTACTGCTGAAGTTGAGAGTATGAAGGATACAGAGAAGCAACTTTGTGCTCTGGTAAACACTTATAGGCTTTCCCAGCTGAGGCGAGCAGCGCAATTGCTAACTTAACTTAAGGTTGGCTGTGAGCTGCTTCAACTCAAACGCATACAAAAGTGAGTGGGGTTAAAGAGATCTCTTTCCCTTCCTGAGTTACTGTGTTCTCCTTTGCCACAGAGAGGATTAAAACATCTATTTTGAGTCTTTACATGCATATGTGCATGTCTGCATTCATGCACGCCTGGAGAAAATGAGAACTTTTTAGTGGCACCTTGTGACAGGGAGCCTGGGGCTCTTGTCACTTTAAGAGGAGAGAAAGCTGCAGTTCGGACCCAGGGCAGCTGAACAGAGTCTAGCTGCAAGAGAACAGGCAGCCAGAAATGCCAGGAGCTGCATTAAGGGGAGGGAAATACTGCAGCCAGTCAAGAGATTATTGACTATTAATGAACTGGCCACCAGCAAACAGACAGGTAGCAAGCTGCAGGCAGACCTGCCCTGAGAGGGTAACTTCCTTGGGGAGAAGAAGCAGAGTAGCAAATTGTACCCACACAGACAGACAAAGGCTCAGAAGCAAAGGACAGCTGGCTACTGAGCTAAGCCCTCACTGGGAAAGCAGGCAGGTCAGATACAAGAAGGGAATGTGTCTTTTGGGAGCTGCAGTCACATGACTGGTCAGGGCAGGGCTCAGCAGGTGCATAAAGCCAGTGCTTGAGAGCAGGCAAACAGTCTGGCTCTGCAAGCTACTATGCATGGAAGCAGCTGTGGACCAGGACGTCTGCAAGGGAGTGCATGGCTGGCTGCTCTGGAGCCATCAGTAATGCTCTGAGGACTTGCAGCGAGGGAAAGCTGCCCAGAGTAAGGGAAGCAAGCTTTGTTCATACAACCAGTGAGCTGTGGGTTATGCTAACAGTCAGTGAGGGGGACTGTTCTGGGTTACAGCCCAAGGGCTTTTAGTTTAGTTACTACTAGTAGGCTTGCCTTTTGAATATATTTAGATGTTGGTTTGGGCTTCAAACTACTGGGGAGGTGGAGAATCCAGCTGTGCCTGAGGGGCACATGACTGTTGTGAGCCCAGCCAGCAAGAGTAGTGAAGAAAGGGCCAAGGGCCCAGTGGCCAAATAGGGTGAGAACTAGGCCAGGGACCTATAGCCCAAAAGGCATGAAAACCAGGGGTCAGGGACCTGCAGCTCAAGAAGAGCAAAACAAGTGCCCAAAAGGGGTGAGAACTAGGGTTAGGGGCCCATAGCCCAAGAGGGGCAAACTCATAGCCCAAGAGGTGCAAGAACCATAGTCCAGGAAGGAAGAGATCAGTCATCCAGCTACTCAGAAGGGCAAATTCTGGGGCCAAGGGCCCACAGCTAGAGCAAAGGGCTAGAGGCCCAGAGATCCCACCAGCTGACAGGGCTGGTAAGAAGGTAAAAACCTGAATAACTGGGCCAGAGCTGAAGGCTTGCAGCCAAAGGTGGAGGCTTCTACAAGGGACAGAATGTTATAGAGTAAAATGTACAAGGCTTGGGCACAGCTGTAGCGGAGGTTTCATAGTTGCTAGGGTCAGGAGTGACCCAAACAGATCATCTAGCCTGACCCCGTCACAGACAGGAATGAATACTGGGTTCACAAGACCCCAGACAGGTGATCACCCAACCTCCTCTTGAATATGCCCAAGGTAGGGGCGAGGACCACTTCCCTGGGAAGTTGGTTCCAGATTTTGGCCACCCTCACTGTAAAATATTGCCTTCTGATCTCGAACCTAAACCTATTCTCCATCAGCTTATGACCACTGTTCCTTGTCACTCCAGGTGGTGCTGAGGAGAAAAGAGCTCTGCCTATTTGCTGTCAATCCCCCTTGATGAGCTTGTAGGCAGCCACCAGGTCCCCCCTCAGCCTCCTCTTGCTGAGGCTGAACAGGTTCAGGTCTTTCAGTCTCTCCTCGTAGGGCCTGT
>JAGPOW010003685.1:77846980-77867682 GCA_030014935.1 Caiman crocodilus
GAGCTTGTAGGCAGCCACCAGGTCCCCCCTCAGCCTCCTCTTGCTGAGGCTGAACAGGTTCAGGTCTTTCAGTCTCTCCTCGTAGGGCCTGTCCTGCTGCCCTCTCACCAAGCAGGTGGCCCTCCTCTAAACCCTCTCCAGGCTGGCCACATCCCTTTTGAAGTGCGGTGCCCAGTACTGGATGCAGTACTCTAATTGCGGCCTGACCAAAGTCACGTAGAGAGGGAGTATCACCTCTCTGGACCGGCTTGAGATGCACCTTTGTATGCGTGACAAGGTATGGTTGGCCTTGCTGGCTGCAGTCTGGCATTGGTGGCTCATGTTCAAGATCTCTTTCCACCTCTGTGCTTTCAAGAAGGGAACTCCCCAGCCTGTACGTATGCTGTGGATTCCTTCTCCAAAATGTGCAGCACCCTGCATTTGTCTACGTTGAACCCCATCCTATTTTCATCTGCCCACTTTTGTAGTCTGTCTAAATCCAGTTGCAGCCTCTCTCTCCCTCCAAGTGTCCCCACCTTGCCCCACATCTTAGTGTCATCAGCAAACTTGGACAGTGTGCTTTCCACCCCCTCATCCAAGTTGCTAATGAAGATGTTAAACAGTGCAGGCCTGAAGACTGAGCCTTGGGGAACCCCACTGCTCATACCCCCCCAGGCTGAGTACAATCTGTCCACCACTACTCTCTGGGTGCGCCCCATAAGCCAATTTTTTACCCATCCAACTGTGCAGGCATCAATGCCGCAGTCACTTAATTTACTGATGAGGATGGGGTGAGACAGTATCAAAGGCCTTCTTAAAGTCTAGAAAGACTACATCCACAGCAACACCATCATCCAAGGATTTAGTTACTTGGTCGTAAAAGGCAATCAGGTTGGTCTGGCAGGACCTGCCTTTGGTGTACCCATGTGGATTGCCCCTGAGCATGATCTCCCCCGCAGATATGCTCCTTGATGATCTTCTCCAAGACCTTCGAGCACTGAGGTGAGGCTTACAAGCCTATAAGTACTTGGGTCCTCCAGGTTGAAGGCCCCAAATAGCCATTAAGGCAACAGGTGCCCTGAGGCACGTATGGGCCAGGACAGCTTATCTAGTGAAGGGATGAATTTGGGCTAGCAGGGTCCAGGAGGGGAGTTGCTAACACAGGTAGGACAAGGGCATGCTCCAGAACTCTGGGGCAGCTTCTCTTTGAAAAATCAATTATTACATCAAGATGTGGCAGGAAAGTGTAAAGGGAGAGTATCTAGACCTAGTGCAGAGCAGCAGCCTTTGTGGCACCAGGGGCATCTTTATTATAGAAACTAATGGTCCCACAAAAATTAGAATCCAAGGTCTTTTACCTGGTAACTGTGTCCAGATTTATCACTGTACAGAAGAACATACATATTTGTTCATTTTAAAACACACGTCTAAGTGCAAAATCTCCTTATAACACTTTTAAGTCCTTTATTTTATCTGAAATTCTATTTTTTCTCTATTTTGGACATAGTCCCCTGGCCACTAGATAATATATATCCATATTAGTAAAAAAAGCCACACCAAAAACAAACCTCCCACATTAAAACCTATAAAAAGTTGGCACACTGATGTAATTCTGTAGCTTACAGTCAAGGCCAGAGTTTTAAATCTCCACCCAAAAACACTTCAACGCTACAAAAAAAGTACAGTTTTGTATGAGCAAACAAATTACAGTCCAATTTTAGACCATATTTTGGTTTTTCCTTTTCTTAAACGTAATGTCTATAGACTTCGGAAAACAAATGCAAATGCTGACAGGCCAAACATCACCCTAAATCTCATCATAAAATGCATACGCCAGAGAGATGCAGACACCAACCTTTGGGTTCCAATTTGATCTTCTTTGCTTTTATTTTAACCTCTGTCTCTTCTTCCACCTTCTCAATTTTGCGCTTCTTTGCAACAGTAGGAAGCGTAGAGTCACCAGATGGGTCAAACGTTTTCACTTCACTGGAATGAAGAGAACAAAGTCAGCTGTTAAATTAGAAGGGAAAGAAGAAAGTGACAGCGTAACAGATGAGATCAAAGAGGTGACATGCTCACTTTCTACTGCTTATCAACATTATCTCACTGGAAAAGTCTCAGTGAAAATGGCATAACTAAGAGTCAGAAGGTCTAGTGGTAGCCAGGTCTGTTTGCAGAGACAGGATTGTATATATACTGGGATTATATTCTACAAAACACGAGACTTTCATTTGCAAGGAAAGGCCCAGTTCAAATTAAAGTAATTTTCCTTGCATTAGAAGGGTCAAAGATTTCCAATTCTACTCTAATTAAAGAGTTCAAATGACCCATTCAGTTGATTTCTAAGTAGTTAAGGCCTTTCCCTTCACATAGATTTCTAGAGTCGGAAGGGACCTGGTAGATCAGGTCCTTTGCTTGGTAGCATGCACAAGAATTCCCAGAAATATAGAAAGGACGTGCTGTTATTTAAACAAGGGAGAGATTTGCAAATTAGATAAGCCATTCCAATCAGAGCCCCAAACTATCCTCCCAAATACTGCAGGCCCCCCTCTGACAGCCTTTGCTTAGTTCCAGCTTCTTTTAGAACCTTCCAATACAGCTATCCGCATCAGCGCATGTCCACAATTCTCTACCATTCCCACTCCTATTGTCAGACATCTTCTATATTACAACATCTTTTCCAACCCTTGGAGCAATCAAAGGGTTATATTAACTAATGGCAGGTGCCTTGTCTGAAGACCAATCAGTTATCAGTAATTTCTACTGACTGACCTGTGGTTTAAACACAGAATCCCAAATTACATAAAAGGAGCTATGTTAAGAGAACATAATGCATATAAAGTCACGCATTCCAAAGTAAGGAAACACTGGAATTAAGGTACAGTCATAGTTCAGGCATACACATTACAATACATTTATATGACCACAGAAGTAAAGATTGTTTTTTCAACCTGTTCTGGAGACCAATATAAACTGCATACTGAGGCGCAGTCTCACAATTCAAGCAGATGAATGGTGCACTAGAGAAATGGATTCTAACCCATCACAGAGCACATGCTACTTCACTGAAACTTTTCCAAGGCAGTTATGAACTGCACAGCAATTACTATCTGGCTGTCCATGCTGAAACCCTAAGGAAACATTTGCAGAAGTGCTGAGCACTCACAGCTGCAAATGAAGTCAATGAAAGCTGTGCTTTGGCAATCGAAGTGCTACAAAACAGCTTCATATTTGGAAAAATTAGGGCCCCAGGTGTTTCAAACTAAACACCCAAAATTAATACTTCAGCCCTTAATCTCTGTACCTCAATTTTATCACTGTAACGTGGGAAACACTTCTCTCAAAAAGGTGTTTTGAAAGAGATTAAGTGCTTCACGTATATCTATTACGACACTGATATAAATTAATGTAGCTCATGAGGAAAAAGAAAAACTGTTTTCAGAGTGTGGTTTTAACATGACGAGCAGCAGAGTACACATTTTTTCCTCCTCTGTTCAATCTGCTTATTCATTGATGACTCGATGCGTCATGGGTCCTGCTGACATAACAGCATGGTCCTGTGATTAAGGACTACATGTAATGTACACATAAAGGGGATTAAATAGAAGTGGCATTGGAAACCTTGATTCTGGCATTTCCCAACCTCTGAGTGTTTGACTTGACAACCATAACTCACTTGCAGCACTTCTACATCTACATTATCTTAGACTTTTAAAAATGCAAAAAGCAGCTTTATCAAATAGCATGGTACTGACAGACTAGCAGGTCAGAGAGCTGGGTTCCCCAGGTGGATCTTCTAGCCTTAGTGCCATTTCTCCCCACCTCCCTCTGTCTTTTCAGAGTTCTCGATCAACAACCCAAATACTTGGCATCTTCATCTCTCATGGGAAAGGGAAAGGGAAGATGTCCCCCATCTGTCACCACCCCCAGCGCTCCTCTGTGATGGTCTCAATTTGGCAAGATAAATGTTCCCTTTAGCTTTACCCCACCAGTTAAACAAAACACTTTGGTTGCAATTTCCCCCCCACTCCAAAACATCCCACAGCAGACACCCAGCATGGAGAACTTCAGCCAAAAAAGCAGAAGTTTGACAAAACAGTAAGCAACTGAAATCAGGGTTTTATGTTGGGTAGTGTCTGGCAACCTTATTGTGGAGTGTGTAGTGCTGCCTATTGCGTATATCCAGTATATATTTTTTAGATAAGTACACCACTTCTGCCTAATACAACCTATGCTTCACTTTGTGAAAACAGGAAGAAAACGGATTAAAGTAACCTTCTTGGTCATCACTACAATGTAATTTACAATCAATGAGCTTTAACCTGCTATTACAGATGGTCAAATTTAACCCCTTGTAAGGCTCCCTCTGTCCTTTAGAAGGACATGCTTGGATGCTTTATCTGAAACCCATCTCAACTAAATACATTAGGACTGATTTTACGATTCACTGTATGCACATGGGTGCCACAAGAAACAATTATGGGTCCACTCTCAAAAGAAATGGTACTCCTACTACTTATGGATAATTTTGCGCAGTGGCAGTATCATAGCCCATGAGGCTCGGCCAAGGCACCATTATTGCTAGTTGAACTTTCATATAGCAGAAATTCTTGTCATCCTAAATGAAGTGTGAAAAGGGTATTTCTGAGCAGGCTAGCCATGGCCACCTTGCTCAGGAATTAGATGAGCATGACTGGGAAGACAGGGACTCTGTCAGATTATAACAAATGCTCACATCCTGCTTCAACATTGGCTCAGTTGTGATAAGAGCGATCCCTTAACACTCCCAACACCCAGTATCCAAGATTCTTTCTGCCAAACCCAGATTACTGCAGGGCAGAAGCTAATTTGTAGTTTACGGGCCTTGAGTTCCTGCCATGAGAAATGCTGTTATTTTTCAGGAACATGGCCGCCTCTGAAGAAAAAATTAAGGAACACTGTGTTTTAGAGTTTACTCATGAGATATGCTTCTTACAAGTTGTTTGAGATGGTGAGACTGAAGCACAGCTGGAAATTATTTTAAGCACTTCCATCCTGTTTTGGAGTCCCTTGGCTAGTGCAGACAAGTTCTGCAAACATATTACAACAGAACATCGAGAGACCCTTTTTCAGTAGGCTATGGATATACTAGGATCATATCATAGGTATCATTCCCCTTTAAAATTCTTTGATGTTTCATCACTGCTATGGCTGCATTTTCAAAGGCTTCTCTATACTTCAAGTCCTACCATAAATCACAATATGAAAACCATCATCATCATTAGATATGCTACTGGTGGGATTTGAGGGCGATGGGAGCCTTTTGCCCTGGGTTTTGTTTTTCTGAAGATTTGCAGCTTTAGCAGACAGGATTGGGGCAGCTGCTTGGTGACTGCACATGGGTGTAGCATCATTAGTTAATTCCTAATGGAACTATTCATGCATTCATGTTTCTGCTACACATATGACCAATGGCCACCTGCAACAGATGATCCAACAGAATAAAAAGGCGAAGTTTAACATTAGTTTTCTATTACTTTTCCTTAGCCCACATATAAAAATCTATCTAGTGTAAACCCTCTTTTCCTATATTTAGATGTTCAGCCTCCTGAGCTGCAATTTGCCAACATCACTACAGGTACCAGAAACTGAATGTTTAAACAATATCATGTCCAGCTTCCCACCACTCACTGCCAAGTATACAGTAATATTAATTGCAGAGTAAACCAAAACAGAAGAAAATGATAAGTGTTTTTTGGAAGTGGTGCCCTGAAAGTAGGTTTCCAATGACACTTTCAAAAGTGGCATGAAGTACAAAACCAAGCATTTTTTAAAGTTTAACTCATTCCAACTTCCATTAAGTAAAAGAGTAATGCATTACTTCCCAGAGCTAGGAGACTTTCAGAGCAAAGGCCGATAAACCTTAAGCGTGCTGTTTGTTCCCTGAGAATGTGAACAACCTGCACTGAGAATATAAAGCAGTTACCCTAACCCAGCTGTTTTATGATACTTACATTATACATACATACACATATACATGCGCATGCACACGTACTAGATGGCATTTAACAATGGGAACAAAGTCAGTATTTGGAGCATGGAAAATGTTTCCTGGAACTGAAGTTTACTCAGCTAAAAACCTAAGTCTGTGTAATAAAAATAAAGATTTATACTAAGCCAAGCTGAGCAGAAAACTACCCACCTCTTGTGCTGATATTTGTCTGCCCTGGCCAAGGCCTTTCCTGTGCCACTTATTCTTCTTATCTGAGACAAAAATTTAGAAAAGAAAACAAATTACTCATAATGAAAACAATTGAGAACACAAACTCCACAGCCCTTGAAAGGAATTAAAACTGGGAAGATAGGCATGCAATGCCTGCCAAGAAACTAGATGCTCTCAGCTACAAATAAAGCTTAACACCACTTACTTTTGGGACAAAGGTTAAAAAAAAAAAAAAAAAAAAGCATATAATCTGGGTTTGGAAAAACAGATACCAAGGCACTTTGTTTCCACAGGGACTAGCAATAATCCAGGACATACTCCTGGAGTGCAGAGGCCTATTTTGCACTTTACTGGTGCCTTCACAGAACTTCTGACCTCTAGTTGCTGTACCCAATAAAGTTTAACAGGTCCACCATCTTGGGGCAGCATGCAACATTCCACCCAGAAGACCGTGATCTCTGCATGAGTACAATGCTCTGTACAGATATATGCAATACTAATGTGAAGCAAGGCGATTAGTGCTCAGTAGGGAAGATTACTGCTCAGAAGAAAGGTGATTAGTGCTCTGTACAGGTCTGCATGTCTTCTTTGGGCAAGAGCTGCACTGTTTATTGGCTCCAGAGGTATGAAGACTAAGTATGGCTGAGCACAATGGAAGATGCTTAGAGATAAGAGAAGCCAAGTGGGAAACACTTGATGAAAAGGTCCTTAAGCTCCGAGGAGCTTCCTTCCTTGAAATAAAAGATGCCACAGACCATCAAGCTGCCCTTTGCAGTTTGTTAATAGGAGTGATGCAGTGTAATGTAAGGGTGTCTCACTTCCTCTCTAGCTAAGAAATAAATCTTTCCAATGCATCTAAGTATAGATAAAGAACAGCTAAAAAAAAAGAAAAGAATGGGGTCAATTTGAAATTCCCCACCTGCTCCAGCCAGTACCTCAGGGTAAAACTTTACAAAGGAATATACTACAGTCTTAAACTCCAAATGTGTTCCCTGTGTATCTGAAGAACCACAGTCTGAACACAGGCAGCTTCAATGTAGTTATCCTTACAATCCTGGCATCCCAGACTCACCCCCTTCTCTTCTAACTGTCTCATTCTGGTCTCTACTTTTAATCTGTTCTCAGCTCCCAGTTCAGCACTGCTGTCCTCTCCAAGGGCATCATACCGAATAGACAAGGCTGTTTTGGCTGCTAGCATTCGAGAGATCTGGGGGGAAAAAAAGAAGAGAATGTTAAATGCTAAAACTGAACACTAGGTGATGATTCACTCTGCACATGAATCTGGAAATCTTGCCAGAAAATAGAAGACTAGATTGCCCCTTAAGCAGGAGTGCTTTGTCCAAGAAATCACACGATACATACCATGTGACCTTTACTTGTGTGCTGAGATCCCTGATAAGGTAATTGTGCATTTAAATGCTAAGTTAGGACATACTGAATGTGGTAAACTGTTTCTAGTCAGGTTGTCTTGATCTGAATGAGGTGGATGGTGACCAATCTGCCTTTCAAATATGACAATGAATAACTTTTTCCACTACGTGAACACATCCTCTGCACTACTATATTATTAAAAACACCTTTAAATTCCTTGTGTCCTATAAATATAAGCAGCGAGCTCCAGTAAGAGTAGGAATCCGATTTCAAGGATTTCCTCTGAAATCAAGGAAGCCTAATGCTCTCTCCAGCTTATTTTATATTAAATTTCTTTGGTACTGTTTGTAACTCAGTTCTGATTATAACATAGTGGGAGTATCTACGCATGCCTCTACAGTGCTGTTGTTACTGCGCCGTCATTTAGTACGCAACGATGGTGCAGCAACATGCCATACCGCCCTGTGTGTATAGCGCGTGGTTATTTTTAGCTGCTACATCACCCTAGTGATGCAATATACCGAGGGACTGCATCATTATGGTAATGCACTTGCAGCGTCATGGTTTTTCCCCATGGATGCTACGTCACACAGACGTGCTCACTGAAGGGAGGATCAAGGAGGGAGTGCAGTGGTGCAGCTGCACCGTCCTTGGATTCTTGCTCCACCCAAACTTTAAAACCAATTGCCTGGGAAGGGCAGTGGCATTTTTATTCAGGCAGCAATGGAGTCAACTGAATTCATGGCTCATTATAATCTCCCCAATTCCTGCCTTTGGCTCTTCATTCCAGAGGTGTTGTTAATGACTATCTATTCTTTTTAATGGTCTTAAATGTTCCACTAATCAAGCTATCCTTTCATCTGCAATTTTGCTGCTTGCAATGTCACTATTCTATTTCACAGCCCTGTGGACTGTTTTGAGTACTAGCTAAAAACCTTAATTCAGGTGTAGAAATGACAGTCAGCGAAGTACTGGAGATGCAGTCAAGATACTCAAGACAACTAGATTTTGTTTTTACAAATTTGAACAGGAGATGCACATTTAATTATAATGACTACAGGACTAATGAACTCTTCACTTTGACCATTTTTTGCCTAGTTTCCTTGTTGTTTTAAACTTAATACATAATCAAACAAATTAATGAACATTCCACTAAAGCTATATTTATTTTTGCTTTGATCTTAAAAGAGATAATACAGAGCTATACCCACAGCTCTGATTAGTAAATCATTCCTACCAGTAATATATCCATCCCCAATGATTACTCAGTCTTCCATACTGACAATCCAATTCCCTTTATTCCCACAAAAAAGGACTGAATGGCAGCTGAATGAACAAGCTGACCTGCAGGGCATGGTCTACTCATGAAAGAAGCTATAGCAACCCATGGAAAAATCCTCCTTAGAATTCTTAAATAGTTGATCCTTAATCTTTGGAGATATTCTTCTATTCAGGGGGAAAAAAGCCAATTAACAAGATGAAACATCCCAGCAACTCACCTTTCCTTTGTTCTTGGGTGTTGTTTGACCCACAAGAGAAGCATGATAGATGAGGCCAAACTTGGGTGTGTCTCGCTTAGACTTCAAGGCCCGGAAGAGTGCTTTCTCAGCACCCAGAATCTGAACAGTGGAAGCTGGGTGTTTCGCCAAATTCAAAAGGGAACCTAGGGCAGAAAAAGTTACAGTATACTGGAATACAACCAGTCTAAAGAAGAAAACACACATGACAGACACTAAAATATGATGACAAAAAAAATAAATAAATAATCGGTAGACAAATTTCAAGCTTTGATGGCCATGTTTTTCTGAGCTGATTTACAAGTCTCCTGAGAGGAGAAAATTCCACTGATCCTCTGCTCCTTAAACAAATTCTGTATTTCAGGGCTTTATGGGGGAGGAAAAGTTATCTTAACACAAGCCAGTCCACAGGATTAATGTTTTGTACTGACAACACTCTGCAGTAAGAATGCTGACACTAGCACTTTAGAAACATGAGAAACAGATAACACAAGTCAATCTGTCTGACCATACAAACTTATACCCAACCTTCTAATATAATATTTTAACTCTGACATGACTGAACTGTTGGCAATAGGCTCAGAAAGTGTCTCAGAAGAGGTAGTGACTGAAGTTGCCCCTCATGTTTTCAAAGATTCAGGCCAACTGAAACAGATATCATCACTGACAACAACTGTGCTCATGCCAACATCTCCTTCCTTTTCTTAAGAGACCTAACAGCAAAGTCCTACAATGTTTTCCACTTGGACCAGATCCTTAGCAAGAGCTGTTGCTCGACTTCTTTCTTGAAGCTTACAAATTTACTTGAATCAATATGTAGCAACCTACCTGCATGTGCAATAAGCCTTGCTCCAACCAATTCCCCAACCATGACAGTGAGGTTAGGTGCGATGGCCATCATTCTGTTCTTCAGATAGTCATACAGCTGTGTACGGTACTCTGAGATTTCAATCACCTGGCACAGTCACACGGGAAAAATCAGCAACAGGAAATAATAACAAATAAGCAACTGCAAGAGCATTAGGACAGCGGTGTCAAACCTACCTGGCTCCATGGGCTGGCTGAATTGTGTGGGCTGGACCGGGCCCACAGACCCCTCCCCCCCTCTTCCTCAGAAATAACTGATCTCATGGCTTTCCCAGTCAGCCTGGGATGTGCAGTGCAAATCCTGTAGCTGTAAAGGGTGATGGATGCAGGACAGTCTGGCCAGAGCATCAGCAACACTACATGCAGTAGTAGCCCCAGCCAGACTGCTCTACAACTGGTGTCTGCTCTGGCAGCTCCAGGACTGCACTGCATGTAGCACCTGCTCCAGCCAGTTTGAGACTCGCATGTGCTTGCAAGTGCTTTGCTCAGCACAGGTCCTAGAGTGGCTGGAGCAGGCACCATATGTAGAATGCATGCCAGAGCAGGCACCATGTGTAGTGCAGTTTGGCCACTCCAGAATCCATGCTGCACACACCATGGTTCACAGATCAGCTGAACAGTCACTGGATCAAGTATGCTGGCGAAGAGGGAGGGAGCCCATGGACCATGTTTGGCCTGTGGACTAGACCTGTGCCATGAGCATATCAGACCCCATCCAGGGCACAGTGTAAGAACCAGGGGGAGCATCAGAGGCCAGATAGCAGGGCTCCACAAGCCATATATATGACACTCCTGCATTAGGAACTCTGTCAAAAGTGAAAGAATGGAGGATTCTGATAAAAGAGGCTCTAGCTAAATTAAAGAACAGGTTGGGCCACACAACAAGGTATGAAATGCCCAGCAATTCAGGAAGGAGAGTTAGTGGAACACTTTATAGAAACAATTTTACAAAAAGATCTACATGAATGACAGGCTGAAATCCTACACACTAGGTTCTTTATATGACTCACTTTCTCATTAAAACTCCTGATAAAGGATACCTACTCAAACCCCCTAACAGAGCATAAGGAATATGACCATGACGAATTTAGAAAGAAGAAAACAGAAGGCATGTTTCCATACAAATGTTCCTGAATCTTATCTTTTCACATTCCCTCTCTTCTTTTTCACTTACTTGCTCATCTCTTCTCTCCCTGATATCAATCTCACCCTGAAGAATGATTTGATTAAAAAAATTAAAAGAGCAGGTAGCGTTGTCCAGAGAACCACAAACAGGACTACAAGCAAAGAGCTTACTACTATTAATCTCAACATTTTGATTCCTTGAATTGATTTTGATGCAGTAGTAAAAACACATATTAAGAACTTATTCCAGTGTCTTCCCAAATAATTCTGGAGGAATGTGGAGCAGGACATAAAACACAACAATTTCTCCAGAGGAAACACTGTTTCACCTGTCACCTCAGTTATGTAGAAGTAGAGGGTAAATTATCCCAGAATAATTGCGTCATACAACAGCACCCTAGATTACAAAAGGGGACTTAGCAATACCGAATTGAATTTTACATCAGACCTGAATTCGAGCAAGATTAGGACCTTGGCCTCTGTTTTCACCTACAAAAATGGAACTACCATCATACTTTTGCAACGCATGATACTGTCAGTTGAAAAGCGGTATATAACAAAAAAAATATGGTAGTTTCTTCTATGGATCTTAAACCACTTCAAGAAATATTAAAGTAATACTTCTGCCCCAAAAAACACACCTAAAAGACTCCAATTCATTTAGAAACGTCAGCAATCTAAGATGGCATCAGATGAGGTAGTGACTGTGCACCCTCATATCTGTACATCAGGAGAGCAACAATATAGGTATCATCACTGCCATCAAAAAAGTGTACTGAAATTGTTATAGAAAAACCTACAGAAGAGGGGCCCCTAGTATCACACACTTTAGATTCAAACTACAAATACGATGCTAAATATTGTCCATGCCTATATACCTGCTCACAGAGATGCAGTATATTGCTTATGTCTTCTTCTGATACTTCTGTCCCCATGGAGATCTCTGCAGCAGCCTTCACATCCACCTCAATCTCCTCAGGCAAGATGTCAGAGAGGTCAGAGGAAGAAAAGTTTTTTCTGTCTCCTGCAGGGTGAGATTGATGCCAGGCAGAGAAGACGAACAAGTAAATAACAGAAGACAGGGAGTGTAAAAAGCCAAGATTCAGGAGTATCAATATAGAACCAAGCCTACCATATTTTTTCTAAATTCATTATGTTTAAAAATCAGCAGGTAGACCAATGAAACAAGTTCAAATTGAAATGCCTACCTGTAATGATTTAATACATCCATTAACTTTGTAACTACCTTAAAAAGCTAGCAGACAGTGAAAGACTAAATTATCTTTCTGCCATGGAATTATGAAATGATTAGGAAGTGAACAAATGGCACCAGGATTAAAGATCACCCACAAAGTTCACTCCAGGATTTTAAGATATGGTCTCAAGCTCTAAACAAGGAGTGAGCAAAATATGGCTCGTGGACTACACCTGGCCCCCCAAGAGACTTCATCCAGCCTATGGGCAGGTGCCCACCAATTAATTGTATCCTGCCTGGCTGGCAACTGCCCCTCCTGCACTCACGAACCCCGGGCCCCACCCACTCCCACTGGGGCAGAGCGCTGTGTTCCCACCCGTGTGCAAGGGAGAGCCTCGGCCAGCACATAGCTCCCTGGTGGGGCCACGGGATGGATCCTTGTTCAGCTTCCCTGGTTCCTCATCATGGCCCTGCTGCAGTGCTCTGGACAGGAAGTAGAGAATCATTGAGAGGGGAAAAGAGACGGGCTCCTTACGGCTCGTGTAACTCCTGGGACCTGTATACCACCAGGGGGAGTCCTGTGCAATGAAACTGCTGGCCTTTGCTGCTCCCTGCTTCCATGTGCAGGTTGTACACAACTTCCAGTAGAGTCCCAGAGAGCCCCATGCAACAGAGCTAGGCCAGCTCAGTCCTGCTCCCTGTAGAAGTCCTGGGAGTTGCACATGGTGGCAGGCAGCAGGGACAGACCACTGGCTCCACTGCATGGGGTTCCCCCTGTGTGGCTCACCTGGCCAGGTCCTGGGAGCTGCATGTGAGACATGGGGAGCCTCATGCAGGGCTTAGGGGGTGGGACTTCTGGTCCCAAGATGGGAACAAGGAGCAAGGAATGGCAAAGGGTGGTGCTACACCTGCAGCCCTCAACAGCTCACCAAAGCTTAGTAAGCAGCCCTTCAGCTGAAATAATTGCCCACCCATGCTCTAGATGCTCTAGACCCACTAGACAAAAGGAAAATTCCAGGAAGAGTTAAGTCAGTTTACCACTAATCCATTCTACTTTATTTTACTCAGATACAGCATATAAAAGTCTCTTAAAGCCACAAGTTTTTCTCTGTACAGCAAACCTGCCACACTCTGTAACAATTAATAAAAAATGGTTGCAACTTGCAAAGCAAATGTCCATAACAGCAACCATTACTTCTGCTCCAAGGAATAAATATAACCAGCTGTGGTCTCAGTGAACACCCACAAAGAGCCAGCTCAGCTTTTATCTTGACATCAGTTTTAGCTGGTTCATTCTCAAGGTGTGGTCTGTCAACTTATGGTGATCTAAAGTAGTTTCTGCTGGTAGTCTGCAGAAAGCTGGCATTAACCCTTCCTTGTTTCTGTACCACTACATTGCATCAAAATGGGAGTGGGGGGACGGGAAGGAAAACTATATAAAAGCCATTGCCTGAGTTGTCACTGGAGCTGATATGATGAACAGTAGGACTAGTGTACATAAGCAGCAAATAACAGGTTAGCAGATCCACATGGCACTATTACATTGTGGTCTGTACTAATGCTTAGCATTTGACCACACAAGACCAGCATTACTCACCGACTTTCTGCACACATTTACAGTATGTTAAGTTATCTGTAATGATCTTGCCCAGTTCAGGGAAGTGCCAGCCATACCATTCCCTACAACGCATGATATAGTTATTCAGCTCTTTATCCAGATCATCAAGAAGGGCTGCGGAAGACAAAACAGACACGGTTTAAAACCCCCCAAAAAACAGAGTTAAAGGAACATGGCAATTCAAGTCAATAGCTCTGAAGCTGCAAAGAAAGTAGAGGAGTTTCACAGCACTTCTCTGATATGAAAAACTGCAATTTTAAGATTGTTGAGTAATGTTGACCAATTTTTAAATCACTTCAGAATCTTCCAGAAAAAACAAACAAACATATTTTAGCCAGTCAAACTGCATGCAAAGAGCTATGCTAAAAGAACATTACTCGGGTTGCACTCAAATGTTTGGAAATGGTGGATTTGAAGCTGGACAGGCACATGCATGATAAAACTCTCCTTTGTGACATGATCTCACACTATTTCCACAGGACTCTTGCCTTATTCAACACAGAAGATGGATAGTACTCCCTTCAACAAGCCAATAGTCAGTATTTTGTTTTCTTCCCATTCTTTGGTGTTTCCCCATATCTTAGCAGTATTCAATTTAAACCCTGCTCTGAAAAGAGTATATAATTCTGTCCTTAAATGGCAGAGTGCCACAGAATAGCCGAGTGCTTCACAAGTAGTGCCTTGAGTTCCAAACAAATCTATGAAGTGAGAGCAGACTACTACCCATTTTACAGATAGGTAATTTAATTTATGGTCAATTAATTTATGGTCAAAAACCAAGATCCACCAATTTTGGGATCCAATTTTGGAGGCATCTAGCACCTGATCTTTTTAAGCATATACAGCACTATACAGTATTTTATACAGTTCAATACAAGCTTTAGTTACAGTCAAGAGCACACCAGTGTTCTGCCAATGAGAATTTAAAGTCTCGATCCAGAGGACAGAAAATAAGAAATACCTACCCCTGATAGATAAAGAGTTTGGTTAAGGATCTTGACTAGCAACACAAAGCTTAAGCTGGTCACAGTAAAATCCAGTTTTCTAAGGAAGCGTATGACTGCTTTAACCATGGCACCATTTTTTTTCCTGCTTCATTCATTGGTTGCAGAAGATGGAAGGTATGCAATGAGACAGTGTAGGTTCTTTGGCCTCCTTCCTACACAGCTCTAGTTCAAAGCTGGGCACTGTCCATCACAGAACACGCAGATCCCATGGAATGAAACAGTGGTGGCTGTTAAAACTGCACCGACAGCTGTAATTGTGGCCTGTCCCAACGCCTTGCCGCTTGTTTTTGCGACCTCAATAATGTTGATTCAATGTAATTTTTGTTATTTAATTTACTAGATTTTCAACAGGAATGACATCAGGTGACGAATACTGCAACCTGCTGGCCATCCAATACAAATATCTTAGCCATTGAGAAAGCAGAGCAACCAAGTTCACATGCTGTCAACAGCAAAGGGAAGTGGGGCACACACTTAACCAGAGTTTCAATTAGACTATTCCTTTGATGTCAACAAGGATTTGAACCCTAGGCTCTATTCTGTGCTCTAGAGAGGAAATAAAGCTCTAGCAAATCAAGTGTTTATTGCCTGCAACAGCTCTACCAAGTACATGGAAAATGCATTTTTTCAAAGTCTTAAAACTGGCAACATTTGGGTGGATTTTCTTTGGTATAGCAGAAGTTACCAGTGACATGAAGAATCATCTTCCTGCCAAATTCCACAAGCCAAGTCGAACTCAAATAGCAGTAAAATACTCAAAAGAAACAAAAAGATTATCAGAACCTTCTCAAGTGAGGGAAGGGGAAAAAATCCCCAATATTTTTCACTGGCCTCATCTCAGGGAGGGCCAGTGTTTCATCCTAAGTAGTATGTGCGGCAAAATTAAGCAACTGAAAACAATCAAGCACATTTAAAGGTGAGGCTGCCATGCCTGCCAAGGTAAGATGTCAGTTTATGGAAAGGAAGCTGAAATTGTAGGAACAAGGAAAAATTCCCAATAATTACTTCATTTACCTTTCATCTTCAAATAAATTATATTGCTGGAACAAGATATTTTTTTCCAAGATTAATTTTATTTAGCAATGTGCACTACACTGTACACACAAAGCTACTCTGAAAGACACTTTGAAACGTTTAACTGGTGTCAATGGGCTTGGCACACTTCACCTAGAAAGAGTTCCATTTAAATGTGCAAACGGGAAGTCAGAATTATGAACTGCATTCTATTCTTAGCCTGTCCTGCTGCACTTTGGTTTTATACTTCTGAGAACAAAAGATCACCAAGTTAATAATTTTTATTACTTTTTAATCACAAGGGCTCAATAGTGGTAGAGTGATGTTGTAGTTGTGATAATCAAAAGAACTATGCAAGAGGCAAGGATTTTTGTGGAAAGAAACTTTTGAATAGAAGGCAGGTAGGTGACCTAATGCGGAATGTCTTGCATTAGAAAGCTTGTCTAATTATCCCAACCATGAAGTTGGTCCATTACCCACAAAAATCCTTGCCTATCACAGGGACTTGTCATGCAAATAACAGGTTTTTCTACAATGCATCTCCCCACTGGTGGTAGCAGCAGCATTGAAAATTTTGCTCCTCCTTTCCACATCTGGCAACTGTCAGGCAGGCATTCAAGAGGATAGATTAGAACCGCCTCAAGCATAAACCGTAACAATCTAATTGCTTTGAGAAAAAAAAAAAAGGATAATTGCCTATAGCTACCCTCTTCCACTACTTGATATATAAATTATACCAGCATCTTGAAGTTCAGAGGAGGACGTGGGCCTCTCTTATTTAAGATACTGTACAACCAGAGATAGATACAAACAATGGAGGGGTAGCATACAATGTTCAAGTTGCTATAAATGAGGGGTGGGAAAAGTTTGGCCTGCAGGCCAGATCTACCCAGTAGTGGACTCTATTTCCCAGCAGCCCCTGCCCATGTGACTGGGGCAGGCTTCCATGAAGACCCCAGCAGTAACCACTCTGCTATAGTGCAGGGCCCACGGTTTGCATGGAGACCATCCCCAGCAGTGCTGGCAGGCAGCTTTTTGGGGGGGCGGGGGGGTGGCTGGGTAGTGGTGCTGTGGGCAGAAACAGGGTGGGCAGCAGTGGCACCACTGGGAGAGGTGGCTATGGGGAATTTTGGGGTGACTGTAGCCCCCCAAACCCTCCCTCCAATGCTGCCCCTGCTGGCAGGGTGCAAAGCTGTTCTGCAGTCAGGCTGGGATCTTAGAGCAGTGACAGTGTGGTCCAGAGCTGTTGCAGAGTTGTGATCTGCAGCCTGTATGCCCCAGGTAGGGGCGTGCAGGCTGAAGATCACAGCTCTGTCCCAGGTCTGGGCTATGCTGTCACCGCTGCAAGATCCCAGTTCAGCTGCAGAGGAGCTCCACACCCTGGCCAGCACTGCTGGGGCCAGTCTCCATGGAAACCCTGGCCCCACACTATCACAGTGCAGCTGCTGGTGGGGCTTTCATGGAAACTAGCCCCAGCCATGTAAGCAGGGGCTGCTGGGAAACAGAATCCGTCCACCAGCCAGATTTACCATTTTGCCCACCCCTACTATAAATGAACAGTAAACCATTTCCAGGCATTTGCTTGGCTTCAATAAGCCATGTTCCAGATTAAATTCAAGTCACAATTTGTGTCCAATGTCAGCAAGAAAAGATCACAAAAACTTTCATAATTACATTTTTGAAGCAAGAGCCAATAAAATAAACCTGGCATCTTGACAGCTAAGTAAGTCCATGGGGGGGGAAAAAGTTTTTAGCTGTGATGACTGAGTCATGTGAACTGATTTAAAATGGTAACAAACAAAAACTAAAGCAACAGGCTCCCTTCTCCAGGTAGTGTCTCTTCACTCTACTTGAGTTATATTCTTATTTACATTACAACAACGTAAAACACCTACTACATATATTCCACCTAAGCCCCAAGGCTACAGCATTTTCTTTTAATTCAATACCAGCATTCCCATGTGTTGTCTCAGTGGTAGTGACGAAAGGCTGAATAACATCATTATGTTCAGTTGAACAAGATTCCATCATTGACAACAGTATGGGTTTTTGAAGTGTCAAACAGTCTCAACTTGCTTGACAATGGATACTTGCTTGACATTGCTTGACAATGGATACTTGTTTTGTGGATAAAAGACCATGGCTCCCAAAACTACTCAACTTGTACATTTGCAAGCAAAAACCTTAGCTCAGTTGAGGCAAAATGCCCAGGTGTACTATGTTAGTAGAAATTAAGACATTAACATGATATGTAGCTGTCCTCAGAATTCTGAAACATTTAAAACCCAAATGTACTCACAGATTGCCTGGACGATCATTGTATCCACTTTGTCTGGACTGAATTTCAACTTGTATCGGGAGAGGCTGAGAACAAAGCAACATTTATTAATTGTATCCTTTACTGCCTGGCATTCCATTTTCCACCTGTTTCATTTTGAATGAATGAGTCTAGCTGTAAACTGATTCACACTTGCTTAATATAATACCTTGGATTGGCCTCTGCTGTGCAATGCAAGAAGCTTGGAGAAGAACTGCTGCTATCTGTTCCCACAACAGCTGCTGCATACACATAACAGCCACTGTGAATGGCAGAACCAAGCCTGCCCGTACTACGCATGCAAGTGGCAACAAATTTGTTTGCAGGAACAGATAGCCAATGTTGTCACAAAAATTAACTGACAGCACTATATCCTATTCTGTAACAGCTTGGCTCTATCCACAAGAAAAGGTCTGCACAGTAGTGAAACTAAAAAAGTATGACTGAGGCATTCTAAGACAAAATCAACATCTAAACTTGTGAGTTACTCTGTAGAAGCCCTCTCCACCACTAATCATGGTTTTCTCTGTTAAAAATCCAAAATTCTCTGATAACCCCCCCCATCTGCTTTTCTGCGATTAAAATGAAATACCACCATATATAGAGGTATCAGTAAAACCATTGTGTTCAATTGATATAGCCACAATTTTAAAGTGATTTAGAAGTCTACTAGTGCCTCTTCAATCATTACAATACAATAAATTCTAAATACCTATATTTTGGCACTTGATTTTCTATTTTTTAATCATGAAAAAAAACAGAGTCCTGCCTCCCCGCCTTCATTCACCAGGATGCAGGCCTAGCTGTGACCGTCTCCCCCAGTTTTGGGGTGTTGAGTAGCACTGGTATGCTATTGCCCCTCACTCCAGACTCAATCCCCCAACCCCTCCAGCCTAACACGCTGCCCTCAGCGTGGGAGGGTAAAATGGGGTAGGGAAGCTTCAAATTGCCACTGTCACCAGAAGCTCCTTGGCCCTGCCCACACACCAACAGTGCTCAACTTTAAATGGACAACTTTAAAGTACCATTAATACATTAAAGGCAGAGTTCTTGCAGTGCTGCAGTTTTGCAGAGAACTACAAGTGACACAGGGTATCTGCTTCAGTTTAAATTTTGAAACGAAACTAATTACCTCACCTCTCTCACTGAACCATGGATTTTCCCTTCTAAAGAAGAAAGCCAACTTTTTTCTCCTCTAAAGGAAAAACTCATATTTTTCCACAGGAAATGTGTAACAGGCTGGGCTTTTAGGGTTGGGTCTCAGTACTGGCCACCTGCTTGTTCAGGGCTAAACCTCTGCCTTGCTTGCCTGCCATGCCTTGATGAAAAATAGGATTACAGGAGGCTGCCCATTGCTCACCTTTGATGCCAAGGGCCGGCCCTGGTACATGCTCCAACCTTCCCATGCCTTGCTGATATTGATTTTCACATCAGTCTTCCCATATTACCAGTGATCACATCCAGTATTTCCCTACTTCACAATTCAGTAATTCTGCCCCTCACTAGGGCCACTCTCTTGACTGCCCTCAACTGGGCCACTTCACTATCGCTCAGCCCCACTCTGGACCTTCCGTCCCTTCCTAGAGCCACACAGTCTCACTCCAGGCCACTTCTGTGGCTCAGCCCCTCTGGGCTGCTTCAGTGTCACCCTCCTCACTGGGGCCACTTGGGTTTTGCACCTTGTGAGGATCAGGTGGCTGCTCCCATGCCTGGCCCCACTACTCTGGGCTCAGGTGTACCCCTCTGGATTTGCCTGGCCCAGGTCTCTTCCCTTGTCGGTAACCCACCCATAGGCAGGAGCTGAGGTTTTCAGGAGCCCCTCCTTGCCTTTCACTGGGGAGGTAACTGGCCTGGCATTTCCTGGGGACTCCCCCACCACAGGGAGTCCCACCAGGCTGCCCTTCCTGGGAGAGTCCAGTTTCAGATCACACCCAGGACCAGGAGCCTCCAAACCACTCCCGCAGCTCCTGCCCGTACCTCCAAGGTCTTCCAGGAGCAGCTCAGCCTGATGTTGCCTCCTTGCCTGCTCAGCTCAGACTGCTGCTTCTCTCTCTCTCTAAGGGCCTGAGTTAAAACGGAGGCTGCTCCACCCCCTCAGCCAAACCCAGGGTCATGTGCTAGCCTTGATGAAGCTAGCACCCACCTGCTCCACTGCCAAATACAAACCTTCAAGTATCAGGCACTGCAGGTGCCTGGACGCAAAATCCAGATCTCTGCTCATCACATATTTGGATTAAGTGGAAAAAAAAAAAATCAACTAAAGCAGATAAATATTAGGTCTGTTCAAGCTGGCAGCGATCCAAATTGGAGCTCTGGACCAGGTTTCCACCTCCATCTGGCTGAACTTCCGGAGCCACGTTGGTAATCCAGAAGACTGGAAGGTGGCCAACATGGTCCCTATCTTTAAGAAGGGGAGGAAGGAGGACCTGGAGAACTACAGGCCTGTCAGTCTCACCTCGGTTCTGGGAAAGATCTTTGAGAAAATTCTCA
>JAGPOW010003685.1:77867782-77905315 GCA_030014935.1 Caiman crocodilus
AACCAGCTTCCTAGGGAAGTTGTTCTTGCTCCTACCTTGGGCACCTTTAAGAGTAGATTAGATAGGTACTTGGCTGGGGTCCTGTGACCCTGGCACTCAATCCTGCCATTGGCGGGGGGTCAGACAAGATGGCCTGCTCTAGGCCCCTTCTGACCCTAGATACTATGATGCTATGAATCCGGCCATAGGGTTTAATGGGGGAATCAATGAAATATCTATACCTTTGTTGTTTTTGTCCGGTTTGAATGAAACTTGCAGGGATGGTAGCCTCTGCTGAGAGCATGAATCCTGCCAAGTTTCAAGAAGATCAATGCAGGGGTTTGGGGGGAACTGTACCCCAAATTCTTGAAAGCCAAACTCATGTCACAGCTGTGTGTTACACTGCATGGATGTCAAAGCTGCAGGGCTGGTAGCTCTTACTGAGGCCACAAAGCCTGCCACATTTCACAGAGATCTGTGCAGGGGTTTGTGGGAAACTGCACCTCAAACTGCGGACAAGCAAAACTCGTGCCATGGGTGACCCTGTATGTGTTAAGGCGTAAAGGAGTGACAGCTTCAGGGGCTGTGGCCCTGGTGTGATGCCTGCCAGCTGTGGAGAGATTGGTGCAGGGGGACTCAGGGGCCCTGCACCCCTAGCTGCTGACAGACAAAACATGTGCCAAAATTGTGTCCACCTTGGGGCAGCTGATTGTACTGATTCTTTCCTCTCCTTAGCCTGGTTTTGTAGGTGCTATTTGATGCTTGTTAAGTCATTATGTAGTAACTAGATCCTGTGTATTGAGCTGGTCCCCGAGTGAATCATGATTGATTGACTGGCAGCTGGTAACACTGCAGCTTTGCTACAGGCCTGGCTGCTATGTCCCCCTCCCCACCCCAAGACAGTCAGTCCCACAAGCACCCATGGCACCAGTTTTGCTTGTCCACAGCTTGAGGGGCAGTTCCTCCCAAACCCCTGCACTGATCTTGAAACTTGGCAGGCTTTGTGGTCTCTGCATAGGCTACCACCCCTGCAGTTTTCACCCCACTATGCTGTAACGCCTAGACATGACAAGAGTTTTGTTTTCAAGAATTTGGGGTGTTGTTCCCCCCCTAAACCCTGTACCAATCTTCTTGAAACTTGGCAGGATTTATCCTCTCTGCAGCATCTACCACCCCTGAAAATTTTATCCAAATCGGACAAAAAAAAAAATACCTATAACTTCGTTGTTATTGTTTCCCCATTATACACCCTATGGCCAGATCTCAGAGGTTGCTCCGAGGCGGCTCCAAACCACTTCCAGAAGCCTAATGAGGCCAGCGCTTTGACCCAGATGTGCCGCTTCAGATCCTGAAGCGTCAGAAGCCTCACACAGCCCTAGTAGATAACTTGTCACCTGTAATTCTCTGTGTAAAACTACTCAGCTCTGCAAGAACTCTGCAGAAAATCATACAAATTAAAAGAAGATTCTTTGGGTTAAGCCTAAACAAATCTGTATGGCCCATATATACACCGATGGTTAATAATCACCATTAATGGTACAAGCACTTGCTTCCAGAGCACAACTTTATATATCAATGGGCTTATATTTAGGATCAAATCTCAAGCTCATCCCATACCCAAGATTCACTGATATCTAAGGAAGCTTTAGGTACACAAAGATGTACAAGTGGGGCAAAGATGGTGGAAGGAAGCAAAAATTGCCACCACTGGCAACTCACCTGTGCGCCAATCCTAGGCACATTGCTGCCATTTCCCGTGAAGGAAGGCCTGTGATAAGCCCCTCAATTTGTGAACGTATGCCCCTCATCAACTCCGTAACCATTGGACTATGGATACAACTTAAGTTCAGTTTGTCCTAAAGAATGAAGAATAGGAATTAACCAAATTATATCCTGTTAAAAGATTTTCCCTTTGAGCAACAATAGATTTTTACAGTTGTTCCCCTACTGGAGTACACTGGTTACTCAACTATGCAACAATTTCTCTGACAGAGACAGCAAATGAACAACAAACATTAACATCCCCAGCCCTGTATGTGCCAATGCCTCAGTAGTTACCAAATTTTCTGGACAAGTGGTGGCCTCTTAAACTACCTGGGAATCAGCATGCGCCCTTCTCAAACTTCAGTGAAAACACTAGAAAGGGAAGCAGGGCCCCGTGCAATCACAGACTAATTACCATGGCCTTGGAGACCATCAGCAGTTGTGGAGCAGTTTAAAAATACTTTCCCTTCCTCACCTCAAGATCAGATTCCAGCAACAAGATTTATGACCAAGGTCTTAGGTATTCTGCAGATACCCAGAATACTGTAGCTGATTAGAAATTCTCTGGCAAGTTATAAAAGAAATCAAAGGGATTTAATTTTTAATGGATTATGAACACTTTATTTCAGTATTCCTCGTGTCACTTGATTCACTGCCTACAATGCATGCTAATTTTCAGTTTCTACAGATTTTTGTTTTGACAATTTGTGGAACTGCTGCAAACCAGAATAGATCAGATAGCAAGCACAAGGCTTGGGCATCAGGGTTTGCTGCTCAGTAAGGCATGACAGTCTGAGGATCCAACACCAAGAATTTTAGAACCAGGAAACCAGTGCATCTCCCTTTACTTCTATGTTGTGGGCAAGGATTGGCAAACATACGATATATTTAGCAGTTAGGTAAGCATGTGAACTCCCAGTAGACCTTGCCATAGCTAATCAACAATGAACAGTGTAAATATCCAGGCTAATGTCCTCAAAGGATAAACAAAAAAATAGTTCATATTGACATTTGCTAGATGAATGAGTTGAAACCATAATACAACAATGGCAAGTTCATTCACATCAGTCCATTTCCAGGCTACTCATTCACACACAGAAAATGTCTTATCCATCTAAATTCAGTTCACACATGGAAGTTTCTCTCTCCAAACAGGCTAGAATTTTCTTCACATCAAAACCTAGCACCTGTAGCACATTACATGGCTACATTATTGCCAGACACAAGGGTCCTGTTCATAAGATCTCAGTAGCACAAAAAAAGAATAGTACAGCAAAGCCAATTTTCACCTTTATGACACCTCCAAGTTTGGCATCTGCTATAGCCAGCTGCTCATGGGCATCTTTTGCTACTATCTTCTTCAGAATTTTCTTCAAGTTCTTGCTGAGTTTGCCTTCTACCAGAGCTGTGGATGCTGTAGAAGGGGAAAAACGTACAAAGATGCAACAACAACAACAGTTTTCTAAAATCTGTTAAGTAATGAAAAAAAATTCTCAGATACAACTTGACACATTCCCATTCACCCTAATACAAAACACAACAATCAAAATCTCAGCTGTAATGATTTTTGCCTTGTGGAGGCTTAAATGGAACAAAGAAAAATAAAGTAAGATGCTTGCATGGCTGTACTTTAATTCAAGAACAGTTCTTCCCCACATCCTTATACTATCTATAAAAAAAAAATCTTGCTTACATTCCAATTCAGCCAAAAGTTTGTTAAAAGGGATTCTACAAACACTTCCAATATACTTTAGATAGATCATGAATATTCAACAAAACCAGTCTGGGGTATCAGCATGTAATTTAATTGCCCAAATCCTCCCCTGCTCTTTAAAGTCATGGTCATAAACTCCCATTACATAAGATCTCAGTTAAAATTTTTGCTGCTTAATGTTGCATCCTCCATGAGTTTACTGAAGCATGAAGTTTAATTGTGATAGAGCAGGAAACAATCAGATATTGACGTTCTTAATGTATGTTGTGTCGATTTGAAAATGAAAAGGCTTTTTTAAAACTCTACAAATATTAATAGAACTGTAAAAGCTTGACAATCCCATACTATATACTTTAAGAAGGCACTTAAACAACTCCCTTGACACGTGAGCTCCATGCTCCAGTAAAGTTCTTTGGTTGATGCAACACCCCCTACCTAACTCATAGAAAAGTTAATGATCCGTGATTTCAAAAAACCTTAAAGGAACAGAACAAAATCAAACTGCTTTGATCAATGTTCCCTTGACCAGTGCTATTTTGGATACTGGCAGTGCAGCTTTTAAGCTGACCAGAAATTCTTAATGCACTTCATAATATTTAAGCAGTGCTTAACTGCATATATAATATACCTAAAAAGCAGTTTACAAACTGAATGCTAACAATATTTCTGTGAGATAAATAAAGGATACTTGTTTTATCTCACAAAAGTAAAAAAACTGGAAAAGAGGAAGTGGATAAATTGTCCAGGTCAGTCTGTAGCAGACGAAATGATTGGAACCCTAGGACTGCTGGTACCTTTCTGGATTAGCTACATCCAACTAACCCCACCCAGATCTTTGGGGGCTGGATCCAGATGCAATGGCGATTGTGGAGGTTAATGCAGCTATCTTTCAACACCCTCCTCAGGTCCCCACCCCACAGCATAGCCTCCCAACTGGCTTCTATGCCCTGCCCCAAATTCCAGAACTCTCTGAGCTCCATGCATAGCAAGTTCAACACCTCTGCTCTAGACAGCCTGCAGAAGGATACGCAGAAAAAAAGAGCAACTTGAGCTTCTTATTTCCTTGCATCCCAAGTGTAAAGGCTTTTTAATATACTTCCCTCGGTTTATTTTTTTTAAACTTATCCCAACTACTCCAGGGCAGTGAGACTCACTGCCAGATACGCCATTTATCACCAAAACATTTATCAACTGAATTCACATAGCACCACGTACTATTCAAAAAAGAGTCAGGCCACAACTAAATGATCGTTTAGCCTGTGTTCTTTCAGGACTTGATTATTCAGTGTCTGTAATATAAAATTCTCCAATTACTAAGAAACAAAGTGCCAGAATTTGCACGTGGCTACAAATAATTTCAGAATGCAACTACCTGAAGAGAATTAAGCATTTTATACACTAGCCTAACCTGTACAAAACTTACTCCCCTAACACAATGACATGGCAGTCCTATTATATTTAGGACAGTATTTATCTGTTGTCTCAGTGGTAGTGACGAAATGTTGAACCAAATCATTTAGAATCAGTTGCAACAATAATGCATCATTAACAACAGAGTATAGAAGAACACACAGAATATAGTTATCCAAATGTTCTTTCATTGCTTGTCTGTGTGCTGCCAGAGCAATTGACATTGGAGCAAAAACTAGACTTCAGTATTGTTTATCTAGCTCCCAGAGGCTTGAGATTGGCCTCATAAAACACAAAAAGAAGAAACAGACTATTTTCTGAAGAGCTGCAACTTAAAATTAAACCTAGACAACATAAGGGGATAAGAGGAAGAATACCTAATGGGCATTTATTTAAAAAGAACCCACTGAAAAGATCACAGTCAATTCTCTTATTTGTACTTACCAGCAAGTGCTTCTGTTGTATCCTGAAACTTTTCAAAATGTTTCAGCTTCACTCTAGATCAAAAAAAAAAAGTTATTTTAATATATAGATGACAGACTAATCTCTATTTAAATAAGCTGCATCATCTTTCCTATCCTATGCATCATAAAAGAAATGGATGAGGTATCAACTTCCCTGATTCCCATCAAATATGGGATCCTACTTCCTTCTAAAAGCACAGGAGGTAGAAGTCTGAGTTTTGCCATCTCCCAACCACGAATTAAGGTAGAAGGGGTGTCAGTCTTGAACTTCCTGATCAAGCTTCAGACTCATATGTTTTCATCACCCAGGTCTCTCCAAACAACGTCCTCAGAGCTCCAAATAAGAGACCTCCGATCAAACACTTTTATTGGAAAATCACAAGAAAGCAGGGGAGAGGGAAGGTGGGGGGAGGAGAAAAATTTGAAGCTGTGCTTTCTATTTGATAGTTCACAATGGAAGACCGGCGCCAACCATTTAATTGCAACACTGGTCCTTTGATTAACTTGTACCCTCATTGTTGACTGACAAGTGACATTTCCTAGCTCCCTAACTTTGAAACCAAATACTCTGCCTCTAGAGCAATTTAAGTATCATGTGGCAAAGACACAATGTAAATTCTGACTGGGTTTATTTTCACCAAAAGATTTTAAGCACGAACTACATTTTCACACAGATGTCTCAATTCTTCCAGCAAAATAGTTGAATTTTCAAACTTATAGCTCAAAACTGGGGACAAACTTTGAGTTCATATATGGAAAAGATTTCCTATCTTCTAATCCATTTACTCAACCCAAGCAACATATGAACAACAGTTCTTAGCTAAATTACCTCTTGTTAACTCCCCAGATTCAACCTCCTCTCCCTGCTCCTATAATCATCTTCCTCTTCAGTATCTAGAGAATTGCAGTTAAGAAGCCATCTTGACCCAGAACAATTTTATCAGGGCTCTAAGCCAGCTGTGATTAAACACTTTTTTCTGAAGCAGATATCCACAACAGAAGCAAGGTCACACCCTCTAGAGTTGCATCAGCTCAAGGCTTATCTAATGGTCTCTCAGGAACATAAAAAAGACTGAAATCCTTAGTGGATCAGACCTAAGGGCCATCTAATGCAGCAAGGGATGTGGTGATAGCTCAGTGGATAAAACTGCTTTCTGACTTCAGAGGATCTCCTAGCTGGAAATACAGCAGATCTGATTAACAAATGGGCACCTGGAAACCTGGTAGTTCTGTTCAGGGCTGAAAACCTCAGAAGCTCCAGCACCTGCTCTGTTAAATTGATATTCACTACTGGTATCAGCAATGACACTTTGGGGAGCTTCCTGTTCACTGCAAATGTGATAGGATTTAAAACCAAACAACTAAAGAAAATTTCTTGAGAAGCAGAAACCTGGCTTCTTGGTCAGCTCCAACTATACTGTTGGATATTGTTATCTGTATAAATATTTGCTCCCTTTTGGAACACTGTTAAGTCCTAGGCCTCAGCTCCTCCAAGTGGCAGCAAGTTCCACAGTTTATTACATCTGTTGTTGGGAAAAGTATTTCTTTTTATGGGTTTTGAATTTTTGCACTTATTTTCTCATATACCCACATGGTCTTGTTTCATATCATTTCTCTCACACTGAAGAACTTAAAACAATACTGGACAATATAATAAGATCAGCCCCACAAATCTCAGATGTGTAGACTTGTTTTTCCAAAGCCAGGATGCTACTGCCTCATGGAAGTGCTTACATTTTGTTTGCTTTTTCAGGAGTTTCAAATTCTTTCCATAAGCTGTCAACTTCTTGGAGCTTCTTCTCATCGAGGACCTGCAAATAAAACAATTCTATTATTAAACTGATTTTTTTTTCAGATTTTGGGATCAGCATCCATTATAGAAGCCCTTTTCCTGTGCCTAAAAGCTATCTTTAATGGAGTAAATAATAATTTTCATTGCTGATAAAGGTTGGGCTCCCTCTCAACTAGAACGTTAAAGCAATTTGATTTTCTTTAAAAAAAAAAACAAAACCAAAAAACTAGATTCAGTTCAGTCTCTTTCTGGCAAAGCCTTCTACCTAATGTCCTAGAAACAAACTGTCTACAGATTCATGAATACTGTAAGCTCACTTAATTTGTAGCATGCTGTCAATTCCTATACCACCACTATGGATCACAGCACTGTTTATTTTTTCAAAAATTATCAAAATACAACTCCTTAACATACTGTTTAAAACCCCTTGAGGTTTGTCCCCACAACTAAAATACGGAATAACTACAACTGTCAACTACACCTTAATCAAGTCTACTGGAGCATGTTAATTAGCACACTCTAGCAGTCTTGCCGTTACATGTATTCAGTGCCCTGGTGCTTCAAAGCGCCCACTCCTCCCACCCTGAGCATGTGTAAAGATGCCCAGAGTCTGTGATCTTTTTTACAGACATACAAAGAGGTAGCAATAACTCAATGACAACCTAAAAAAGGAAGTAGCAGCCACCAGGAGAAAATTCAATAAAATCCAAATTGGAGGCAACTCAGGGTTTAGTTGGAGAAGCTTTGTAGAGCTACAATTGCGATGCAGGGTGAACTGGATGCTTCTCTACCTGACCCCTGTGAGATCCCACAGGAAAGCAATAAATAACCCTGAGCCCAGCCCCACCTCACAGCTGCACTCTCTGGAGTGACTCATTGGATACCAGGGGTTTTCTTGCCACAGGGGGTGTCAACAGTCAGGTGGAAAATGAATGTGATCTGTTGATTTAACGGAAGCTAAGTAAAAGTACAGGGGGTAGGTGGTGTCATGTGTATAAGTCACCAATCCTATACTGCCTTACTTTCAGAAGTTTCAGTTTTGCCAAACTCTTGACATATCACAAGAGACCATACTTCTGCATTAACAGTTGTTTTAGTAACTATTTTTTCTAGATTTATTTTTAATGATATATATTATAGTTACATCTCAGTAAATGACAGTTTCTCTCTCACAGGTTTGTAGTTGAAGCACTAACACAAATAGGTAAAGGATACTCCGCAGTTCAAGTCCTCCTGACTATCCTAATGCTTTGTTCCGACAATGTGGGTGGGCATTGTAGTCATGCACTGGGATATTTGAACTGTGCCACTAACTAACAGAGCCAAGAGGAGAAACTGTTTTGTCATAATAAAAAAGATTTCAATAGTACCACTAGGCCATACTTCTCAAGCTACAAAAGTCTTCAACTTTTTGCTTGCAGTTCTTTGCAGAACAGGTTAGCATTTTTTTAAATGCATTAACTTCACTGTGTAAAGTCCATGAGTAAGATCATGCATTAGGGCTCCTCTGATATAACTCTGTCCAACAACCCTGTAGGGCAGCATTTCTCAACCTGTGGGTTGCAACCTAGAAGTGGGTCACAAGAATATATGAAAGGGTTGCAAAGAAACCTTAAAAAACTGAACCTCCTTTAAAGGAGAAAAATGTGAGAAACCATGGTTTTTTTCCCCCCTTGCAGGCTGGCACACTCACCTACCTCCTGCCTCACACATGGGGGCCGGGGGGCTGGGGCCAGGAGGCAGAGGGCAGCTGGTTGGGCTTGAGGGGCACTGGCAGGACCAGGGGGCTGTTTTCTACTTAAATTATTTACTGGCTTAGGATTGGCCATTGATGTTTACAAAGGAGTCTTAGTACAAAAAAGGTTGAGAACCCCTGCTCTAGGGTGTGCTATTCCACCCCCCTCCACACCCCAGCTCTTAAACAGGAATACTTGTACTGCAGTTCACATGAGAGCATATATGCTGCTGTGGCTCCTTGGCTAATACTGACAGCTTGCATGGCTCCTGAATCATGAGTTCTTGAGTGTTATAAAATGGTAGTTATACTTGCTTTAAGCAGAAGATTGACATGATTTATTTTCTCTGCTTGGGCACACTCTGCCCTATCCCCCCCTACAGCAATTTCTTTTGACAGGTCAGCCTCCTCCCCTTTCATCTATACTAAACCACTAGAAAGAAAAAATCTGGCACCCTCTGCTGCCTCCTACAGATATCAAAGACAACGTCTTACTGGAAGGGCACACATACATACACTTCCTTCGTTGCACAGTTCAAGCATAAAACCAAACCTTGAATCTCCACCAGGCCCCTTAAGATAAACTCTGCCTCTGATCCCAGTTTCAAAAAGCCTTTTCACTCTCTCCAGACAATTCTCCCCACTACAAGCCAGCATGACACAAACTGTATAACTGTACTGTCTCGCAAACAGAGATTTATATCTGAGCCAAGACACCATAGATACTAGCACTCATGTGGGAGGATGGAGGGGTGGAAAGAGAGAGGCCAGATCTTAAGCAGCAGGCTTCCAACAATTTGTAGAACACAACTCTTTGCTGAAAACAGTCAAACATGTCATAGCAGGTGCTATGAACTGGCTAGGCTAAGTGTTGAATAATCAAGACTCGCAAGGTCCCAATCAGAGCCACTGTCCAGTTCCTTAGGTGTGTGCACCCCCCATAACAACAGAACAAAACACAAAACCCCCTAACCATAAATGTCAACTTGAAAAAAGTGTGCGTTTCCTAGGGGTGCACCAGTAGAGATTTTTGGGCTGATACTGATAGCCAATATTTAAGTAGGCATATCAGCTGATACTGATTCAATTTCTGATACAGCTGCCTTCAGCTGGTCAGTCCAGTATGGTGGAAGAGGGGGAGAGGAAGGAAGGGAGGGGAATGAGAGAGAAGCGAGAGAGAGATCAATGGCTCCCATGGTGAGGGAGGGGGCAGGGAATGCCCAGGCAAGGCAGGGGCACACCAGAGCTGCAGCTCGTTGGCGGGCGGGCGGCCAGCCGAGGAGGGCACACAGTTCCTGCTTCTGCTAGCACCCTGGGAGGGTGTGGCATGGGCCCCCCAGATCTAGGTGGGATGGCGTGGGCTGCAGCTGGGGCTGCGCAGGGGCTCTTCTTCGCAGGTGCTGGACTCTGATTGGGCACTGGCAGTGCTGGGAGGATGCTGCATCTATTCCAAATTTCACTGCTGTTCCGCTCCCAGTGCCACTGCCACCAGCCATAGTTCCTGCTCTTCCCCGCACATGGGTGGAGGCAAGGTGTTGGGGCACGGCTGTGCCAGGCAGCTGCCAAAATTTGGGGTGGATGCAGCATCCTGCCAATACTGCCAGCACCTGTTCCAAGCCTAGCCCCCACTGAAAAGATCCCTGCACAAACCCAGCTGCCCCAATCAGTGGGAGAGGGACAGGGACAGACACACCCCTCCCCCATAGTCCTCCCAAGGTGCAAGCAGCAGTAGGAGCTGCCTCCCCCTGAGAAGCTGTGGCTCTGGTCCCACCCTACCTGGGCAGCACCTGCCCTCTCCCTCACCACAGAGGGTGGGGGTGTTGATCTGCCCCTCCTGTCCTTCCGCTCCTTCCTCCCCCGCCTCCTTCCACCACACTGGACTTTCCAGCTGGAGGCAGGCCTCCACACTGAGGGCTCTACCCCTTGCCACCTGAGTGCTGTTCTGCAGCTGCAAGCAGCACAGGCATTTATTGGCCAAGTTATCAGCCCCATCAGACTGATATCCAATAAAGTACGGATCCAATATCAGGCTGATGCTTCGATGCACCTCTAGTCTTTTCCTCTGAGAACGCTTCATCTTATTCAAATGGCCTACAGTTTGGATCAGCATGGGCATATATCTATACTACCTGTGACAAACCTGGGAGTCCTGCTAAAGAAGATTACTTACCACTTGCTCTCACTCACCATGCACCAAAGACCAAAAATTATGACAAGCATAGCTGTTTTAACAGAGCCCGGAGAATAAGCCCAGAGCTGCTTTCAGGTTCTGTCTTGGAGGAGCTTCTTGGCTTGTGCTCATGCAAAGGCAGAGCACAGCTGCACCTTGTAGATTAGCTAAACCAGAGATGCATAAGATTTCTTATACAAAGGATTTCCTTCATCAGATGATATGAACAGACTGCAAAAAGCAGAGATTCTAAATAGAAAGCAGCGATTTGAATAAAACAGATACAAAAGAGAGGAAAATGGAGAGGGCACTGTTGTAAAAGAAAGTCACAGAATAGAGAATAACACAAAGCAGTTAATTCATTACAGGACACAGGGTTATAAATGCTAATCCAGGTAATGGGGCCATAGTCCCCATTTATGCTACCCAATCTCTGGGCACTGGTGCTTTCTGAGCAGGTTGGAGTGGGAAGGATTTGATGGACAAAAAAAGAAGGTGGTTGAAGAAAAATTTAGTTTTCTTCCTCTTTTGAGGAAGAAAAGAAAAAAAACCTGTTCTTTAAACAGAAATAAGTTTCTCATTTCAACTTTAGCAGGAAGCCAGCTCTGGTCTGGAGGGGTGAAGACAATTACCAGTTCCACATGAGATTAGCACAGGAAGACCCTAACACAGGTCTCAACTCCTGCCCAGGATCACAACACAAATAAAGATCCAGCCACCCAGGAACCTTGGTTATCCATTTAGGAGCAACGGTCTCCCACCTTCACTGACCCTTCTCCAAAGGGCATCATTTGTCTCATCATCTCCTCAACCTGTTTTCGCTTTTTGACTTTTTGTAGCTGTCAGCAATATCGGACAGCTTTACAGGCTCCCATGAGGCACGGGGTAGGACCCACTGCTCTTATACACGGAGACACAGATGAGGCCACGTGCCAAATAAAACAGAGAAGGGAAATACACTTAAGGAAAGATTATAACAGCAGACTCTGTCACCACTACCCGAGTTTTTGTGCACCATTTTAGCAGGCACAGATACTTCTCCCAAACCAAAAGCCTTTTATAGATCATTCATATTCAATCTGCTCTAAAAGTCAACATGCCTTGTAAACTTGTGTTTTGATACCATGCATGCCTTACACTTATTTAAAGACAACAGCTGCAAAATATGCCTCCAGCCTTTTTAAGTGCCAGAGGCTTGCTACACCCAGGCTAAAAACATTGCAGAAACGTACACTGCACGGACTTGGGGGAGCCTGCAACTGGGAGAAAAAGACAAAGCAGAAAAAGGAGGAGGACAATGAACCGCACTGGTTTTGTAAGTACTGCGGGTCGGGGGTGGCGGCCCGCAGGCCCGGCGGAGAAGAGGAGCGGCTGCGTGGAGCGGTGCTGCCCCGCGCGGGACCCCACGGGCTGCGAGCGCGCCCGGGGTGGAGGCAGCAAAGCCACCCCTCAACGGTGCCGCCTGCTGGCCAGCGCCCTTGCGGCAGAGCCCAGGTCTGGCACAGAAACCCCGGCCACGTGCGCCCGGGCCCGCCCCAGACCAGTCGGAGCAAGGCCGGTGCAGCAGGCAGAGAGCGGGAAAGGGGCGCCGGCGCCCCGGCCTCCGCCCACACGCGGCGCAGGAAGAGCCCGCTACGCCGGGGCATCAGTCAAGAGGAGCCGCCTACACCCCACAGCAGAGGCCCCGGCCCGAGCGCGGCGACGGCCAGACCCGCCTCCTGCTGACCTTGAAGATAGCGTAGCCAGCCGCGGTCTCGAACAGCACCAGCATGGTGCGGCCACGTGCCCAGCCGCCGCGGGTTCGGCTGCATGCGCGCCGCAGGCCGGAAGTGCGGCGTCCGGAAGTGAACAGCGCGCGAAGCTGGGGTGGGGGTGGGATGAAGAGGGTATATTTCCGCTTCTTCCGCCCGGGCCTAGGTTTTTCCTAGCTTATGTGGCGGGAGGTGGAGGGTGGTGTGACGTCACGGCGCTTGAGAGTCGTTAGTCTCGTTCCCGTGAGAACGGGACGGGGAGGGGTGGGGTTTCGGCGCCGCCTCTGCAGCCGGAGGGCGGGGCGTTGTTTTTGCTTGCGGCGGCGCTGGGTTCTGGTGCTGTTTCTGCGCCCGGAGGGCTCCGCAGAGCGCTCTCTTTTCTCGTCCTGTCTATGGGAGTGGGGTTTGAGTCTCCCCTCACGGCTGTCCTGGCCCACGCGCTCGCTGCCTGTAGTTGAGACCAGGGCAGCCCAACCCGCCCGCTCCCTTGCTCCCCCTCGGTTTTGCTTTAACGCGTTCAGATAAAAAGGGCCTCTTGTGAGCTAGCAAGTGGTTTTCTGAGGCCCGTCCCTTGGTTGCACTCCAGGCACCCCCAGACCCCTGTGAGTTTCTCTAAATGCAGGAGACTTGGCTGCAGAATCTTGTGGTAAAGGGGGACTGCTTTTTTGCTTTCCTCCTGGTTTGCTCCTTAACCTTTTGGCTAAGAGCAAGCAAAACTAGGGTGCATCTGAACCCCAGGGTCCCTTGGTTGGCACATACCATGTTGGCTATAGAGTTGAGTATCTGAAGCCCGAGATGGGTGATATGAGGCTGTGAAGGAGGATACTTGCCCAGTGGTAGAGCCACATGGACTTGAATGATGGCTCTGCTCAGTTGAAACTTGGAACTTGACTCTTGCGTTTTGTCCAATAGAATTTGGAACTGATTTGGCTCTTCTTTTGTATGGCTTTAGGAGCAAGAGCTGTCATCACCATTTTAATTCCACATTCCCCAACCAAACCAATGCCCTGTTGGAAAGTAAGTGCAACTCCAAGACATCTTCCTCAAACTTGTATCTGGGGCAGGATGTTATTATGTGCTCCATGGTTTGATCAGGGTTTCCAGTTGCAGCCAAGGGAGGTTTTGAGGTGCCGCTTCTACTTCAGGTGGCCACACCAGCCAAGTCTAGTGCATATCCTATTAAGGGTTGTCCATGTGCTCTATGGAAGGTTGAAGCTTGGTTGTTGCATTGTTGGGTTGGAAATGAAGTGTTTGTTTAGGAAAGTGTTTTCTGCCGGTGCTTTCCTCTGAGGTTCTTCAGTGTTGTGGTATAGCAGGTGCTTGGTTGATTTCACAAAAACCCTTCTGGACACTATGTGACAAGTTGGGGGATCTTGAAGGATGATCTCTGGATGGGAAGCTCCAGATTACTATTGATACACATTATTTCCCTGTATATTGTTGCATCCCATTGAACAGAGGGAAGAGTAATGTATGAAAGTACTGGCAGCCAGTGCTCTGGAATTGATATCAAAATTCCAGAGATGATCCTTGTTACTGAGTAGAGCTGTGTATCGATGAGTTTGGTATGTCGACTTGAGGCCCAAATGGGTGCACAGTACTCAGCTGGTGAGAAGACCAGGGCTTTGGCAGAAGTGCAGAGGATGGTGACTTCTGCACCTCAGCTTGTGCCTTTGTTTTCCTGGCAGTCTTTCAAAGGTGATAATGGTAGGTTAAGAAGCAGTCAAGGTCCACCCAAAGGTAGGTAGGAGTCAGGTTGCAATGCACTTTTTCTTTACAAAAGGTGACATTGGGGGTGTTATGTGCCTTGTGGTTGTCAAGATGAAATGTGGAGACAATGGACTTGGTTGTAACCTGCACTTGTGGAAGTATTCAGCCATTATTGATAAATCAGAGTTTAGTGTGGCTTCGATAGCCTGAAAAAAATTTGCTTGTGTGGTCAAAGTGATATCATCAGCTTAGGCACATTGATAATGTATAGGGCATATCACTTATAAAGATATTAAAAACTGTCGGTGCTAGAAAACTACACTGTGGCAGGCTGTTGTTGAATATTCTTGGAGTCAGGCTGACCTTATCTCATAGGTAGATCTTCATCCTTCTGTTGCTCATCAAAGTCAACAGCAGCCGAAGTAATTTGGCACATGGTAGTAGCAGGGGCAGTTTGAGCATCAGTCCATGTTCCCACACAGTATCATAAGCTGAGGAAAGATCTGTGAAGGTGGCCTCAGTCTTCAGCTTGTGGTGAAAACCAGTCTCAATATAATGATGGCAAGGACTTGTTTGCAGCAGCTACAGTGGGGTCTAAAGCCAGCTTGCCTGTTCTTGTGGGAGAAATAGGTTGATAAGGCTGATTCTTAGACGGATGAGCTGTTCCAGGGGCTTATGGGTTGTGCAGAGCAAAGAAATGGGCCTGTAGCTCCCAGGGTCATGTACTGGCTTTCCTAGTTTTGGCAGGGCTATCATCATTCCCTTATGCCAGATTTGTGAAGTATGGCTGTTCTCCATCACAGTTGAAAAGAGCCAGAAGCCATTGTTTTGCCAGTGGGTCAAGATGGTGGAGGAATTCTGGTGGAATACCATCTTTCCTACCAGCTTTGCCTTTCTTTGTGGATGCTAGGCCAGCATCCAGTTCCACAGGAGTGAAATGGGGTGGGTAGTGACAGCCTTGTTATGGCCCACACTGTTAAGCGGTTTCTTGACTTCTTTAATTTCTTGAATCTCTGAATTTTTGAATTCCTGAATCCACAGCTAATGTCCCTGGAACAGCAACTGAATGCTTTTAACTGGCCTCCTGGTCAATGAAGCAAAACTAAACACTTGACATGATTACAACAATCCCTTTCAAAACTAAGCACCCCCAAGTTTTGGCCCTTGGTCCCAAAAAAAAAAAAAAGAGGCCCATTTTCTTTGTTTAATTGAATGCTCCTGTTATGCAGCTGTTTAGTTCTTAATTATTTCTTCTTTTAAAATGTTCAAATTGGCCTTCAGAATATTGTGTCAATACATGTTCTTAGGCCCCTGCACCACGTTACATTTGTTGCACAATAAACTGGTGAGTCAGTCACACCATAAATTTATACCAGGTACATGGGCAAAATAATTCTTACACCAGAAAAATGACTGTCCCATTCTAAAAATAGCTGACCAGCTGCAAAGCTAGTGCTTGAAAATCTCTAGTAACTTGATAGCTGGTTTCTATCCAGAAATAATTTGAAGATGTAAGGGGGTGGGGGGATGGGTGTGTGTGTGTTACACTGTAGCAGTCTGGTTCAGCTTCATTGGATGACCAGATTGGCATGTCCTGAGTTGATGTTTTGGCTTAACAAGTTACTGATATGGAGTTGCACTTCTCTTGTTAACAGGCAATCCAGGTGAATTTGCGTATGGACTTAGAAATACTTTTCCTAGTTTTTTTTTGCTTGGACATGGTTACTTTTATGCATGTTCAAATCTTGAGTGTTAAGTTGAATATGAACGTATGGCTGCTCTTCCTGCACAACCTGTAAAATCAACATGCTTTCTCAGTACAGGGGAATGTGGCCAAATTGGATTGCTTTCAAATGTTCATTTGTTCCACCTAATGGTTCACTGTGAAATTGCATCCTTACTATGTATGATGGTACTTGACCTACTTTCCTATATGTGTTGAATAATTTAAAGACTGAGTATTAAATGATAAAATAGAAGGGGCCTAAATCAGCCCTTGCTTTAGGTTACCTCCCTTGACTTAATCTTCAGTATTACCTGAATAAAGGAAAAGATTGAGTTCCCAGTACAAAGGGAAAATGAAGGAAAATGGGTTGGGGTGGGGGAAGAAGTTAAGAATCTTAAGAATTGGGTCATACTAAAGGTTGTGTAGCTCAGTGGCCTGTCTCTGACTATGGTGAATACTGGATACATTAGAGGAAGAGTATAATAAACAGCATAGAGCAATCCCTCCACTTTCATACCTTCCAGTCACCTTAAATAGGTTGTGTCCTTGACTGTTCTATTTAATAGACTCCAATGAAGCTATCATCCTTAAACTCACCTGTTCCTTTTTTGTTGCACTATTGCCCCACCCCATCATGTGGCTGTGAGTTTCACGTTAATTATGCAGTATTTTTTAAAACTTGTTGCCTGATGATTTCACATGCAGTGAGGCATAGTAAATAACAGTTCCTTATTTACTTCTTCCATACTGTTCATATTTTTATATACCTCTTTCATTTCTCTCCTTGGTTTTCTTTTTTCCAAGCTGAAGAATTGCAGGCTTTTCAGCCTCTCTTCAGATCCCGTTTACCTTCATTATCATTCTTTTTTACTTTTTCCTGTTCTAGCATGCCCTGTCTGAGATGATGTGGCAAGAATTGCATGAAGTATTCAAGAGGTGGGTGCACCATGGATTTATATAATGGCATAATGGTTTTCTGTTTTGTCTTCTATTCATTTCTTAATGATTCCTAATGCTTTATTTGCCCTTTGGATCAACATTGCACACTGAGCCAATGTTTTTAGAGCACTCTCCACAATGATGAAGAGTTCTTTCTAATCCTATGATTACTTAGTCTCTGCTTTTAGTTAGTGGTCCTTGTCAAAAAAATATGAAAATCTAGTACATTATATGAACTAAGTGGAAGTGCTCCCAACTCCAAGTGTCTCTGTTGTAAAGGTAAGTTAATGGATGTTTGCACTTTTTTAGCAGCTTCCATATCTGAATTCCAAAGTGCCTTAATAAACTACTGCTGTTTTTGTTATGCATATGTGACAAGGATAAGAAACTTCTGGAAGTGTTAACATTTTAATCATGACCTGTCCATTTTACTCATACAGGTAATATTGCTGGAGGTAGAGCTCCCTAATTATTCAAGCAACCACGATCTGTCTCCTCGTCAAAGGGGTTTTAATCACTCCAGGTATGTTAATTACTTATAATCCAGAAGTATTAATTTGAGTGAAAGAAAAATAGCTAAGTATGTGAAAATAGTCTGAAACAGCTTCTCTAGAAAAGATTAATTCCAAGGTTTTAAAGCCAAATATCTGATAGTCCTCTAGGTCTAGGAAGAGAGAGGTAGTTAGCCAAATTAAATTCTTATGTGCCACACCTACCTTCTTAGGTCTAGGAGAGGTGTTTCGTTCAGTTGCAAAGAGGATTCACCATCCTCCAAAGGTACACAAGGTGTTTCTATCCCTGATGATTAGGAAACTTTTTTAGTGTAGCCTGCCAATAGGTTAGATTTTAATATTTCTCATCTCTGTCACCTAGTTTTGTGCTGCTACCCAACACTGTAGTGTTTAAGCTCCTCATTGGTTAACAGAGTGATATGTTAGCTACCACTTGCATAAATGCTGCTGAATCATATGGCATCAGACAGTTGATTTGAATTGAAGGTGAGGAAGGAAAGGTGATATGAAATGCCTTAGAATGAAATGGAAGAGGGGTCATAGGTTGAAGTATCTTTGGAGAAAAGATGCTGTCCTCTTTGGAGGGTTATTTTGCTCTTGCCTGAAAGAAACCCTCAATAGGTATACCTGGGTCTTAAAACACAGACTATTTCTGTTGTATTTTATATTACTGAAGGTACTTGAGCTCTAGCTAAAGTTTATACCGGTTTATCTACTCTGTTTTATCTGTATCGTTGTAGTTCCTAGGGATCCAACTGATGTCCAAACCCCATTGTATTAGGAATGATAAATATATGGAAAAGGGCAGTTTCTGCTCTAAAATATTTACTTCGTGTGAGCAAGATGAACAAACATTAAGTAAAAGGGAGGTGGTATTATCACTAATTAAAGGAGAGCAATTTGAGATACAGAAAGACTGAGTGACTTACCCAAGGTTATACAGATGGTAAATGTGAAAGGAATTTAGGTAATCTGTCCTGATATGTTCCCAAAATAATAACAATCACCCCATAACAATAACCATGATAATCTTGCCTCCACAAGGAAGAAAAACTGAGTATACAGGGCCACACTGAACTTTTCTTCAGACTTGCCCTTGCAACAACAGTCAGGGCCACAATTAAATAGTCTTTCCTTCCCTTTTGATTTTTCATCATATAAGCAATTTTTTTGGAGCTGACATACTGCACCCTCCTCTTGACTGATGGATGGCTGTCCCTTGGTGCAGTTATTTATAGTAGACATGATTAGTGAAACCTAGCACTAGTGCAGATGTAGAAACAGTTTCTCTGTTGCCCTTCAATTTTTGTGTTGCACCAAGGTAAAGAAAGGATTATACAAAGGTATGATGCATCAAACTTCCTCCTCAGTAGATGTTTCAGTAAAGTTAAAAGTCTAGCTAAATAGGAGAGATCTAGTCTTATTTTTTTAATAAGTAAAAAATTTGATGTCTAATTTATTCTAAAATGCTTCCAGGGTCCCTTCCCAATCAGTTCTTCCTACATGTAGGCAGGACACAGTAGCATCTTAGAGACAAACTGCTTCAGAGATGCACAGATTTTTGTAGGCGGTAGCCTACTTTTATCAGATGCATCCGACAATGTAGGTCAGTGGTCAACCCCTACTCCTGCGTCCAGGCGTTTTATAACCTGGTCATAAAAAGGTACTAGATTAGTCAGGCATGATCTACCTGCTGTGAACCCATGCGGGTTTCCCCTCAGCATAATTCTTCCTGCAGGGCTCTCGCAAATGTGACCTTGATAATTTTTTCAAAGACTTTGCCAAGGATGGAGGCGAGACTGACTGGCCTATAGTTGCCTGGGTCGTCCTTCCTCCCCTTCTTGAAAATGGGAACCGTATTGGCCCTTTTCCAGTCCTCTGGGACCTGGCCCATGTGCCACGAGTGTTCAAATATTCCCACCAGTGGCTGCGCAATGACGTCAGCCAGTGCCTTCAGTACACTTGGATGGAGCTCATCCGGGCCTGCTGACTTAAAGGCATCCAGTTCCTCCAAGTGACTCTGCACCATCTCAGGGTCTACGCATGGTAATCTGGTGTCCTGCTGCTGCCTCTCTACAATCCCAGTGAGAGCCTTGTCTTGCCCCTCGCTTAGGAACACTGAGGCAAAGATCTCATTGAGGAGTTCAGCCTTGTCCCCCCTGTCTGTCACCAATTGCTTCTCCCCATTTAGTAGGGGTCCTATTCCACCCTGGGCCTTCCTTTGACTCCCTATATCTCTAAAAAACAATTTCTTGTCATCCTTAACTTGGGATGCCGTCCTCAGCTCCATGGTAGCTTTGGCCCATCTAACTGCCTCCCTACAAGTGTGAGCAGAAGGGGTATACTCCTCTTTGGTGATCTCTCCCCAGTTCCACTTTTTATATGCTCCCCTTTTAGCCCGTAGGCTGCTCTGGACTTCTCTGGTCAGCCAGGGAAGCTTTCTGACCCCTTTACCTCTTTTTCTTTGCATCGGGATCATTTCCCTCTGTGCCCAAAGGATCATTTCCTTAAGGCACAGCCACCCTTCCTGGGTTCCCATCTCTTCAAAATGCCTTCTCTGCAGTGTGTCCTTGACTAATCACCTGAGTTAATTGAAATCAGCTTTCTTAAAGTCTAGCACTTTCACCCTACTAGTTACCTTACCCACTCAACGTCTTATGATGAATTCTGTTATTTGGTGATGACTGTCCCCCAGGTGACCACCGATCTGTAGGTCCCCTACCATGTCATCCCCATTGCCAATACCAGGTCCAGTAAGGCATTCCCCCTAATGGAACCATGTACCTGCTGCATCAGGTGAAGGTCCTGTGCACAGGATAGGAACCTCCGTGGGACTTGCTGTCTGTCTCCCAGCAGATGTCTGGGTAGTTTAGGTCCCCCATGACTACTGCCTCCTTAGTTTTTATGGTTTCTGAGAACTGCCTCAGGAGCCCCAAATCTAGCTCTTCCCCTTGGTGTGGGGGTCTGTAGCAGACCCCTGCCACCAAATCCCTTTCTCCTTGACCCCCATGTAACCTAACCCACAATCCTTTTACTTTCTTCTCCTTCTATTCTGCCTTGATAAGGGTTGATGTGTATTGCTCAGTGACAGATCCTAGTGTCTGAATCCTAGAGAAGCAGTGCTGCAAAGGGACCCCCAAAGGCATGGGTGACTAGTGCAACCTTAGTCGGGAGTGGGGTGGGAGGGTGGTGATCAGTCAGTGACTGGGTAGGGGGAGGGGTCCCCTGTGGCAAAACTCAGTAACTGGGAAGCGGCCATGGCGCTTCCAGAAATTGCTGCGGTGCTACAGGGGGGTACCAGTGCTCCTGCCTGCCCATTGGCTAAGTGGAGAGCATGGCTAGTTAGGGTGTACACCAGCGCTCTCAGGGGATGCAAGTGCACCCCTTATTCATTGCCACTGCCCAGAAGTCATCTAGTCTAGTGGCTCTCAACCTTTTTTTGGCCCAGGACCCATTTGTAAACATCAATGGCCAGTCCTGACCCATTGGCCCTCACCTCTGACCTGCTGCCCCCTCCCCTCCCCGGCCCCTGCCCCCCAATGTGGAGTGGGCTATGGGGGGGCCCTAAGCAGCCCCTGGCAGGCTGGATGGCTGTGGTTTCCCCGTTTTCTCCTTTAAAGGTGATTCAATTTTTAAAGTTGATGTGCAACTCTTTCATGTATTCTTTTGACCCACTTTTGGGTCATGACCCACAAGTTGAGAAATGCTGATCTAGTCCAGGACCTTCCCTGGCCAAACCACCCCCGACAGCCCTCATTTGCACTGTAGGGAGAGCTGCCCTCAGCCCTGGGAGGTTTCCAGGGCATGGCGTCTTGTGGCAGTCAAGGACGCTGTTAAGTCTCCTCTGGGAAGCTCGGTGGGAGACCCAGCTCTGCGCCCACTCTGGCGGGGTGCCGGGCTGGCAATGCATTTCACCATCGCTAGTGTTGTTTATTATGGCAGCCGCGTGGCCCTTGGGACAAGGTATTCGTAGTTCTGGCAGGCGTGGCGGGAGGCCAGGCTCCCCCTTCGCCAGCGGCGCCGGCAGGACGCTCCCTGGCCCCGGGCGGGCTTCCTGAGCCCCCCTGCAGCCGCGAGAACGGCAACTAGGACGTGGGGCAGCAGGAAGGCCCCGATCGGGTTGTGGAGGCGCGCAGAGAGGAGAGGGTTAACCCGCGAGGGGAACGTTTGGGGCCGGCGGAAGTCACGTCAGCCGCGCCGGAAGTCCCGGTCCTGGCCTGTGTTGTGCTGTGGGGGAGAGAAAGGAGCCGCGATTCCCGGGGCCGCCCGAGCTGCTGCGACCAGGGGCGAAGCCATGTCTGACCAGGTGCGCACGGGCCCGGCGGGGCAGGGCGGAGCCAGGCCGCGGGGTCGGCGGGGCGGGGCGGAGGAGCTGGGCGAGGAGGCCTGGGCCAGGCCTGCGCCCCAGCCGCGACGGCAGCCGGAGCCTTGGTTGTTAACTAAGGGGAGGTGCGGGTTGCGGCTCGAGCCGGACTGCGGGGCCGTTTTCCCGGGCTGTGGCTGGGCGCGGCCGCTGGAGGCAAAGCGGAAGGCGTTGGGGACGCGTGGGCGCCTTCCTCCCAAGCGAGGCGGGGACGGGGGCGGTGGGTCTCGATCTCTGTACACTGTGGGTTCCCCGTTTGAAGCCTTTGTCAGTGGACTTATTCCCCCACAACTCTTCCCCCAGCCCCGCGGGAAGGCAGCTGTCACTCTTCAGTCTTTTTCTTGAAGCCAAAAAATAAAATGAAACAAAAGTGGTTTTCTTGCGAAGAGCTGGGAAAGTCCACAGCAAGGGAGGGTGGTTTTAATGCTGTAGATGCCTATTTAAAATCTGTGGGGTTCGTCTCGGCCATCCTGTTAGTGCAGTGTGCCGGGCCAACATGGCACGGTCCCCTGCCCTCTGAGAGGGTCTCAAGGCATCCCTGGGTGCTGTAGTCTCTGGTTGGGAACCAGTGCCTTGGAGACTAATTTGTGTGGAGCGGCCTGAGCTTTCACCTACAAGAAACCTATAAAAGCTCAGGCCTTTCTGAACTAGCTAGTATATATGGTGCCATCCTGCCCTGCCTGTCTTCCAAAAATTTGAGAAAAGTAGGGAAGGAAAGCACGGGACATCACCTAGTTCCTTGCTCTAGGCATAGTCATCTCTGTCTAAACCAGAGATGTCAAGCTCGTGAGCTGTGTCGGACTTGTGGAGCAGTGTCATCAGGATATGGGCTGCTGGAGGGGCTGGGACTTGGGGGGGGGGGGGGTGAGCCCACCACTGAACTCTGACATGTGGAGCTCCTTTCAGGGTGCATTTCAGCAGTAGTCAGGTGAGTGACAGCTGTGTTAATCCCTGAGTCTCCCTAGCTGACACAGCAGCTCAGGAACGTGTGCCTGTTAACACTGCTGTTGCTCACTGCACTGCCAGAGTTGGGTCTGAATCCAGTTTGCAAGGCTCTTCACAGCCCAGATTAGACCTGAGGACCAAGAGAGTTTGACACCCCTGGTCTAAACCATCCCCGATAAACATGCAGCTAATCTGGGTTTAAAAACATGTAGTAAAAGAAATCCCACAACCTGCCAAGGTAAGCCATTCTGGAGTTTTGCCAGTCTCATAGGTACAGCTCTTTCTGATATTTAACCTACATCTTCCTCCTTGCAGTTTAAGCCTGGTATTTTTCTGTCCTGTCATTTGTGGCTGAAGATCTGATCATCTTAATAGCTTTTAAATAATGATAATAAAAAAGATAATATAATGAAATACAAAGAAGTGTTATAAAGAGGATGGTGAGTGAAATGGAAAAGCTTAGAAATTCTGTTAGCTTGATTGTTGGAAAATTAAAAATGGTCAGGAATGAAAAGTGAATTTACCAGGCACCATTTTCTGGATTGAGAACTTGTTCCAGTTATTGTCACTGCTACCGATAGTGTAATATCCCTGTTGTGGATAGGGAAAATGACTATTTATGTAAGTTGACTTTACCTTACTTTCAGGCTGAAGAAAACTCATCTAGTACAAATAATGGCATTCCTCATCTTTGTTAAATGTTTGTGCTGGTACAGCTGCGTTAGGTGGCTGTCTGTCAGTGGTTGTGGTGAGAACAAATTCCCTATCCAGACAAGGCTTAAAGAAAATGCCTGAATATAAGATAGCATTTATAAAGGGGGAAGAGGGAGAAAGGGCCAAATTTTGTTTTCTTGTTTTGAAAACTTGTTTTCTTATTTTCTTTACTTCTGTAAATCATTCCACTGATGCTGATGCCACTGCTTTCATGAATAAGAGCTATTCAGGTTGTTAATAGTTTCCAGAATTCAGCCTTATTTTAAAGATTTGCTTTTTTCATTTTTAATGTAAGGCTAATAAAAACATGGATAACATGCCAGAGGTCTTAGTGTCTCAGTAAATCACTGTGCTTCATTCATTAGATTCCAACTGTATCTGCTCTGAATAAAGTTTTTGTTGTCTTACAAACAGCAGCTTTCAGTAGGGATTCATTTCTAAGGCACAGGTCTTGCAAAGACTCGTGTGTGCTTAATGAGTAGAAGTACTTATAATGCATAACATTTTAGAATGCATGTAATATTCTGCAATTTAGGGTATGTATGCCTTTTCTACATGGTAAACTTACTGTATTTGGGATCAGTGCTCTCAAGCATGCAGTTTTGCTCCTGTTGGGGTGTCTCCAAATAAAAGTGGTGAGCTATGCCCACATGGCACATAAGGTTTACTCCTTAGAAAAGCCAGTTAATCTTCTTTCACACTAAGTAACTTGTAACTGGTACCTTAGAGATGTGGTAGCACTACTTTTGGTTCAGAACAGAATAGTGTGCTTGAAGAATCTGCTGCTGGACATAGTAAACTTACTATGTGGGCATGGTTTATTAGGGCCTAAATCCTACAGACATTTAAGCCTATGCTTAATTTTACTGTTTTTGGTTACTGTCCTTTAAACCAGTGACCATGTGGCCAGAGTAAAGCCTTTTCTTGATGACAGCAGAAATATGGTTAAGTTGTATTACATTTTCTTGGAATTAGCTACGTTGCTTGAAAACATACAGTTGTTCCCTTCATTTGGGGAGTGTGTGTACATGCTAGAAATATTAAAATGAAAACTGACCTTCCCCAAAAAATTCTGACTTGTATTTTTTTGAATGTGCAATAAAAATATGAAGTACAAAAGTTTAGTGTGTTAGGAACTAAGTTATAGGTTGATTCTGCATATAAGTCGAGTTAATTTTTTTACAGTTCATTTTGAGGGAAAAAATGTAGGCTTAGAATAATAGTAGTTGGTGTTTTATGGCCTGCCTTATTGTAAACAATAGGATGTAATTGGCTTAAAGTTATTTTTGTTTTGCTTTTTTTGTTGGGGGGAGGTATTGTGTATGGATTTTTTTTTTGTTTTGTTTTTGTGCTGGGGATAGAAAAGGCCTCTTTCCTAAGAAAAAAGTTTAAGAGCAGACAAAAAGTAATAAATATATGGATCTTAGCTGTGATCCCAGAATAGTGAAAATAAAGTTCTAGGGGATAAGTTTGGAGATCACTAGTTCCTAGCTTTCCCAGGCCCATGGGCAACAATACTGAGCAAGGTCTAGTTTACCCAGCAAAGTTTTGCCACTATAGTTATGTTGGCTATGGGGTACAGAAAGATTGCATCCTCCGGTGGGATATGCTGTACTTCTTTCTGTGGAATGGGGGTGGGAGCTTTGTAAAACTGGAAAAGAAACCCTTCTGGGCCTCCACTAGGGGGCTCTGCTGACATAGCTATGCCAGCATTGTTATAGTGGCAGTAGCTCCATAATGTAGACTAGGGGTGGTTAATCTGTGGCATGTGTGTCATAAGTGGTACAAACAGCCTGTGTGTGTGGCACCTGGTTCAAAACGGAGGGGCGAGGCAGCAGCAGGTATGACAGGGAGCAGAAAGCAGAGCAAGAAATTGGGCAGGGATCACAGGGAAGGGAACAGAAAGCAGAGCAGCTGATTGGGCAGGGGAAAGTGACTGGAGTGGCATTTCACAGTGGGTGGGGTGGGGCAAAATAAGATTGACCCTCTGTGATGTAGACTCTGCATCCCTGTCCCTGTCAACCTTAGTCTCAGGAATCTGTTCTTAAGGGCTCTGCAGGTTTTGTATTGTTTGAGTTCTGGATTGGGGATTACTTGGGCAGAGGTAATTAACAAAGGGAAATAAAGCTGTTTTTGTTGATCCTCTGAAATCCTTAATTTCTAAGAAGAAATGGATGAATGGGTAAAATGCTTGCTTCAGGGAGCATCTTTTTACCTGTAATATAGCAGACTGCTAGGAGGATAAGTAAAATGCATAAATTAAAACACGTGAGCTAGTTTAAGTGCCAGCAGTTGCAGTGTAGCAATCTCTTTATCATGGTTAAAGACGACGGTCTTTGTTGCAGATGTTAATTTTTAAAACCAGAAATTGAACCTGAAATATCTTAAAATAAACAAACAAATCCAACATCCCCTTACCAGATGAATACCTATTGTTACTTGCAAATTAAATTACAGCATCTGGTAATGTGTTTGTGGTTTTATTAGGTACAATAATAAAAATACTTGGCACTTTAAGGTAATTGAATGAAAGGCATTAAAGTAATTTGCAAATACTAATTAATTAAACTTCAAGATCTAAGTCTAAGGTAGGTACTGGACTACTTGTTCTTGTAGCCATTATTTTACAACAGCATAAAACTTCATGACCTTATTAAGAGGTAGGAGTTTGATTCAGGGTGTTGTATTTTGGGATCTCTCTTGCCACTTTTTAAAGTCTAATATTTAAACATAAACACTTTTTTCAATAATACAGTGGAGAACACCTGGTTTTCTAACTTTTCGATTTGAAGTGATGGGGACTTGGATATAGACCATTGATTGTATGTATGAACAAAGATTTAACTGGCTGGGGATAACATGGAACAGTTGTAGCAATTGTAACTGTTCATGTGCCTGAAAGGATCTGTGTTGAGTAAAAACTAAACTGGGTTGGCTTCGTCCTAAGTGAAACACTGGTAAGTTCCCCAAGTTCAGCAGTTATCATGTTGTGATTGCAGGGGACATGAGTTATCCCACTTGCTTCATTTGGCAGTAAGTCACTGTCTGTATTAACTCACTTGTTTATATTAATTGTATGCATCTTGTGAGATGTTAATATGCAAATGAAGCATTTTTTGGTTACCCTCGGTTCTAAATAATATCACGTCCTCTACTCTCAGCTTTTCTACCTTTAAAGTTCATGACAGGTAAATGTCTTCCAGATTTTCCTGCTCTTGTTTGAAGCATTTAATGCATTTATTGACTACCCCAAAACTTCATCTATGCTATGGCTCTAATTTGACGGATTGTGTGGTTGCCTAAGACTTGAGTTTTCCATTCTTTGTGTCAAACTGGTTTAATGCTCGGCTTCCGGTTCTTTCTCATTCAAAGATGTGAGTTTTTTGGAGAATTTTGAATTGGAAAATTTTCCAGTGCCATAAATAGTGTGTGATCTGATTTTAACATGTTTATTTGACTTGTATTTGGTAAAAAGAACTAAAAAAAGTACCCCATGTTAATTTTGTCCTAATAGCCACAAGTATTTGAACTGAAATATTTGATTGGGGAAAAAATTAAATATAGCACTCTTAATGTGGTTTAAATATTATATTCAAACCTTTATGTGGAAAGAAATTATTTTTATTGGAATACTTGTAAAAATGTAAAGACATTATAAAATAGCATGTACTTATCTGACATTGTTTGCTTAAATTCAAGAAAAAAACCCTGAAGGCACTGAAAACTGTTGACACACTTATTTTAGCACACTCAAAGAACTGTGCATGATACATGGTGGTTGCCTACTCATCTACTCCACTGAGGTCATTGCAGCACCTCCAGTTTCACTGTCACTATCTGGAGAATCACTTGCATTACTTATTAGTTCCATTTTTAAAATCAAGTTGAGGCAAATCTGATTCAGAACTACTTGAACCACATTGTCTTTCATTAAAGGATGGTTTTACCAGTGAGTCTATGGGCAAGGGCAACTTATCTTCACACTGTATCTTTTTCACTAATCATGCTTCTGACTGATTCTTTAGAAGCAAGAGATTCTGAGACTTAGAAACAAGTTTAGCAGTACGTTCATTTGTTAGTCTAGTCCTCTTTTTAGTCTTGATTGAGCTGAAAGCCCTCCAGTTCCGTTCACAAGAGGCTGCTTTTGGTGGAATGCTTAGGATCCTTAGAGTAATCCTGGACAGCAGTTGGATGTTACAGTTTCCCTTCTGCCATGTGAGAGGAGACCTATTCTTTGCAAATGTCTTTGCTCCAAAAGTCTTTTTTTTGTGCGGTACTCAGCAATGTCAGTCATCACAGCTATTGGTATCCATTCATTGTTACTAATGAATTTTACGAAAAAATGAATTTTTAGAAATAAAGCACTGGAAAATTTTCTGGAAATCTCTGATCTGTTTGCATTTTGATTTACATCGCTTTACTTTACTGTAGCTGTGGCCGGGTATTGAGTCTCTAAAGATCATTGCTTTCCACTTGTATCATCCGGAGAAGGCTGTCATGGTGATGACAATGCTTTATGATACTTCGTGTAAGAGCTCAAACACTCTGAGGAGAGCTAAATCAGTAGGCTTGTTCTAAGAGTTAACCTGTTTTTATCCTCTGTCTGGTGATAAAGTCATATGTTTCTAGACAGAAGTCTGATTTGTCATTAAGTTTTCCTCTTAGTAAACAGAGGTAGTATTATATACAGCCTGTTAAATATGATGAACAGTTGGATATAGATAATTTTGTTAGATTTTTGTTAGTGTAAATGACAAATAGCCATGAAGACCTAGGTTTTAATGGGAATGTAGAGATGATTGTCTCCCTTTTAAAAAATGTTAGGGTCACAGGTTTCTAGAATTCCATAGCTTGCAAACACTCAAAACACTCTATTCCTGAAGGAGAACTGTTGTAAAGGATATATGTGATGCACATTTGTTGTTATGGTTCTTTTAGAGCCAAAAAGAGGGGGAAGGGCACAAGAGCCAAACTATCTTGCATCTCCTGTAAGTAGTTTCTTGAAATGAGAGATGATGCACATTTCCAGTGTGCACAGAGGTGGGGGACATGTTTAAGAGGACAAAGGAGGCTTTATTTCTGAAGAGGAAAAATCTGGGATGGATCTTGTAGATGTTTTTCTTGTTTTTCCTACACTAAGTAGCACCAGACTGAAGGAAAGGGTTTGAAATATGATCTAAAGTCTGAGATTTTCTTCTCAGACGCTTTTTGAGGCATTTCTCCATTAGGCATCTGATTGAACTTATTAGGCATTGAGTAGAGGTTAATTGTTTTCAGTACCATGTTAAACTGCACAGACAAAAATGTGCAAATTTGCAAGCATCATTCAGTGTATGCAGTGATGTTCAGGGTGAGCCTAGATGTAAGGAATTCTTTGACTTGTATCTAACCTGTCAGTAATTAACGTGAAAACTTCTGCTTAACACACTTGGTAGAGTTATTTATCTTTTCCCTTTTGTTGAAGAGCTTATTGCTTGAGTTAATTCATCAGATTTGCCTGTAAAATGTCACGCTTTTATCCAAAGAGAGATTAAAAATATTTCATGGTTAAGAATGATAAGTCTGTTTTAAAATATATAAAAGTTACTTAGCACAAAAAGTCATAGGCAAGTTTGCATGATTAGTTTTTAATGAGAATGCTATGACGTGTTAGTTGGGGAGAAATCAAGTATTCTTAGTGCCACAAGATTTAAACAAAATTGGTATTGGTCTTACACTGCGGTTACTTCATGCAACAATTTTTTTTTCCGCTGCTTGCTTAGTTCTTTTTTCGTCAAACAACGGAGGTCTTCTAATACTTTCTCCACACTTCTGTTTTCCGAGTCTTCTGTGGGAGTTATACTTGGCTAAAATTGCGCTTTTTTTTTTTTTTCTCCTCTCTGTTGGATTTCTTCCTCCTCTCCAACCTTTTTCCTTTTCTCTTGTTCATTCAAAGTAGATATGGCTATAGTCACTGTGGTGTTTCCCCACTTGCTGACTTAATATATCAGAGTGAAGACTAGCATCTTTTCATGGTATTTTTGCTGCCAATTTCATGGCTAGAAGGAAAGTGTTTTTTTTTTTGTGCCTTTTTGTAATTTTGATTTATTGTAGTAAGAGGTTGTTGGCCTGCTGTCCAGTGAAAATAACAAAGAACTAGAATTTATCACTATCTTTGTGGAATGTTTTGTTTCTTTCTTTTTCTTTTCTTTTCTTTTTCTTTTCTTTTTTTTTTTTTTTTTTTTTTACAGGAAGCAAAACCTTCTGCTGAGGACTTGGGGGATAAGAAAGAGGGAGAATATATTAAACTCAAAGTCATTGGGCAGGTGAGTTTTTACATAGCTAGTTACTGGTGGTATTTGGTAGTTTGAGAATGTGTAGATGAATGATTTCCTTGTTTTACATGTGAATATGCATTTTGACACCTACGCTATTTTAATTTGCAGTTTTCCCGCAAAATTACCTTCCTTAACTTACCAGTGATAGCTGTCATCTGAGGGCATCTCAGACTAATAAATTTATCCTTGCAACTTCCTGGTTGGTTTAGTATTAACCTTGTCATACAGATAGGAGCACTAATGCACAAGGCCATTTGAGTGGTTGTCTCAAATAGGCCTTGTGCCTTAGGACAGGAATAAGATGCAAAAATGATCTTGACAAATTGGGAAAAATTGACTTATGTGCAAAATATAGCATATAGGAGGAATGTAATAGTGGATAGCATGAGTCAGCAGTAATATAGCTTAAAAACACTGCTATCATACTGAGATATGTTAACAGGAGTGCTTTATGCAAGACATTGAAGGTGTTTGTGTTCTTCTGTTGAACATTGGTGAAGCATCACCTTGTACTGTGTCCAGTTTGGGGCTACTGCACTTCAAAGAAGATGTGTAAAAAAACGTGGAGAGTCTCTTGAGCGTAAGTGAGCAAGATCAGAAGCCCAACAAACTTACAGGGACAGGTTGAAGAAATTTGTATTATTCTAGAGAGCAGTACTTATGTCTAGAGGACGTGACCTTCAAATAAAAATGGGAAAGTTACAAAAATGATGTTGATCAATTGTTATTAGTACCCACAGGGGAAAGGAGGAAGCACAACTTGGAGATAGGTGTTAAATACTAGCATTTTTCTAGCTGTGAGGGTGGTTAAGCAGTGGAATAGACTCCCTAGATAGGTTATGAAATCTCCATCACTGGAACTCTTTAAATACAAGTTAGGTAAACATTTTGTCTAGATGTTTTAGACAGCTATTCCTGCCTGGTGTAGGGAGTTAGAATAGATGACCTTCTGTAGTTTCTTTGCTTTTTATGATGTGCCCGGTTACTTCCTCTTTTTGTCCTTGTAACAAATATATAGTAGAATTTGCAAATTTGTTGGAATCTGACAGGACTGCATTGTGAACATTTCTGATACGGCCTTGAGTGTTCAGCCTCTGGGCTGTCAACCATGTGTCTTAGCATCTGTGCCACCCCCACCCAGTCACTTAGGAAGACCAAAGACAGTAACTCAGTTCCAGATTTCTTCACTCTGTGTAGGATGTTTAACCAGAATGTGTTCCTATATGTGGCTAGAGAGAAGCAGCTGTTTGTTGATTACCAGTTTTGGGGAGAAGAGTCTGTAGGTGGCTATTCTTTCCACTTGAAGTAAAGCGTACAACTTGAAATAGTTCAGGTAATGAGAGTCTTGGGATCCTTGAACTGACGTAGTTCTGCACAAAGCCACAGAGTGCTGCTTCACCTGCTGGTTCATTTAAGTTCTCTTAATATTGTCTGTGTTAGGCTTGTTAGGTGGCTAGCTTGTGGGCTGGAATCTGGGAACCAAATTTAGTTCTGGCATAAGCTGCCTTAACTTCTATTAATATAATTGGAAATTACAATTGCATATCCAGAAGCTGAATGTAGCCTGTTGACCCTAAGAGCAAAAGGTTTTTTAGATGTTTGCATTTATAGGCATTTTTTCAGTTCTTTTCAATGAGGGTTTCTAGATTTGTGGAATAACAAATCCTATCAGGCTTCTCTTTAAATTACTGTTGTATTACTGAGTCAGCCGGTATCTTAATTTACTCTAAATAAGAAGGGGTTTAGTTATATATTTTGGAGTATGAGTTTTAATTTATCTCTTGGTACCTGAGACCAGAGATCATTTGTGCCTCTTTCTTCTTTAGTAGGTGCATCAGCTGATAAATATGGAAATAAAGACTTATGAACTCAAGTATGGTGATATTAAATATTTTAAAATTCTGAATGTCTGATGAACCCCAGGCCATATCACACTATCTGTTTTAAAAATAGGACTCCAGGTGAATGGAGGGTTTCACTTACATCTGTCATAATATAATCCTGTAATAGGACAACTTGTTATGGGTTAAGATAAACACATCAAACTGTAATAAAGTTGGTGTTGGGCAGGTTTTGTAATGGTAAGTGTAAAAGTTAATACCTATTTCAAGCAAATAAGTTATTAAAAAGGGGGATAACTTCTTTCTGCTCTATTCTTAGGACAGCAGTGAAATTCACTTCAAGGTGAAAATGACGACGCATCTCAAGAAACTCAAAGAATCATACTGTCAAAGACAGGTTTGTGGAAGAAATGGCTAAATCTCGTTACAAAAAATAATTTGCTTTCCATGCCTTTTTCCTAAAGTAAAAGCATTTTGACAGGCTAGGAAGACTCTTAGGAGCATGCATACATACAATAGTCCAAGTATAGTGGTTTGCCTAAGTAAATTGACATATTGGTATTTACACGGGACAGCAAGGTGTGATCTTGTCCAGCTCCAGTGGGGTTGACATTTATTAGTTAAAATGATTTGGCAGCTTTTAGAAAAAGCAAATATTAGCTTTTTAATATGCTCATGCATGCACTTATGGCTATTGTTAAGGTAAAATTTCCTTACAGTTGTGAACTACTTAAATGGCCATGTAGGGGTAGAGTTGGATATGTACCTACTATCATTAATGACATGGCAATAAACTAATACTATGTAATTTGATGTGTGACTCCTAAGTCCATTGCATTAAATGCTTACTTTTGTTAAATGGTAACTGCTGCATAGTACATGATCAGATTTTGTTGAAATTACTATTGGACCACTGGAAAAGTATCTTGTCTCATTTGTAGTTAGGTTTTGGATTAGCTGCTTTTCCACTGGTAGTGTTCTTCAGGCTTACTTTACCAGCTTTGACCTTAATGAAAACTTAGTTTGTTTCAACAGTGAATAGAAAAAGGGTAAGTGTGGAATAGCTTTTCTTTACTTCAGTTACCTAATGTTTTCATTTATTTGGGGTCAGTATCATGTACTGTACATATATGATTACTGCTACATGAGCTAAAAAGAGTGTCCTTAGTTTGCTGCATATATAGCATCAAAAGTATTATAAGTAATTTACAGGCTAATGTGAAAATCCTGCCAGGAGGAGCTTAATTTTAAGTATGGTTGGGTAAATCTTTTCCATGAAATAACCCCACTGAATCTCTAGTATACAGGCACAAATAATGTAAAGCTGTAAAACAACTTTTTGGTTTTTGTACCAGCTGAGCTAAAACTTGGCCTCATAACTGGAGTCATTTTCAAGTTTCTTTATTCAGCTGCAGTTGCAGGCCCATGTCACCATCCCATTTCTATGGCAAGAAGATTTTTAATTTAGCTTCCTCTAGGCCAAAGGTTCTTTGACCCCTGGAGCTATGTTATCCAGCCCAAGGGGCTTCTTGAATTTTGGAAGCAAGTGAGCAGCGCTGGGGGTCTAAGGCCCGATCCTGGCACATGGCTCTGGGACTCAATCCCGGTATGCTGGGTTGAAACATTGAACACCACTACTCAAAGCAGTTCGGAAGGAATTTTACAGTACAATGACTGTAGCCTCTTTTGAAGATAAATTTCAAATTTTATAATCAGAAACTACTTCATATGTTGAGGGCCTAAAACAGAATATTGGATGTGTGTTTGGTTATTTGGTAGCTGCATTGGCAAAGTTACAGAAAAGTAATAATACAAGGAAAGTTAGGTTCAATTTTGTCATTACTGTTCAGCCCACATAGAAAGCACAGTGCATCTGCCCTCAGTTTTCAGCATACATTCTCCATAGAAAGCTGGGACTTCTGATGATTTTGAGGTAATTCTGCTAATTTGATACGTCTCAATTGTTAAAATTGGCCTTAAAAATTTATAATCTAGTCCATGTTTTTTTTTTTTGTCCTTCTCCAGCTTAAAGACTACAAATTAAAGGAAAACTGAAAAAATGTAGATAGTATAAGTTTTTTTTTCTGGACCCATGTCATTTTTTTTTCTCTTAATTAGTGCTATACACTGTAACCAGCCCATTATGCTTCAGGTAGCAGATAAAGCGCACCATTTGTCGGCTCCTGTTCTTTAGTATGATGTGACAAAGTCTTTTTTGAACAACTGGAGAAATGCATCCATAACTAGTACAAATAAGTGAACAAAACTAGATTTTAGTACGTTTAGGGTAGTGGTTGACAGCATTTTTGAGTGGTGAGCTGGAACAACCAAACTTGGATCCAAGGCAAGCCAGCACTTGTGACCCTGTAGCTGCGGCTGTTGCTTCTTTTGTGTCATGGCCAGGTAGCAGATAGAGGGAGCCCCCAGCTGCTAAAGCCTCCCAGTTTTGTGGGCTGGATTCAATGGGTTTGAGGTCTGAACCTAGCCTACAGGCAGGAGTTTGTTGCTCCTCTCCCCTCCCCTCCATTCTAGAGCATTTCATTACTGAACTTCCTCGCTTTTGAGAAAGCAGTGGCTTCTCTGAATAGTGGGGTGTCACAGTGGGTGTGTCTACATGAGGTGCTTTACTGTGCATTGATCTAGTCTGTACAGTAAAGGGTCACTGTCTACTTATGTGCAGCAATTACTGTGCAGCAAATTAGCCTAATGCACAATTTGCTAGTACCTGTGGATACAGGTACTAGATTAACCGTGATTAGGTACTACTGTGCAGTAGTGTATGCATAGGCAGCTGACTGGCAGCAAATTGCTCCTGGTTAATCCAGGCAGCATGGGATGGGGAGCTGCTTCCCAGCTGCATGTCCTGATCTGCATAGGGACAGTCCCAACAAGGAAGGTTCCCTGCCCCATGCAGTTTGGGGTCTGGGTCTGGGAGGCAGCTCCCTGGGAGCCTGGTTAGCTCCCTATTCCCTGACTCATGCAGATAAAGGTGTGGGGCTGGGAGGCAGCTGCCTGGGAGACTGGACAGCTCCTTCCTCCCCTGGGAGCCCAGGGCTGACCCCTGTGCCCCCTTCTCCCCCTGGTTGCTGTAGGGGGGTAGAGCAGAGCAGAGCATAAGCAAACCTGCACAGAACTGCTCCCACAAAAGTTCAAAATAAGTGACCGCTAAATAAAACATGTCCAAAAAATCGCAACCCGTGACACTCAAAAAAATTAGTGACTTTTTAAAAAAACAAGCCCACTTCTGCTTATAATAAGCAGACTTGGCAACCTTGGTTGTGTTGTATCTAGCTGATTTCGAAAACTTAACTTAGAAATTTGTTTGCTCTGGAAATTATTTTTGAACCTGGTAGGAAAGATGCTGCCTATGCCTATTCTTAATGCCCCACTGATGCCATGAATCATCCTAATAAGAGTGTCAGGTTTTCCAGTGCAGGGAGCATTTATGTTCTGTTTTAGGTGAAGACTTCCGATCAAAACAGAAGACATGAAGACCTCTTTCTGATACAGGGTCTCTTGGGATGCTTGAAGAATTCTTCTGTGAAAGTGCATAGCTTGCTGCAGAACAGAGGTCCTGAACTAATTAGGCACTTACACAAAGATCAGGCTTTTATGAAGTTGCCAGCTGCTTTGTTGGAGGTTTTGATTTAATCTGGGTGGGGGGGTGATGGTATTAGGAAACTCATGCAGACAACTGTTTTGTATTTCACTTAAGGTTGGTCTGTGCATAACACATCAAAATCACAAAAGGAAAAGAAAAAATAACACTTTTAACCATTCATACCTTCTGCTCCTACAGTCATGCACTTAACCACTACTACAACCACATTGATTGGATGACTTAACTCGAGTGGCCTCCAGCACTGTTTTCTACCAAAACTGTGCAACTTCCCCCTCTAGGGGAAGGCAGAGGGATATGTCTAGTCTGTTTGTGCGGGTATTGAGCTGGGAATGGGAGGAGTGCAGGAAAGCACATCATTGACATAAAAGTCCTGCTCTCATTTCTTATGGGTGATATGCGGGTCAGAAGGAACCCAATCCAACCATCAAATCCTAGGCTGAATTTGATGGGGAGGGTGGAAGTCTTTAAAAAAGCCAACTTGTAAACTGAAAAAAAAAATCGTGTAATGGAGATGAATTCAGAGGTCTAGTTTGATTTTGGAGTAAAGCTGTGATTTTTAAAGGTAACATTCAGCTTAACCAGTGTAGTTGGTATGCAGTAAAACACAAATACTTGAGACCCTTGCACAGCCAGGGGTTGAGGCCTCATCTTCAACTTTCGTTAGAAGCAAGGACTTGGAAAACTTATTTATGTACCAGATGGGCTTTACTAAGGCTTATTTGTTTGTGTTTTGTGCGTGTGTTGTTTTTTAGGGAGTTCCAATGAATTCACTCAGGTTCCTCTTTGAGGGTCAGAGAATTACCGATAATCATACCCCCAAAGAGGTGAGTTCCTTTTCTTTCTGGAAAATGACAGGGGACAGTTTAAAAAAAATGCTCCCCAGACATAACTAGAAATAAAAAAGGTAGTACTTATCTCTAGAGGTTTTGCTTTAGCTAGTGCTTCATTCTTTTGTTTGTTTGTTTATTTTTAAAACAAGCATATGAGTCATTTTTATCATAAAGAAATGTATACAAACACCAGCTCATTTTCTATTCATTATTCATATGATTTGCATCTTTATTGTTGCAAATGTTTTTTCTGTTGTTTCAATATTTATACCATAACACTGACCTTTGGGGATCAGAAATGGGATGATATATTGTCAACAGAGTAATTTTAAACTTTCATTTCACTTGGGAGAAAAGTTGGAAGCAAGGTATTAATTGAAAACTTCAGAATTCAGCTGAGGCCCTAGATGTGAAAATGCTTTGTTACACAACTTAACCAAATGGCTCTGTAACTTAATGGTTTATGTATACAACAGTTACTCAAGAAGAATAAAATTAAAAAAGTAGATAACTATATATTGCATTAATAGGTAGCAGATGTATGCATATAGCAAATATGCTCTTGGATAATGCTGTTTACTGCTCTGGAAATAGATTTGATCTCCCTAGACAATGTTGCTGACTTTGAACTAGATGTACTGCAAAGATGAAACATGGGACTTAGGGAAGACGACGAAATAAACTCATTAGTTTTGGCTAATGAGATACTGATTCAGGATTATATTTTTTTTTCACCCTTTTGTCCTTTGAGGAAATGTTTTCTTCCTCCATCCAATCATTTAACACTCCTACCTTGGTTCAGATTTGTCTGTAGCTCCTTGACATATGATTGGTAACCATTTTTGTGTTTTTTTTCCCCCCCCCCCCCTTACTCTTACAGCTGGGGATGGAGGAGGAAGATGTGATTGAAGTCTATCAGGAACAGACAGGAGGTCATTCAGCAGTTTAGATCCTTCTGTTTTGTTTTTTCTTTCCCCTTAATCCTTTTTTATTTTTAAATAATAGTTCTTTTGTAATGTGGTGTTCAACACTGAATTGAAACTGGCATCCCATCTCTGGGAGTTTATTTGCAAAGTCTGGTATTTTGAATTCTCGTGCTCATTATACACTATCATTTCTGTTTCTCATTGTGTTGAACTCTTGTGATCCGGCTGCAGCCCTGCCTCCGCCTCTGCGGGGGGCGGCGGCCCCCCCCCCCCCCCCCCCCCACCCCCGATCTAACATAAAAAAAAAAC
>JAGPOW010003685.1:77905415-77991854 GCA_030014935.1 Caiman crocodilus
TTTTTTTATTTTCGGTGTTATTATATAATTTTTATTTTGTTTGTGTTTTTTTTTTTATTTTTTGTTACCGCTGCGAGCCGGGGATGCCCTCAGGGGCCCCCCCCCCCCCCCCCCCAGTCTGCCCACACTTTTAAAAATATGCATACACACATGCATTTGTATATTCACTGGGAGCGTGCGTTTCAGGCACGATGGTTGTAACATCTACCAGATGTGCAAGTGTTCTTAATGACTTCTGTATCAGCCCTGAAGTTTTGATATGTGACTGTTTCACTCCTGGACTATAACTTTCAGTGGGAGATGAAGTTTTTCAGAAAATCAAATGGTGAAGAAATTGTTTCCATAATTCAGCACTGTTTTCCTTAAATTGTGCTGATGGCCCAGGAAAGAAGACTGTTCAGTTGGAAATGGAAAAGTAAGAACTGGTGTCATCTACCTTATTCCAGAGATGGCTTCACTGAAGACAAAATTGAAAATCCTTAACGTTGACAGAGGAGCCCAAGAAAGTTCTAACTTCCATATAGCAACTAATACACAGGCATTCATGCAAGAATGTACACAGCAGACAACTGGTATTATTTTAGATGCTCGTGTTTGTACCTTTTGGCCTGGGACATGGGTTTTGAATGGACATTGTCTGTACCAGCTTCATTAAAATAAACAAGAAAAAACAATTTTATAAACAGCAACAATTTGCATTTTCTTTTCAAATATTTGGAGATGAGAGAGCAAGAGACTAAGTGGAAAACAATAAAAAGTGGAACATGGCTGTCTAGTAAATGAGATCAGAACCAGAAAATAATACAACCAGAACAATTTACCCTGTAAACTAATATTCTTTTGTTTCCTGCTCTCTCCGTATTAACTTCTCACTAATTGTTTTAAACAGTAATCAGCATTCCTTTTTCTTGAAACTAACTGTTTCTATACTACTCTGATGTTAAAAACATATGTAAATATGCACACTGCAGTTTCATGTTAAAGTTTAAAGTTTAGAGGTTAGCTTGTATCCTGTAACTTGGGAAGGGACTATTAAGCACATCATTAATATCTTAACTCTAGGTCATTGCATCTCCTGGCACAAGTCAGTAGTGTCCTAAATTAATTACTGTCAGGTGAGTGAATGTCTCATCTAAAATGAGATGTAAGCTTACTGCAATTTCTAACCAGGTATCCATATTTGAAGAGGTACCACCATAGTGGTTACTCCTGTTGGTACTCTCAACAGCTAGACACAATCATGACAAGACATAGCTTGAACTGACCCATACCAGAATGGGTCCTAAAATTCAGGAAGGTGGGTTGGCTTGACAGTGCAGGAAAAAAGTGCACTGCTGTGCTTCTGCTTAGTATATCCCACAAATAAATGGGACTTATTTCATTTAAAAAACAAACAAACGTATTAATAGAATTCTAAACTCACTTTAAAACATGTATTTTAGTGGTAATACTCATATATTAGAAGTGGGTTTAAAATCGTTTCTTACAGTGCTCATTGTAAAATTATAAATGGACTTCCTTTCATGCTTGTGGTTTCAGTGTCCCATTTCTTATCTAGTATTACACTTCTTTTGTACACATAGTCGCACTAAATCATTTTTTTAAAGATTAAAATTTTTGTTTACAAAATTTCAGAGAATATGGGGTTTTTTAAGTGTTATGTTTAACTAAAGCATTCTTACAAGGGAAAAAGTATGTATTTGCAATAATTGACCACCAATATTACACATGATGGGACAAAATACCATTTCCTTGGAGGATTCAGTGTTTGTTTTACAAATTACCTAAAATAGATACATTTGCCACATACGCAAGTCATCCTTGCCTTGGGATCTGAACGCTTCTCAGTTTGTTTAATGAATGTGTCCTCTCAACATTCCTCTGAAATGGGGTGGTGAGATCCGTATGTAGATTGGCAACTGAAGCACTGAGAGGGTAACTTAAAGTCTATTACAGGACTGAGGATTAGACCTGTGTCTCAAGTCCCTGGCTGCTTCCACCACTATACTTGGTTTCTCCAGCTTCCCCCTTCTCTTCTGTTTTACATGGTAAAAAAGGATGGCATGGAAATCTCTCAGTAGTTTGGTGGCTGGCAGGCTTACTGTTGAGGTATTTATGGAATTGCAACTTCAGTGGGATGCTTGTGAGAATGCCAAGGTCCTTTCTTTACTAGAATTTTTTTCCTAAAAGATTAACTGTTATAGACATGCTGGTGGCTAACCATAATTTATCCACTCAACTTGCTCTGAACTGTTGGATAGCTTACTACTTAGATCTCTACTTGCTGCTTTGTAGTAGTGTGTCTATGAGGATTAGTCAAAGTAATGCATCCTATTTTTTTTTTTTTTCTCTTAGCCAGGTATTACTGAAAAACACTTAAACTTGCATGGAACATTTGTATATCATCAACCAGGGATGTATTGAATTCACAGCAGAAGTGGGATGCTCTGTAGCTCTTATGCTTCCCAAGGCTAAAACTGTGGTTTTAAATATGGCACCATTTTTGCCTCATGCCACTGATGGGCACTATATGGCACTGCTGTTTGTTGTTAACTGGCAGGGAGGCAGAAACAATGCCATGTTAAAAGTCACGGTTTTAGCTTCCCTGATGAGCAAGAGGGAGTGGTGGGGCCCTCCATTAATCAGCATGAGGGGAAAGGGTGAGGTGCATATGGGGGAACATGCAAGATTAAAGGAGCTGCCATGCACTCTACTTCTGCTGTGAATTTAGTAGGTTACTAGAATCATCACTGACCATACTGCTGTTTTTTCAATGCAGTCTTCTTCAATTATCATTTTTTCATGCATGAACAAGGGCCTATATCTGATTTAAAAGACCTTGTCCTTATTGTGTAGCCACCGTCCCATTGCTCAGTCACCCCCAAAATGTTGCCTCACAGTCTGTCCTTTATCCTTCAGGTTGTACAAAAGATGGGGTAGTACAGTCCATCAAGACAAAGGTATTACCTCTGTGGTATGCAAACTGCTGTGTGGGCAAGTGTGTGCAGAAGCAACACTTCACTCTTGGAGCAGGTTCTTTGAATATGATATTTTAGCTCCTTCAGAAATTGATGGAATTTCATAGATCCCTGAATTCAATTTGGCCTCAGACAAGAAATGAAGAAAAACATGCTCCTGTCTCTGGCTGGCTCTGGAGATAAAAATTAGCAGGCATTACTTTCTTACTGTCAGACAATGTCAGGATACATGCCCTGGTTTGCAGGTGGAGGGGCGGGGAAAGGACATGGAGGGAGGAGACTAAATTGAAAAATAGATGTGGGCTCAGTGATGATGTACAAAGGAGGCTCAGATCAAGTGTTTTCTCAGTAATATTGATTGAGGCATTACTTTCTGACTGACGCTGTAACTGGGGGATACTTTAGGTAAAAGACATAACTGGAAACTGAACTCAGACTTCTTGGAGAATAATAGGTTGCACAGACCCATGACTAACTTTAATAGTGATTATCCTTTGAATTCTAGGTATAGTGACAAAATCTGCATTTCCAACACTTATGATATATCATACCTTATGCAGACATTTGAAATCTCTTTCTGGAAGGAGTTAGTGTCTGGATAGAAGCATTTTTTGTCTGAAAATGTGATCCAGGCAGTCCTGTTAGCTGAAAAGAGGGGCTGGCCTTTGCAAATGCATTCTGTGGGCAGGAATAGAGTGGGGGGGAAACGATTTTAATCTGACCTTTCAAAAATATCTATCTTGATATGTACAAGATATGCATTTTTCTTGTAAGTCTGTAACATATTGCATCTGTAGTAGAATATGAATGGCACCTGCAGAACTACCAGTGAATCTGATGGAATAGCTTGCAGTTGTATATGTTCTTTTTAATTATAATTTAGTTGAATTGAAAATGAGACCAGAGAGCTATCCCTACTGAGGAAGCTAATTTTTCTTCGCTGCCATCTGTTAAGTTCTATTAATAATTACTATAGTAGCACCTAAATGCCACATCTTTCAGATTGAATTGCATTGTTAGGTGCTGTACAAAAATAATCTATCAGCTGCTGCTCAAAAAATCTTATGGTGTTAAAGGATCTATAAGTTTTTATCATTTTGTGATTGAAGTTTGACCTTAAATGTATCTCCTTAAAGTAGTGCAGTTAAGCACACGTGAAAATTTGCAAGGTCTGAACCACTGTTAGAACAACACCCAACACCAACTCTTGGATGCTTGAAGAAAGATCTCTTTCTACCTGTTTATCTTTTGGAAATGCTCTGTATACTTGCTGCACTTCTCAACTTTGCCTCAGGCATTTAAAAAAAGAAGGTTTTTGTGTATGTATATTTGTGCCAACCTTTGTGTCCACTGCCCCTGTACTCGGAGTTACCTGTATACCATCAAGCACATGTTAATGAGAGGAGGTTCAGCTGCAAGCACTCCATGTGCAGAGTTGAAGGAATTATGTAAATTAGGACAAGTCCTATAAATCCATTTATTTTGCTTCTAGCACCACTAATTAGTGTATATTTAATTTGAATTAAAATGAAGTCCATCTCCAGTTCAATAACAGCATAAAAGACTTAATGATTATAATATGCAGGTTTTTTCTAAATGTGTTGAAATTGTGCAATATGGTTTGCATTTAATGTAATACTCTGACAGCATGTAGCAAGAAAAATAGTACAGAAGAAAACATGACAAATGTGATTGTGGGAGCAAGAACTTGTCTCTCTTGGCACTTTTCCAACTTTATTTGGAGTCTTTGTTGGCTTCTTAAACATTGCATGGTGCTGATAGGCATAAACATTTAAACATTTGAATCCGTAACAGCACAGGTAAATCTGTAGGCTGGGACTCCTTCAGAAAGCAAATCCTGAGGCTCTTGTGCTTCCACAATTCCTGTGTGGAAAGTTTCCACACCATCCTACTGAAAGTGGGAAAGAGGAAATAGCACAGGGTAGAAGAGGCCCAGTTACAGGCCTCACATAATTGTATGGCAAGTTTGGACTGCCAAAGATATTTTCTACTGGCTGATGAAACATCTTGTTTAAGGTTGAATGTTTGTTTGTGTTACTGTTTGTAGGAAAGTGGCTTCATGAGAGAGAAAAACATTTCCCAAGTAAAGGAGTAGGGAACCACTAGGTTCTGTTTTGGACTTCTCCTTAGGTTACATTAACTAACAGAAACTTCTAACTGGATTTGAGGAATTGCAGTGGGCTCTTCTAAGAACTCCCCTTCCCCCAAGCATCCAAGTATTATTTGTTCTCTTCTGTTGTCTCAAAGCCTAGTATTTGGAGCAGCTGAAAATAAGAATAAACCCATGGCCGTGATATATCCTGTGTATGTTCTAGTCCAGTGGCTTCCATTAGCAGTTTCTGCTGGAACTGTAAGTGCTTCTCCAGAGCTGTTCTTTGCCTACAAAGTGAGAATTCAAATATTTAAAGATGAAAAGCCATTACAAAGGCAGATAATATTCTTTATTTGTCTTGACAAGGACTACTATCTGCCAAAAAGTCTGACAAGCAGTAGGAGAATACACTGCAGTCTAAAACCACTATAAAGTAAATAGGATGAAGTCATCTAAGCTGTAACTTCTTTGATATCATATTAGGGAAACCTGGTTATTATGTTCTACTTGGTAGTAGGTGGGATGTTAATTGTGCTTTTGAGGTGGTGTAAAGTCTTGGATATGAAACTTGCGGAGCTTTAGTATAGGTTGGAGATCCAAGAAAAGATGGTTGAAATCTGTTTACACCATAAAGAACAGTGTTATAACTTGGAGTTATTAGGAAGATCTTCCAGTTAATAGTGTGAGTCTCTGAAGGTAACTCATGCAGAATAAAATGGATAGGAAATGAGTTGCAGCCTTAGAAGTATTTTTTGTTTGCATTGGCACCATGTGACTAGTATTAACTATTAACCTGTTGGTGTTTAACAAGAATAGTTTCCTTTTCTGAATAAGTCTGTGTACCTGGCTAGAAGTTGTGCTTGTTTCTTGGCCTCCTCCAAAGCTAATTTAGCTTCTTCCTCTGCTTTCCTCCTCTTCTCCTCAGCATCACGTCTTGCCTGTTCTTCCTGCTCATATTTTCTTCTCTCATACTCTAGGCGTTCCTCTTCTGCCATCTCTGCCAGTCGTTGGCATTCTTCTTCAAGCCACATTTCTCTTTCTTTCTGTCTACGTTTTTCTGCCTCTAGGGAACAAGTAAACAGACAATTATTATCTACTAACATTTCCTAATTGAGAAATGAATTGCTAACGTGCTAAAACTAGAGATATCACTGTCGTAGTAATATTGCTCTAAACATTTTAAAACATCCTAAAAAAACAACCCACCTCACCATGCATACCAATTTAAAAAATGTTTTGATGTCTTTAGCTGTCAGCTGGTTGTTCAGCATTTAGGTTTTATGCTTTTCAAATTTTTTCTGCAAACATTGGGGCTAGAAAGTCCCTGCTGCAGTTCCCTCTCCTTTCCCCAAAACAGATTCTCATATAGTTATCCCGGAGTAGAGAGAGCTAGTTTGCTATGTTAGTCTGAAGTAAGACAAGAGTCAGAGCAGGGTGACAAATTATAGAAAAGTTCGGGGAAGCATAAGCTTTCATAAGCAACAGCTTGCTTCTCATAAACTTTTGTAAGCAACAGCTTGCTTCCTCAGATGCTTAACTTCATCACAGCATTCTGATGAAGTAACTTGTTGCTTACTAAAGTTTATGCTTTCTGAATCAGTTAGTCTACAAGGTGCCACTTTACCCTGCCTTATGTAGGTATGTTACTGTTTAAGGCAAAATACCAAATGTTGTGTGAACTGCAGTGAAATCACAACACTTAAGACTGCTATTATCATTGGCATATTAAATGACTGTCACTATGCAGTTTTGAAAGTCACACCTGTGGCAACTTCTGCAGAGACAGCTAACAGGATAGAGCAGGGGTGGGCAAAATGTGGCCTGGGGGCCAGATGTGGCTCACCAGTCCATTCTGTCTGGCCTGTGGGTCCCCTAAAAAAAATTAAAAAATTAATATTTATCTGCCATGGACAGCCTGTCATGCGGCCCTCGATGGCTTGCTGAATCTCAGTAAGCGGCCTTCTGCCCAAAATAATTGCCCGCCCCAGGATAGATTCTTTATTCTTTTTGGCTGTTTCCTTGTTCTTTAGCTTGTAATGGTGGTTGTAGGTTTTTCTGATGCTTTATAAAATCTGGGATCAAACCCAAATTCTCTGTATTTCTACATTGTCTTTCATCCAAGCATCTTAATATTTTACAGACTTTAATTAAACATATTACTTTTTATAGTATTTTGTGTAGCAAAATATTAATTTTCTTCTATTTGTCTAATGGGGATGAGGAGACATGGTTTAAGTGACTTGTGTAAGATTGTAGCAAATGAGTGGCAAACCCAGGAAAAGAATCCACACATTTTGATTAAGCTCTAGAATAATTCCTTCTCATTGTCATGGTAAGGACAGAACAATGGGCTCAAGGGCATAGTCAGTAGAACTGAACATATGTCCAGTTGTTCATATATTTCTACAAGAAACTATACTGTAAAAAGGGAAGACCTGTGTGGCAAAGTTTCTTCCTTTACCATTTGCAATCCAGGAGTCACTGTTAGCTACATAAAGTCCTCTCAAAAGCCATCACTTCACTTTTTGTAGGAAAAGCTGAAGTACAAACAGAAGGCAGGGCTTTTTGCCCCTCACCTTTATGCTGTTGGCAATTTCTCCCACCATCAGAATGTGGGGAGAGTTTCCTTGGAATGCAGTATTCCGAGAGGGAGTTTGTACCATGTTGTCAGGTAACACGCCACAGTCTTTATTTTTCTGGGGCAAGCTTGCCCCACAGGAATCAACATAAAGTATGAAACAACAACTATGTAAAAAATAAATGGCTAAACCAAATTTTGCAGTCTTTCCCCAGACCCTGAGTAGTTGGCTGAGTGCTGCAGTCTCTAGCCATGCTGCCTTTCCTCTCTTCTCTGGGAGCTTTTAGCTTCCTTTGGGCCAGCCAATTATCCTCATTAACTGGCCCAGTTCTAGACAGGCTTGGCACCTTATTGTCGGCAGTTGGGCTGCAACCCCTGAGGTGTACAGCCTGCTATGGAGTTAAATGTTGGATCCTAACTGGTGGCTGAAATAATTGTATTGAACCAATATGAGATTTTACGTCTCAGCAGGCTCTGCTTTATTCTTAGTAAGTGGGACTGCTTAAGAAAGCTCCCTGCAATGAGATTGTAAGCTATTCCTGCTGTGGTTCATTCATTACAATAACTATAAAGATATTTAAAGAAGCTTCTAAGTATTTGCCTTGCCATAGGATCTAAAAGCCTGAGAGGAATTAATTTATTCACTCTCACTATGTCTGTGTAAAGAAGGGGATTATCATCATCATCGCCATTTTACAGATTGGGATGTGAGGCACAGATATATTAAGAACTTTGTCTGGGGTGTCAAGAATTCTATGACAGAACAAGGAACTTTGGAGTCTGAGTTGAATGTCTTATTCTGGGTAAATTATGTGTAGATACAGTCAGCACCTGCCCGCTCTTGCTCCTCTTGCTGTTTTTTCTTCTGTAGTTCCAGAAGTTTTCTGCGATATTCCTCTTGCTGCTGCCGAACACGTTCCTGGGCTGCCTTCTCCTCTTGTAACTTCCTTGCTGCCGCTGCCTCCTGGCGCTGGTGCTCTTCTTCTAGCTGTTGTTTCAGTAAACTAAGAAAAAAATAATTAACTGCAATAGTATTGAAAGTCTGCTGCTTTATAGACTGGATGAAGAGTTGGTTCCCAGCCCAAAGATCTAAGTAGCCTGCACAAATGAAGATGGGATGGAATTGAGAAATAGCAGATAGGGTGTTTAATGACGCTTAATTTGTATCCTGTGTGGTTTTAAATTTTTATTTTATTTTGAAAATGTATTTTATTGTGCAATTTTATCTTTCCTAGAGAGGTTGCAGGACAAGGGTTTGAAGTCTTCTAGACATAAGTGGTTTTAAGGGAAGGATAGGAAGCAGACGGGGCTAAGGAGGTAGTTGCAGATGCATGGGCAGTGTGGAATGGAAGGCATAGAGGTACGTGTGAGGAAGAGACCTGGGGCAGGTCCCAACGTGCAGAGGTGTGTGCTTGTAGCCACACCCCTGCACATGCACTTTGGCATGCAGCAGATTGCCCCAGATAGAAATAGGGGAGGCTGGGGCCAGCACCTGTGCTGGTCCCAGCAGTGCTGCCTGGTGTCCTGGTACAGCAGGCGTGTAGATTTGGTAGCGCAGAGCCTGACTAGCAGCCAGTGTTGCAGCCAGCCCTCCATTTATTCCAATGCATGTTACTGATGTGTACTCTGCCACCTTTTTTCCCAGAGTTGTTGTTTTTGTTCCTGGGATTTCCTGGTAGCAAATTTTGCCACCATACTGCAAATTTGCATGTCATTTGTGGTGTCATAAACTGCACATCCTTGCATGTGGGGACCTGCCCTAGGAATTGGTTAGGTATGTATCACAGAAATCTCAGTGGGGGCAACAATTATGGAAATAGATGGAGCAAACAGAGACACAGACAGACAGACTGAGTTGTGTAGGTGCTTGAAGACAACTAAATTAGGGCTTTAAATATGGTGCAGAAGGCAAAAGGATGACAGTGAAAAGATTTGAAGAAGATTTGGGTACAGTTAAAGCAATAGACAAGCATTTTCTGCAGCAGGATTTGGATGAATGTGGGAGGAGTTAGATAGAAGTCCAGAAGGAAGCTTCACAAGTCAAGGTAGGAGGTAGAGCTTGGGCAAGGGCTTGGACTGCGCAGGAGGAGAAACGGCTAATGGACAAAAAAGCAAACAAAAAGAATCACCGTTAGGGAAGAGACCTGTGGGGGTTGGTTTTGTTCAATATTTTCATCAGTGATCTGGAAGTTGGGATGGAGTGTGCCCTCAGTAAGCTTGCAGATAACACTAACTGTGGGGAATAGTAGCTGCACTGGGAAGTAGGGCTAGGATTCAGAGACACCTAGACAAATTGGAGGATTAGACCAAAAAAAAATCTCATGAAGTTCAACAAGACAAGTACAAAGTCCTGCACTTAGGATACAACAATCCCATGCACTGGTACAGGCTGGGGACCGAATGGCTGAGTAACAGCTCTGCAGAAAAGGGCCTGGGGGCTATAGTGGACAATATGGTGAATATGAGCCAAAAGTGTGCCCTTGTTGTGAAGAAGGCTAACAGCATACTGAGCTTCATCAGTAGGACTTGCTAGAAGATTGAGGGAAATGATTATTCCTCTTTTTGGCATAGATGAGGCCACATCTAGAGTACTGTCCAGTTTTGGGGCCCCACTACAGAAAGGGTTTGGTCAAACTGAAGAGTCCAGTGGAGAGCAACAAAAATGGTTAGGGGAGTGGGGCACATGACTTCTGAGGGGAGGTTGAGGGAACTGGGCTTATTTAGTCTGGAGAAGAGAAGACTAAGAGAGGATTTAATAGCAGCCCACAACTATCCAAAGAGGATGGAGCTAAACTGTTCTCAGTGGTGGCAGATAAAAGAACAAGGAGCAATGGTCTCAAGTTGCAGCAAAGGAAGTTGAGGTTAGATATTAGGAAAAACTCTCATGAGGAGGGTAGTAAAGCACCGGAACAGGTTACCCAGGGAGGCTGGGGAATCTCCATCCATTTAAGACCCAAGTAGACAAAGCCTTGGCTGAGAGAATACAGTTAGGGGTAGTCCTGCTTTGAGCAGGGGGTTGGACTAGATGATTACTTGAGGTCTCTTCCAACCCTAGTTTTCTATGATTCTATGATATTGTAACTAGTTATTTCTGATAGAGGTCAGTTCTACCTAACTGAAGAAAATATAACACCTATTTGAAATCACCTGGCTAGCTATGCAGAACTATGATGGTTGCTTGGGAAGGGGGAAGAAAAAACAGTTGTTAATATGTACTGATGTTTAGATATTCATACACTTAATCTGCATTTTGAGTTCTTATAATTGCAGATGGTATTTAGATATTCAGTTCCTAATCAATTTCTGAAGCATATTACTCTATTTGTCTCAACTTCCTACCATAGTAAGTTCCACAGGTAATCATATATTGAATTTAAACATGCTCCCTTTTTTTTTTTTTTAAGGTATCCATGTTCTCTTGTTTTTGCATTATAGTGATTTGCATTGTAACAATAACCATTTGTGGGGAGAGGGGAATGAGTAATAAGAACAAAGCCAAGGGTAAAGATCTTTCTCGCTCTTATATGGTGATTTTCTTTTCATTGCCTTATTATTTGGCAATCTGGAGTACAAATCAGTTTGCTGGTTCCCTAGCACTGGGCTAGTTGATTATTTTCCTGATGTCACCAGGAAGACACTTGCTAGATGAAACAGAGGTAGGTTGGGGATAAACATGAGAAAACATACAAGCGCTGGATGTAATGTTTCTTACACAGTAAATAAGCAAAGCAAAAAACAGGGCGTTCTATATTTTCATTTCACCCAAACATTCCCCTGTCCAGCTAGACTCTTGTTTCCAATTACCGCATCTCCTCAAGTCTTCTCTGTTGTTCCTGTTCCAGTGCTTCCTTCATTTTTTCCATTCGCTCCTGCTGTTCTTGCTGTTTGCGTTTCTGTTCCTCCTGTTCCCTTCTTTTCCGCTCTACCTCTAGCCGTCTTCTTTCTGCCTTCTCTGCTCGCATTCTTTCTCGTGATGATTTCTCATGCTGGTTTTCAGGCAGATTCTGACCATATATAAAGAAAAGATGGTTACTTAATGAAGTCTGGAGTCTTCTAATACCTTATGGCTTGAATCTGGTCCATTGTTGTCAACAAGATTCACAATCCTTGAAATGGAGGCACTCACAGAGGTATGAAATGGATGCATCACTGTCAAAAGTGATGGACTTTACCTATGCTCTTTTTACAGTAAATATACTTGTCATTCTCTTTCTAGGAGATGCTTGCCCTTGGGACATTGGAGCATTGCAATGCTCTCCCTGGGCACATTCAGACAAGTACAGTCATGCAGTATGTGGCATTGCAAATATGTATGCAGTCCCACATACCGTGTTCTCCATGTTGGATATCCAGGGATCAGAAAAACCCATGGAAAAAAAAAAGGTGCAGTGCATGTTTGGGCAGCAAGCACTGCTGAAAAGCAGAGCCAGGCTGCCCAGAGCCACACTCTGCTTCCAGCCAGGCTTCGCGCAGCAGAATCTCTGTGCCTGCAGACCCAGGAGGCCCCCAGGACTCCAGGTAAGGCTGCTGGGGCCAGCCTAGTGCTGCTGAGGCCTCACCCAGGGCAACTTTATCCTGACTTTTTTCTGCACTGTTGTACACTGAATCCTATGACGTTTTTCTCAAGCTCAGATACAAACTTTAGTACCTGTTTAATATGTTGAGAAGGAGCAAAAGAGATTGTAAAAGTTTACTCTGAGACTCTAACATTGTCTTGCAATGTGGAGAAACTGGTAGGAATGGTGTTTCATTTGCGAGGCAAAAAGTGTGAATAAAAGAGAGCAAATGTAGCAACTAAATACAATCATTATAATAAAAGTAGAAGGACATGAAGAGTTTCTATACAGAAAATATTTCTGCTTATGCTCTTAAGTTACAGGATCTAGATGGTTTAAGCACTCAGCAGCAACATGGAATCTGAGGAGTCACAGTACTAGATGGGACCGTTGTCTTAGTCTGCTAGCCCATTTCTGGCAGGAGCCAACATCTAATGCTCCAGACAGACTCCCTCTCTTTACATAACACACTTCCCTTTGTGCATTTCTGTACATACTTAGGGAGAAAGAAGGCTTTCCTGAGCCTGTGATGATATCATGCTTCAAAGAGTCACATCTATTAGCCTGGGGCAGAGCAGTTCTGTTGTGGGCTTGAGGTTCAGTGTTGGCTTGTCTGGGGGCCATGTGCAAGTACTTCAGAGGAGGAGATGGAGAGGCCATCCGAATCTTGAAAGGAGAAATGCTGAGCCTGCTTGACCCTGCAGGAGGGGATTAAGGGATTTGGCTTGAGGGCCAGTTTACCTTTCTAGCCTTAGGAAGGGCATCTTGAAGCAGCAACTGCCACAGCAGGCGCTGCTGTGGCTAAAGTGTGACTGATAACTTACTGCTTTGCTAACAGACCTACACATGTTGCAGCTGGCCACAAGCACCCGGACATTTTAAGTTCTCATCTTACACAATTTAAAACCCTGGCCCCATGTGACCATAAGGGCCACAGGCTGACTATACTGCTGCAATCTCCTCTACTTGTTTATACCAACAGTATAACTGCTTGTGCTATTAGACGGGGATTGCTACCAGGCAAATGACCTGCTGAGTTCACAGTAAATTAAACATTCTTGTCAGATTTGGGATCAGCTGCATGGGAGCAAAGTGGTGTGAGGATGAGAACTGTGGGTGGCTGTGAGGAGGCCCGTGGAGGCAGAGCAGGGCAGCTGGCTCTTTGGTCAGATGGGGAACCAGGGGAGTAGGCAGGATAGTGGGGAGTTTAGAAAGAGGCCCTGAGAGGGAAAGTCAAGGTGGCTGAGTGTACAGCAGGGCAGCAAGCCCAGTTGTTCAGGGCTCCCATGTGCAGGACTCCACTGACAGCCCTGAGCCCTTCCTGGGAGGGCTGAGAAACTGCTTCTGCTGTCACCTAGTGAGGTGCTGCAGTGAGCACAGCTGAGGAGGGAAACATGGAGTCAGTGGTCAGGACCCAAAAGAGCTGAAGCTGAGCTGAGGGCTGTAGGAGAGCTGGGTGACGGGGGCACATGGAGAGCCCAGGCCCTCAGAAAGGAAGGTCTGGGACTGTCTGACCAAAGAGCACTCATCCTGATCCCTCACTCTGGGCTTTGCCACCTCAGAAGAAGCCAACTTGTGGTGTGGCTAGAGGGCTAAGTCAGCAGAGCTGCGAGAGCTGAGGCAAGGGGTGGACACAGCCAGACCAGGTATGTCCCTCTGTCAGTCCTACAACATAAAAGGCATTTCAGTATCTGTCCCTCTCTCCAGCCATAAAGGAGGACTCCAGTTATTACCTTGGAGACCTCCCCGCTTTGGCCCCCCATAGATTCAGTGTCACACACTTTGGTAATCAGAGGAGAGGCTAGAGTAAATCTCTTGTCAGCAGGAGCCGAACCAAAGGCAGGAGGATAGCTGCAATCCTCAGTAGAAAGCTGGTGCCCATCAGGAGGATGTTCCTGGTCTTTAACAGAAGAGTTGGAAGGAGAAAGGCTGCTGTCATCTCCTGTCTCTTCATCTCCAGCAGTAGCAGTGCTGCTCTCATCTGTTTGCCCTCCTGCTTCCTGATGCGACTCGTGGGTGGTCTTTGGTCTTTTGATTCCTGTAGCCTTTTTCTTGAGGGAGACTTTTCTTTTCTCATCAGCCTTTTTCTCTTTTGGTTTTCCTGTAAAAACACAGTCCTTTACAACACTAGATTTGTTTTTGCTGACATAGCCAAACCACTGCCACCTGGTTATCAGTAGTCATATGGTGTGTCTACACAAGAAGCTTTACTGTGAAGCAGTGTTGTTTATGGCACAGTAAGCATGCAGTAAGCAGGTGTGTCTACACATGCACGTGCTTACTGTGCAGTAAACCTTGCTAATCATGAGTAAATTTGCTACCTGCAAATGCAAGTAGCAAATTTACTTGTGATTAGTTACTGTGCAGTAGAGCTCATATAGATGCCTGATCAGGAGCAAATCTGCTCTGTCAGCCAACCACCAGGGGGTGAGAGATTGCTCCCTGCCCCCAGGAGCTGCTGGGGTAGGGTCTGCCACTGGAGCCCAGGCAGGGACTGTGTCACTCTGCCCCAGCAGCAGGGAGCACCAAGCCCCCTCTCTGAGATTGTGATTAGGAAGGGGGACCTGGGAGATCCTTATCCCCTAGCCTGAGCCCTGTGACCATGATCTTAGAGCCAGGGGCTTGGTGCTCCCTGTTGTCAGGGTAGGGGGACATTTTGCCTGCCCAGGCTCCAGTGGTGGCAGCAGGCAGCTCCCTAGGGGCACAAAGCAATGTCCTAGCCCTGGCCAGGATGTAGCTATATCCTGGTCCAGTGCTCCCTGCCAGTCCCTGGGCTAGCACTCAGAGGAAGCCTAAAACTCCTCCCTGGTGGTAGCAAAGGCCCACTGTAGGGCCCCAGGAAGCAGAAGCAGTTTGCTGCCAATTAGCATCAAATCTGCTCCAACTTCCCTACATGTGTAGGTGCCTGCCCAAGAGTGTTTTTCATGAGTAGTTTACGGATCTAACGTTATGTGTAGACACACCTGTAGAGAAGCAGGGCTGGAAGAGATCTCTAGAGGTAATTTAGTCCAACCCCCTGCCTGAGCCAGCATCATCCCTATCAAAAACATCCCATACAACCATAATCTAAACTCTACATGAGACTACCATCAACCCTGACATAACATAGACTTAACACCCTAACCTGCCACAGGTAAAGCTGGGGATCCATGGCAGCCAGGGTCCTGCTTCTATAAAATGTTGTCAAGAGGTATATAAAATATATGCTCAAGAGGTTTCTGGTAGAGGGCACTGTCCCACATTACAGAGGAAGGCAAAACCCTCCACAGTACACGTTAACCTGACCATGGGGTAAAATTCCTTCCTGAACTCAAATATTGTGATCAGTTTGACCCTGAGTGGAAGAGAAAGACCCTTTAGCCGGAAACCTCTTTGTTCATAGCAGAAGAATCTGCACACCCCAGTTGAAGTCCCTTGCTTTGCTGTAACCAACACCTAATGCCTCTGGGAAGGCTCAAAAACACCTGACACATTTGCAGTGGTACATCACCAATGCTGTAGGCAGCTGTACAGACAAATACAACAACGTCTATCACCCATTGTCTGAGTACCTAAATATAGAGGTAAATCTGTTCCTTGTATTGATACCATAATTGTGGCAGTTGCAGCATATTTGTGATTGGTAATAAACATTGAAGTTGGAGAACATAGTAGAAATATTAGGTATAATAAATTTTATCAAATAATGCTTATTCTAAACATGAAAATAGAATTGCTTATCCAGAAAATTTGGTGAATCCAAAAATAAGAGCTTGGTGCTTTGCCCTTTTTTTGGTCTGTCTTGGTTCCTGCTTAGCTTAACTTAAGCACTAGGGCTGTGCAAAGCTTCAGTTGCTGATTTGATTTGACGGAGATTCGGCACAATTTGGTGGCCAAATCGCCAAATCCAAATCAAATCAGGAGACCCTGTAATCTCTCTGAATCGAATCAGAACCCTCCAGATCAATTTGGAGAGATTCAGCGATTTGGACATAGACATAGCTTTAAGTGTTTTTTCTACATACCTCAAGGTAGCAGATGGCCTATGATCGCTGCGATGCTGGGCTGCATAGAGCATCCCACAGGAGCTCAGGGGGCTTCCCAGAATGGTCAGCAGACCTGGAATGGACCAAAAGGACTTCCGGTCCACTTCTGGGTCTGCCAGAGAGTGCGTTGGGAGTGCCCACCACACTCGCATGTCTCAGCGACTAGTGTTTCTTGGCTCTGAGGCACACCTGGGGTCCCCCCATGGCTGACTGCTGAGCCAGGGGGCATGGGAGTGAGGGGCCCTGCATACTCCCCAGTGGACCTGGAAGTGGACTGGAAACACTTTCAGTCCACTTCTGGGTTCACCGCTGAGCATGCAGGATCCCGTTCCTTCCCCCCCCCCCCCAAACCCCATGCTCCTGTTGGGGACGCTCCACTCCCCTCACCATTTTAGCATTCACGAGCTATGCCTGGTACCTCAAGGTATGTAGAAAAAACATTTAAAGCTGTGCCTATGGCCAAATTGCTGATTCTCCGAATCAGCATCAAATCTTCAGATTTAGATTCAGCTGAATACAATTAGGGACAGTGATCTGAATCAATGAATTGAATCACTGTCCCTGATTTGGGCTAAATTTGAATTGAATAGGGTCCATTTTACACACCCCTATTAAAGCATTATACCTTTCTTTGACTAATACAATTCATTTGAAAATTAAGCTAGCTCTGGCAATGATTAGGTGAATGTCCACAAAGTCTTCTAGATTTTGAGACTACCAACTGTGATTTAATATTTAATGACAATCTTCATATAAAACACAGAGCTGGATTTAGGTTTTTCCCTCTTCTCCTCTCCTCCTTCATCTCAGGATAAATTTGTGGCCCTACTTCTCTAGGTAAAGTGTTACAGGAAATATAGAGAGTGACTTGTTTTTCAGGCGTGTTCTCTTTTGATGTGGATAGATGTCAGAAATCAGTGTGGTCTGGTGGATGGGACATTGGACAGAAACTCTGGGATCCTGAGTTCTATGTCCAGCTCTACCAATGACCTTTTGGGGTGCAAACATGCATACTAAGTCAACTTAAAATAAGGTGACTTTAAGTCAGCTTAACTACATTGACTTAAGTTAAGCTTCTCAGCACATACACACATACAGCTCCCTGACATGATGGTGGCCATCTTGTGAGCTAAGTTGACTTAACTAATATGACTCGATATACCTCAGAGGTGCATTATCTTGCACCACATTTAAGTGCTTCACATGTGTGTGTATGCTCTGATAGTTAAGTTGACTTTAAAAAGTTAAGTTGGCTTAGCTGTCAGAAAGTTAGTATGTGTATACACACCCCTGGTTAGCTTTAGACAAGTCAGTTCATCGCATCGACTTGAATCATGCTGTGTTACATCTGTCAAGGCACAGGGTCAGTTTCCAAATAAGTTCACATTTTTCCCAGGAAAAATAGGGCCCTTGGCTTCTAAGTACTACTGGAAAACAAGCAAGCAATAAAACAAAATCAAAACAAAATGTCTGTGGCTATATGTGTACATACTTCATGTGTCAAGTTTTTGGTTTGGGGTTATTTTCTGGTTCACCAAAATTATTTTTAGAGGGGAAAACTTAGTTACAAACCCTGCCTATTCATATAACTACAAATAATTTTTACTTAATGGCAAACAGACAGATTTTCCTTCTAGGCAAGCATAATTACAATGTATCCATGTACTGTTATACTAACTACTGCCCATATTTGATTCCAGGCTAAATAACAAAGTACATTAATATAAGCTGATCACACATTTAAAACTAAGACCTGAATACCAGAATTTCTCTTGGACTTTTGATCTTCTGATACTCTCCTGGTAATACTTCTATTACATCTCCCATTGATATAACTTAATCTATGAGTGTGAGGAAAGCAAGTTAAAGAAGAGTTTTGTGTAGCAATGCCAATGTCTTCTTAAATACTTACCTACAACAAATTCTTCCCTGATGTAGTGTTTATCTTTGTTACTACTTTCTTTCTGTGTAGTGGATTCTGGGTTCATCTTCATTAATTTATTTCTCCCTCTTTTCATGGGTTTGTTCTGTGAAACTTCTGTATCCTGGAAAATAAATTGAAAGTAAGAATTTACTTTTTTATGAATAAATAAAACTTGAAAGTTCTCATACCTAGGAGTGCATATCCATTACCCTGGAAACCCTGTTCAAAAAGTAATGTCATAGAAAAAAGCCCTTTCCTTAATTTTGGTGGGGGCATTGGTATTTCACTACAACTGCAACAATAATATACATTGTTCTTGGAGCATCCCAAATAAAGGGATTTTCTATATCACTATTTAAAAAAAAATCACACTTTAACCAATTTAAAAATGGCCTTACCCTGTAAGTTTTACCTGTGTACTGCTGATAGTCACCCAGTAGGATCTAGGGGAAAATGGGTTACACCACAAGTTGTTTCTTGCTAGTGCTATAAGCAAAGCCATATACTTATTATTTGGGTGAAAACTGTCAAAAAAGATGGATTTACACTCAATAGTCTCATCCAGAGGTGACACTGGCTAGTACTGTGCCTTGAGTGGCAGCAGCACATGCTGCAGCAGCCAAAGTTACGGTGCTGCTGGGGGCAATGTCACCTCCTTTTTTGCTCCTGAGATGCATGTTAAGACATGGTTTTTGGGTGTCAAAAAAGGAGGTGCCATCTTCAGCAGCAGCAAAAAACCTCCATCTGGGTGCCATCGTTGCTTCTCTGCTCTCCTTGCTGTTGGAGCTGCTGCAGGAAGGTGCAGGGCATTGGGAGGGAGGAGAGGGGAGAGGGTGAGTGAGGTGCACCACTAACTTCATTCTGGTTCTGCCCCCACCCCCCACAAATGCTTAAGTATTGCTGAGGGCTTGTGTCTTGCTTGCCCACTCATCATTACACTAGTAGCCTCCTCATGGGTGATTTCCACTAGTATCAGTAACTTGCATCATTCCTGGTACTCTGCCCCTGATGTTTTACATCACTCTGCCTTCTTTCAACAGCTTCCTAAATCAACTGGAGACAGTATGGGAAAAATGGAAATTTTTTTTTGAAATGTTGGTTTACAGCACTTGCTTGTTTCTCTTTGTAGTATTTTAACCAGGTTGCTTGGCCTCAAGCAGTGCACCTAGACATTAGAGTTGGATTATAGGGCTGGAAGAGGGATTCCATGAGGTCTTCTAGTCCAGTGGTTGTCAACATTTTTTGTACTAGGATACATTTGTTAAACATCAATGGCCAGTCCTGACCCAGTGCCTCTCACTCTTGACCCACTACCCTCTACTCCCAGCCCCACAGTATGTGGGGCAGAGGGTGGGTATGTAGGGCAGGGGACATGTATGTGGATTATGGGGGGCCCCAAGCAGCTCCTTGCAGACTGTAACTCTGTCAGCCTGCAAGGGAAAAGCCCAGTTTCCCATTTTTGTCTCCTTTATAGGTAAATCCATTTTTAAGGTTTGTTCACAACCCTTTCATATATTCTTGCATTCCACTTTTGCATTGCATCCCACAGGTTGAGAAATGCTGCTGTAGTCCAGCCCCCTCTGCTCAAGGCAGGATCATCCCTGACTAAAAGCCAGCCCAACCAAGAGTGTATCTAACCTTCTCTTGAAAATTTCCAGAAACAGGAAATTCCACATCCTATCTAGGTAGCCTATTCTAATGCTCAATCACCCTCACAGTGAGAAAATTCTTCCTAATCTCTAACCTAAATTTCCTTTGCTGCAGTTTAATGCCTTTACTCCTAGTCCTGTCCCCTATGGCCACAGAGAACAGTTTACCTCCATCCTCTTTTATAATCACCCTTCAGGTAGTTGAAGATTGTTATCAAATCCCCCCTCAGTCTAGGTCTGAGTTCTTCTTGTTTGCCCTTTGTTTACAGTGGAGATAATCTGGAAGTGGGCCAGGCTGGCTTTCCTGATTCCATTCTGCAGGGTGTAAAGCAGGGTCTTACTTGGTGACATCAGTCAGAGACCACTTCTTATACAACAGTCTGTTTCTCAGCTATCCTGTAAGTGGTGAAATCAATGTATCTAATTTAGTTCTAATATAATTAACTACAGTTAACTGCATTAACTCTCTTAAACCCATTCCAGGAGGATGGTGCAATGAGTTCTGCTGCTGGAACAGTGTCCTGTGATACTTACAGCACTGAAGCTGGCAGCGATTTGCTCACCAGGCTCCTTTGGCGGGGTTGTCTCTTCTATCTCTGTTAGCTGTTTTTCAGAATGACTCTCACTTGCTCCAGCCTTCTCTTCTAGCATCAACCCATGGTTGGGAGGTCCCACGATTTGGTTTCCAGATTCAGAGGCTCTAACCCTCTTAGAGGTGCTGCTGGGGAAGCATTAAAATAAACTGGACCAAAAGGCTTCAGAGTCTCAGTGATAAGATCTCTCCATGGACTGGAGTAGGAAAAGCTGGAGGTTTTTCTCTTTTGTTCCTCTGTAAGCCCTGAAAACCTTTACAGCAATTTGTCAGTGCCATATAATGAAGAACAGCTCATGTAATCGTAATGGCCCCAGCAGGTAGCTGCTTTTCTCCTCAGAGGTCTCATCTCCTCATTACTGAGGAAAGCAAGTACTATTTTCTCTCATGCTGCAACAAAGATCTCAGAACTCATTGGCAAGTGTCTTGCATATTTAATAACAAAATCATAATTATTAAATTATTCTGTGTTTCTGTAACACTTGTCATCAAAGGTTCTCAGAGCATTTTACAATCATTAATGGCCTGACATTTTTAGAAGTGCAATGCACCCATAACTTTCACTGAAGTCAGTGGTAGTTGTAAGTACTCAGTCCCTCTGAAAAAATAGGACACACAAAACCTCACAGTATTTCTGTGACAGAGGTTTTTGTATATATTTTTTGAATACTTAATTTTGTTTGTAAAACCTTATTATATTTGATACATTTGGCTACCCTGCAGATAAGTAATGCTGCACATATCTGAATTAACAAATTAAGGGAGAGTTAAAATTTTGCCTATAGTCTCATAGATAAGAGTCTTGGTTCTTACGCTGGTTCACCCAAAACACATGAGCCAGTCCATTTTCTGAGCAAAACTTACCTAATTCCACATTTCAGTCACAGAAATTACTAATGACCATTTCTAACAGATGTAACAGTTATAGCTCAGCATAGGTGTTCCATATTTAAAAAATATTTTTTATAAAGGTGAGGGGGCAGGGCAAGGGTGAAAATACATATTAGAAAAATAACAAGTCATAATGTTAAATTGACATACATGCAGTGCAATCTTCTTGAGGCTTTTTTCTCTGAGCAGTGAAATACTGCCCCATCTTTGTACTTTTATGTATCTAGATTCTTGAGAAAAGGCTAAGTAAGTATCTCTAGCCTTTTCTTTTTAAAACAGATTTATTGTTGGCTCCACGTGCTTTTTACTACTTCAGTGATGCAAAACAGCCCTAAACCTGGTTTAACTGATCTGCTAAGATTAGTATATAGCCATTTTGCATTACCAGAGCTGTATGATTCAGACAGAATGTACTGAAGAATTTAGCTTTTTAACTAAGCTTTTTATAGCACTACTCAAAGTTTTTGGTTAGTTTTTGGTTCCAGTAACATATTTTCTGCGCAATTGTCCCATTGTTCTTGTGTGCTCTCTCTTACTTATGAGGTTTGTTTAGAATCTGTGGTTTTGTCTTAAGTCAATCAAGTGACTGCATCTAGACAAAGATTCTGACTTTAGCTGCAGCATATTGTGCGGACTGGAGACAGGAAACTGGATACCAAAGAAGGGGATGCAGCAGCAGTCTACCTCAATGCTTGTAACTTACACTACAGTAGGGGAACAGTCATCTTAACCAGGAAGTCTCAAAATTCTAAGTTCTGCTTAAGATAGTTCATTGCAAAAGCTTTAGAAATACATTTCCAAAGCATATTCATCATGCAAAGATCTGCTTGTACCTTGCTGACTTGGATAAAGGTAAGAGTGAACTGAAGCTCCAAAAATCTATGAGGAACACTTTTTTTCAGTCTGACAGCAAGAGAGTTTGCTTTAGTGTAACCTTGAATGATACATTAGTGTCACAGAGGCGCAAAGGGTTAAGAGCAAGAGAAGAGTAAGGGATGTTGGTGTCTTAGGTAACTCTATAATCAGGCAGGGAGGGGACAGACAGGGGCAGCAGCCCTGGGCACTGCTTTTATGGAAGGGCACTAAAAAAATAGTTACACCGGGAAGCACCAGCCAGTAGTATCACAACTGCCCTGCCATGCCTCTGGCTGTAATATAGTTGATCAGGAATTTAGCAACATAATGTGTTGCACTGGAAAATGTTGATCTGTTGAAACTGAATTTTTTGTGAAAATCAGCAGATTTTCACAAAGTTTTCATTGGAAATGTTTCTAAGGTATAGGATGGAATTTCTGGTCAAAACAGAAAAGAGACCTATTTAAGAACAGCCAAAAACTTAGTAGTTAGCTGGGCCATTTCTCTGAGATGTAGGAGATGCAGGTTTATGTCCCTGCTCTGAGTCAAAGGCACAATAGCCTGGAAGAACCATTAAGTATTACCATCTACTGCAGGTAGAGTAGAGGCTATACTTGTGTTTCCCATATCTAGGTAAGGACATGAACTATTTTGGGACAAATGTCTCTCCTCTGTCCTCTTCTGTTTTTCATGAAAAATGTTTCAAAGGTCTGGCATTTTTTTCCAGTTTAGCTTGGAAGTCAATGTTAGAAGGTTTGTTTTTTTCACAGTTAAATTTTTGTTTTCTGAAAGCACTGATTTCTAAGACTCCTATTGCTTTTGTATTGAACTGCCTGAACGTTAATATTATCTGTCTATTTGTGCCTGACAGGTGCCTAGAATACCCAGTAACTATCATCTAAGCACTTCTGAGTTAAATTAAATCTGCGTATGAGGTAAACTTAATGGATTCTCCTACTTTTCTCCCAGTACTAGTTATGGGACAGTCATATAGCATGCCCTAAAACTTGTCAAACCCTGTAGTAATCTAATAGTCTCTGGGTGTGTCTACATGTGCATTAGATCTGGGAGCAGTTAACTTGTGAGTAAACACTCTGGGGCAGGTGTCAACACATGCAGGGAAGCAAGAGCAGATTTGCTGCTAATGGCAGCAAACTGCTTCCACTTCTTTGGATCCTTCAGTAGGCCCCTTCCACCACCAGGGGAAGCTCTATGCTCCCCCTGAGTGGTAGTCCATGGTCTGGTAGGGAGCGCTGGGTCAGGAGACAGCTGTCTCCTGGCCAGGGCTGGGACATTGCACCCTGCCCCCAGAGCGGGGCTGCCTGCTGCTGGGGTGCGGACAATGTCCCTCTGCCATGGCAGCAGGAAGCTCCTGGCCCTGGATCCCCAGTTGGAAGCAGGGGACTTGGAAAGAGCTGTTGGGGTGAGTCAGGTCTTAGCCCTCTGCCCCATTCCACTGGTGGGGCAGCTAGCTTGCTGCTAGTTGCCCCACCAGCAGATCAGGGCAGAGGACTGGGACCTACCCCACTCCTGTAACTCTTTCCAAGCTTCAGTCCTTGAATACCCAATTGGGACATAGGGCTGACCAGGATAGCCCCTGACCAGGATAGTTTCCAGGCTCTGCTCCGTGATTGTGGGGTGGCAGCTGGAAAGTAGGCCTGTGCAAAGTGGCAAGTATTTGCTTCAGATCTGGATTCAGCCAACTCAGAGGGACAGTGATTTGATTCAGACATTTGAATCAATGTCTCAATGTCCCATGGCTTTATGAGCACTCATGGTGCTTTGGTGATGTGCCGAAGGACTGGAAAAGGGCCAGTGTGGTTTCCATTTTCAAAACAGGAAGGAAGGGAGGACCCAGGAAACTATAGGCTTACTTCAGTCCTGGGTAAGCTTTTTGAGAAAATTATCCTGGTGCATGTCCACGAGGGGCCAGCAGGGGAGACTATGCTTGGGGCAACCAGCATGGGTTCATTAGAGGTAGGTCCTGTTAGACTAACCAGGTGGCCTTCTATGACGAGGTCACCAAATCCCTGGATGCAGGTGTCGCAGTGGATATAGTCCTTCTGAAGAACTTTAGGAAGGCCTTCGACACAGTCTTTCACTCCATTCTCATTAAAAAACTAGGAGACTGTGGGGTTGATGCCTCCACAGTCAAATGGGTCACTAACTGGCTGGAGGGCCGCACCCAGAGAGTGGTGGTGGATGGGTCATTTTCGACCTGGAGGGATGTGGGCAGTGGGGTTCTGCAGGGCTCAGTCTTTGGGCCCACACTGTTCAACATCTTCATCAGTGACTTGGATAAAGGGGTAAAATGCACCCTGTTCAAATCTTCAGAGGACTCTAAGATGTGGGGATAAGTAGGCACGCTAGAAGGGATGAGTAGGCTGCAATCAGACCTACACAGGCTACAGGGGTGGGCAGATGAGGATGTGTTTCAACACTGACAAGTGCAAGGTACTGCACCTGGGAAGGAAGAACCAGCAGCAGACCTACAGGCTGGGGAACTCTCTTCTCATCAGTGCAGAGGCAGAGAAGGATCTTAGTCATTATTGAGGCCAAAATAAACATGGGCCAAAAGTGTGGGGACGTGGTCAGAAAGGCCAACCACACCTTGTCATGCATCCACAGATGCATCTCAAGCAGGTCCAAAGAGGTGACCCTCCCCCTCTATGTGACACTTGTTAGGCCACAGTTAGAGCACTGCATCCAGTTCTGGGCGCCGCACTTCATTAGGGGTGTGGACATCATTGATAGGGTCCAGAGGAGGGCCACCCACATGATCAGGGGGCAGCAGGGCAGGCCCTACAAGGAGAGGCTGAGGGACCCAAACCTGTTCAGCCTCCACAAGAGAAGGCTGGGGCGGGGGGGATCTAGTGGCCATTTACAAACTAATCAGGGAAGACCAGCAGGCATTGGGGGAGTCCCTGTTCCCCTGAGCACTACCAGGAGTGACTAGAAATAACAGTCACAAGTTGGCAGAGGGTAGATTCAGGCTACGTATCAGGAGGTGCTACTTCACAGGGTAGCTAGGATTTGGAACCAACTTCCAAGAGAAGTGGTGCTGGCTCCTACCCTGGGGATCTTTAAAAGGAGGCTGGATGAACACCTGGCTGAGGTTATTTGACCCCAGTACTCTTTCCTGCCATGGCAGGGGGTCAGACTTGATGATCTGCTCTGGTCCCTTCCAACCCTACCAACTGTGAAACTATGAATTCGTTTCAGCGAAATCGGATCTGAAGATTCGGTGTTGCTTCGGAGATTTGGCCACAAACTAAACAGGCAGCAATCCTCACCATGCTGGACACAGCTGCCTCCAAATGGTAAGTCTTTTGTGAGTGAAGGGTGGAAGGAAGGGGTGTGGGGAGGGATTGGGGCTGGGGCTGGGATTGGGGCCCAAACTGTCCAGCCAGGGGTGGGAGGGCATGGTATGCAGGTGCAACAGTGCTGGGAGTGAGGGCTTTGCCTTGCTGCCACTTGCCCCCTTCTGCCTGGAGTGAGCCATGCCTGCATCACACCCCCCTGCCCCAGCTGGGCAAGCAGCAACAGGGCAGAGCCTCCACACCCAGCCCTGCCAGACCAGCATCCTGTGCCCCCCTGCCCCAGCTGGGCAAGCAGCAGTAGGGCATAGCCCGCTGCTTGCCCAGCTGGGGCAGGGGGGTGTGCAGGATGCGGGTGCTGCTGTTGGTTGCCCAGCCATGGAGCAGGGGTGCGGGATGCAGATGTGGCAGTGGTGGGAGTGGGGGCTATGCCCTGCTGCTGCTTGCCTCCTCCTGCCTGGAGCAAGCCGTGCCTGCACCGTGCCCCCTCATTCCAGCTGGGCAAGTGGCAGCAGGGCATAGGCCCTACTCCCACCACTGCCATGCCCTGGCTGGGCACCCTGCCTTGCCCCAGCTGGGCAAGTGGCATAATGGCATAGCTCCCACTCCCAGTGCTGCCGTGCCTGCTTCCCATGACCCCCACCCCCTTCCCTGAGTCCCATGCCCCCCTGCCCCAGCTGGGAAGCTTGTCCCAGCCCCATTCCCTCCCTCCCCCACACCCTTTACTTCCCACCTCTGCCCACCACAAAACATTTACCAACTGAAGGCAGCTGTGTCCAGCATGGTGAGGACTGCTGCCTGTTTAGTCTATAGCCAAATGTCTAAAGCAGCGCCGAATCTTTTCTGAATTGATTCAGAGGCTTCCGATTCAATTAGGACCTTTTAATTGGTGTCCCATTTCAATTTGGATTCAGAGATTCGGCCACCAAATTGGGCCGAATCTCCTGCATTGAATCGGCTTTGCTCAGTCCTACTGGAAAGCCCTCACCAGCAGGGATTGCTCTGTGTTTCCCACTAAGCTCTGTGATCACAGAGCAGGGTAGGGAACAGGCTCTGCAGCCCTCACCAGCAGGGAACTCCCAGCACCAGCCCCATGGTCATGGGGCTGGTGCTGGGAGATAAGGATCTCTCAGTGCTGGCATTCTGACAGCCCCCTGCTTCTCAAATGTGATGGTGAAGTGGCGGTCAGGAGATAGGAATCTCCTAGCCCCAACTCCTTGATTATGATCTTGGAGCAGAGGGATTGAAGCTCCCTGCTGCCAGGGCAGGTGGACATAGTCCCTGGCCGAGCTCCAGTGGCGGAGCCCACCCCAGCAGCAGACAGTTTCAAGGGCAGGGAGTAATCTCCTGTTACCTGGTGGCCAGCTGGCTGGGAACAGATTTGCTCTCAGTCACATGTCTACACAAGCTCTACTGCACAGTTAGCAATCGCAAGTAAATTTGCTACTTGTATTTGCAGGTAGCAAATTTAGTTGCAATTAGTGAGATTTACTGTGCAGTAAGAGTGTGCATGTTTAGATGCACATACCTACTGTGTAGTAAATTATGCTACTGCACAGTAAAGCATCTTGTGTAGACACATCCTCTAAGTTTTGCAATCATAGCAAGCTCTCCTGAGATGAGATATACAGGGGGTAGGGTGTGTTCCTTATTGTTTCCAGCAAAGGTTTCACTAACTAATATGCTAAAGTCACAACTGTAGAAAAATTCTGCCTTCACATTACATTGCTTGCTGAAAAGTAATTTAATAATAAGTGTCCAACTGTAGATAGTTTTTAGCTTCTTGCATTTCTCTTCTCAGAATAATGGAAAGGATACTTCACTTAAATCAAATTTAAGATGCAGAAAGAGGAAATTAAAAAAAAAAATTCTTATGAACTTACATCTCTTCAATAGGATTCACTGCATAGGCAAAATCTGACCTCAGGTGAAATATGCTGTTGGATGGAAGTGCTCCATTCATCTGCTTATCTAGATCTGTGAAAGTAAAGAACATTTCTTTTGTGTGTGTCGGACTGGAATCAGGCTTACACTAGCTAGTTTCCCCATCACCATTATCCCTGCCTCTCGTTTTCAAACTAAGCATTAGCATGGCTTAAAGTACCACTTATAGTATCAGATGAATTCCCAGTGGACAAGTATCCTAAAAACACTGGGGAGAACTAACTTTGCCAGACTTAGAACCTGCTTTAAAATAAGGAAATACACATTTAGAAGAGGACTATGAGATGTCTCTTGCTGCCCCCTGCCCCCATCCTTACCCTCACCCCTGCCCTTACCTTCCATTTTCAGAACAGCGTGGGATCTTGATCTCAAAGAGTTCTGGTCTGTTTCCTCCCTTCTCAAATGTTGTTCCCTTTGCAATTCTAGAAACAGAAAAAAATTATTTCAATGACAGCTATTACTGTTTAATAGTAAATAACTGAACATATCCTATTTAGTTAAAAATGGGAAGATCAAGCCTGCTTTTACACAGCAGTGTAAAATTTTAGAGTAATTGCATTAACTGTGGTTTGGATCAGGGGGTTTAGACTTGACCAGATGAAAAAGTCATACCAATACTCTGAATTCCCCCAAAGCTTGGAATTGTTTGTGTGCGGTAGTTGGAGGAGAGCTTAGATCCAAAGGCCTAAATTTAGACAACTCCCCAAGTTTGAGTCTTGAAAGTCTTAATACTTTTGTGAAATCTAGAAGCCAACACCAAAACCTGGCATCTGCCTTTTTGCTGCATACTGTTTTAAAACATACAGAAGTGTAAGAGTGATGTAGTTGTAACAGTCCAGAAATTATGAAGTATGAATTTCTTAAAGTGATATCTCCATTGCCATTACTATCTACACTCCCCATCAAAGAAAACATCAGAATCCATGGTTCCTGCACATGCCCTTTCCAAAATGTGATATACCTGATCCAATGTACCAAGTTCTCTCATGACAACAGTGTGAGTGAAACTAAACTGCAACTATGCACTAGAATGACCTCTCACAGAAAAAATATAAAGGACAGCGACATACGCTCATGATTAGGAGTATATTTCTCACAGAACAACTGCTCCCTCTCTGACCTCACTACTCTCATGCTCAAGGGAATCTACCTAACCTTTAGAAGGTGACTGGGAAACAAAAATTCATAAACTGGCTGGACCTAAGAACAAAGGTCTAAACATTCATATTGGGTATATGGCACATTATAATTTATCCAATTCCTGAATTCTTTCCACATAAGGAAGGTAAGATTGATCTTCTTTCCTTTTGATAGGTCTTGATCTCCCAGGAATCAGCTTCTTTTCTTCTGCTGGTTGTGTCTGCTTTCCTGAGAATTTCTCAGTCCCTTCTTTCTGCTGTGCTTCACTATGCTGTGCCTTGCTTCCTGTGATCAGTTACCTGAGGAAGAATGCTTTGCATTCAAAATCTTGTCTAACTTTATCCCAAATACATAGTTGGTCCAGTACAAGATATTACATCAGAAGATTCTTGTCTCACAAAAAATACAGAAGCATTTTGCAGCTGACTGATTTCTCTTGGTCTCTTTCCTTCCCCCTTCCCCTCCTCTCAGGGGCTGAAATTAAATTTCTGTATCCACATTTTGAATTAAACCTAATGAAATCCAAAATCTTATATATGTAAACACTGCTGGCAGTTGTGTTGGTAGTATCGACAGACAGCTTAAGGACAGAATGGCTAACCAAACCCACCTTTCCCCTGTGACAGCTAGTCTCTCAACTCAGGGTTAAGACAGTTGAACAGGATAGTCTTGGGAACCATATGGTTCTGCCTCTACTACAAGAGGATTCTCATGTCTGCAGAGGAAGGGACAGGATTTTTTCTGAAAAGAATAAGCTGGTGTAGCAAAGATCCACAGCACATTTCTCTGTAGAGCTGGCCCTCGCTACAGGCTGTTAAGGTACCAGTAGAGAGAGCCCTTGTTTCAAACATGCATGAAAAGTCAGACACTTGTACTTGCAGTGACTTACAGCATTCTAGGAGGCTGTGTGGTTGCAAAAGGTTATTTTAAAAAGAAATAAGTTATTCTAGAGAAGAACCTTCCTTTCCTTGGGTATCTTTCACAGAAATATCTGGGGAAATTTGATCCAGGAGCTCAGGAAGCAGATATGGATGCCTGTGATACAGTAAATCCACTCCCTTGTTTTTCTATGCACACCTCTGCAATTGTAGCCTTGTAGTGACTTACTGCCTCATATAAACAGAAGGGAGGCCAGACAGTATCTAGTTAGTCTGAAAACAGTCCAATGGGCTAATCTCTCATCTCAAACAATTCACAGTGTGTCGAAAGTGCAAAAGTGGTATGTTCACCAGGAAAAGCTTGTAAACAGTTTAATGTTTTAGTCTTTTACTAATTTATGTTCAATGGATTTGTAGCTTATATAACTTACAAGGGCTGAAGGAAGCACATTTAGCCTCAGCACTGAAGGTTGCAGTTCCATTGAAGTCAACACACACAGACCAAACAAATGCTGGGAGGACCCCTGGATAAGGTACAGCCCTCAAGGAAGGGAGTTGGCCTGATTTCATTTTCAGCTTTCTGTTTCTGTTTCAGCCTTCCTTTTACAGCATCTAAGTTGGGCTCATTTTGCACATCCACTAAATACCAATTACTTCTCTCTGCCAATGGATCCTGTGACCAATTTATATTTGAAATCTAACTGGTTCCATCCTGCCACTGCTGCATGTGGTCCAGTGACTTCCTTGAGTGATTACCTCAAGTTACACTGGGCTGAAGTTATCTTTGAGTTTGCTAAAGATTAAAGTCTCCAGTCCCAGTTCTCATGTTCCTTGTGACCTTTTTCAAGACTGAGAAATGTAGTCTTCTGGATGAATGCATGTTTTGACTTTGTATAACAGGGAATGATCAAAATTTTGAGGCTTTCAGAGCTTGAAGAAATTTAAAAAAATCAAATGAAATCTCAATTAAAACTGAAAAGTCTTGCCTTACTTTGTGAAGAAAACACACTTAAAGATTAATTTAATGCGACTGATACAAGTCCATAAACTGGGACAGGTTGTCTTTCACCTTAGGAAACCTCTCGATGAGCTTGATGTTAATGAAATCTGAAACCAAGTGAGTTTACGCAGTTCTGAATTTCACCATAAAAAGTTCACTGAGTTCTCATTCAGTGCCTTGGGGAACTGAGCTTTGATAGCTTTGTCTATAAAGAAATGCAGAGTCTGCTAAACTCCCATATGCTGGCTAATCTGCTATTGGCTGATATTTTGACTTAATCATATATGATTAAATCGCTACAGCATGTGAGTGGTATGTAGAGTACATGGCAATCCCCGTGGTAGTACTTGAAGGGTATAAGGGCTGTTTGTTTGTTACACTAGTGCTAGATTGTGGTTAGTGGGGGATATACAATAGTTTCACCTACACCCAAGTTTTTGGGAGAAGTCTCCTACCATTGTAGTGATAAAACAATAGGAGATTAGCAACCTTCTTAATAGTGTCATCTAAACCTGGATATAGCATAGTGGATATAACAATGGTAGCCCCTGTTAGCTGCTCCTCCTGCTGTTTCTAACAATGGTGAAGCAGCAGCAATGATGGAAAGCTTCTTCCAAGTTGTGCAATCTGGTTAAGACCACTGGATCATAAAACATCTTGTAAAAAAACTCTTTTACTTAAAAAAAAAAAAAAAAAAAAAAAAAAAAGATGCTAAAATTTCATTACAAAGATCCTGTAACATATTGGGGGTTGCTAGCCCTGAAATATATCCCATCTTCCTCTGTCTTTTCTTGGTAGCCTCTGAGACTTTTCACCCCTTATGCAACCTTATTGATTTATGAGTTAAAACCTTGAGGAAATTCAGTTCCTTCCACAGCATCTGCACTGCTGGAAGCATCACTGTGCATTGAAAGATCTAGGGATTTTTGGTGGGTGGTTGTAAGGAAACAAAAAGAAAAAGAAACTAACATAAAAATGAGCTCCATGGATTCAACTCTAGGGGGAGTTTTCACAACTGGGATCGTATAGTCGTTATAGGCTTACTAACAAGAAATTCCATGTGTGTGGAGTTCAGAAGGAGAAATCAACGAAGAGATAAAACCCATGCTGAGTGAAAAGGTGTGCTTTAGGAACTTCCCTGGTGTGAGCAATGGGTAGCTGGGGGAGTTAAGAGGTTTAGCTAACAGATGCTGGAGAATCACAGATAAGAGAGTGGAACTCCCGTACTAATGCACTGCTCTGTTTTCTTTAGTGTTACAAACAGCAGGAAAGAGCTGGTATTGCTCAGTTGTAGCAGTTATAGTTTAGTACGTGCAAGGAGGTCTTGTACTTGTAAAATGCACAAGAGAAAAAAAATCAATGCCTCCTATTGTTTCCCTTTCTTAATCTATTTTTCCAGAGGACTTCCATCTACTTGATGCCAGATCTACTTTACAACATTGCCAGCTTCTAGGAGTGCCTGTATATTGGAAAGGAGAACACACTATGACCAAACCTGAGTGTGGGGAGCTGTACCTGTAAGGCTTGGGCATAAGCCAGATAGCACTGACTGGCATATTATGTAGAGAGTCATGTTAAGCAATGCCAATCAGAAACATTCAGACACTGAATAAAGTTATCTTGTCAGATTCCTTGGCTCTGAACAACCCAGCAAAATCCATCCCATAGACCTAGCTTGTGCCAGGAAAAGACAGTTTTTTTAGTATAATGTTTGTGTTTAGAGAAAAAAAGTTTACTTATACTAGCAACAAAATTGTTTTTGCTGGCATAAACTGTGTTTCCATTGGGTGGTTTTTGCAGGTAAAGTGATACCAGAAAAGCTAGTCTAGGGCAGTTCCTGCAGTCAGCAATCCTGATCGTGGCTGGCCTCTTCCCATTGAGAATGCCCGTTATACTCTTTGATCTCTTGTGCACCCATATGCACCTGGTCATAATCTGGTACTTTATTTTAGCTGAATTACATTGATTAAGGTCATTACTTTTCTACTCGATTTTTCCCTGACCTCTTAGGCCTCGGTATCTTGTGTTATCAGGCCTGATTCTTCGTTGATATGCAGGTCTGTAATCCTTTAAACCCGTGCAAATTTATAAAGCCTGACCAGATCCAAATGGTAGTTCTTTATACCCAATGTCATAAGATTAAAGGGCTGCACAAACTGGAGGGTAGTGAAAAATCAGAGCCAGATTTCCTTGCCATACATTGCACTAAGGAACTGTGAACACATGAGAAGTCACAGAGTATCTTTGCCATCTCTGTTTGGTGAGATTCCACGCTGGAATGTTGACCGACCTTGCAAGAAGTAACGGTGACTTGAAGTTCCGGACTGGAAGATATTGAGAGGAAAGTTAGGAAGATGTTTCCCAGTTTTTAGTTCATTGATGTACATGCTCATCTGAAAGCAGCTGGCAGTCTAACAGTCCCTATTTGTGCACTTGAATGACAACTAGTGAAAGCATAGCTCCAGGAAGAGAAGCCAATGTAATGTTAGCTCCATCCACTAACTGTTTACCCCAGTCAACCATTCTTATCCAGACTAAGCTTTCAAAAGCTTGTTGTCACCTGATCTCTAGCACAGACACTCAAAGCATACTCGGAGTTGGATAAAATGGAGATATAAAGCTGTCACAGTCAGTTCATTTAGTAAGGATCAAGATAGGACATAACCTAATGTTTGTTATTGAACCATTTGATGGGGTTCATTCAGACAGGTGGTGTTAACTGCAATGGCTGCATTCATTCTTACTATTGATAATACATTAATAATGCACAATACTTCTTGTGCTTGCTTTTCAATCTGTTCTGCTGGCTGCCTTTTGGAGAGAAGGGATTCTTAATGCTCCATTGCTCTAGGCTCAGTCAGCTAGCAAGGCTGTTAAAGAGCTCCCCACTGTATCTATCAAAACATGTTGCCTGATGAGGCTACTCCCAACCTTGAGAAGATGAAGTGGGGATATTGGGTCAGTGTTTTCACTCTTGCATTATACCTACTGCTTTTACATCATGGCTTTTCCCTGTTGTTATACTGGACTCTGGATGCTGCCTCCTTTTCACAGCTAGCTAGTACTGCTCCCTGGGGTTTGGATGCTATCTACTCTTCCTGCCTTGGGATGCTACCCCCAGGGCCTCTTCTGGCACTGTCACCACCCACTCACTGCATGTGGGGAAATTCCAGAGCTATGTGGCCTGGTTTTGGATGCTATTGGATGCTACTATCTCTTCTTCCTTCTTCTCAGTGGGCACGTCTACATGTGCACACTAGTAATGCACAGTAAATATAGTGACTTATGCTGACTTGAGCATAAATTTGATACCTGCATCATGCAGGTATTTACACCTCGTTAGTTACTATGCAGTAATGAACATGTAGATGCCTTACAGTGCAGTAACACTGTGTGTGTGGACTGACTTGGAACTTGAATTCCTAGTCACTCCACACACAGCATTAATGCACTTTAATGCCTGCATGTGTAGAGAGCGGCTTATTTCTGCTTACTGTGTAGTACATTTAAGCCAGCATAAATGCATGTCTAGACATGCCCAGTATGACTGTGTACCGCTCACACCGGAAATGGAATTTTGGACTCACATGAATAGGTCTAAAAGGCTTGAACCAATATTCACTGATTTTGTTCTGTTACCTCTGTGGTGCTGTGAATCAGACTTTGCCAAGTGAATCCATTTTGGACAGTGAACACCTCAGAAAAATGCTTCTTAGTGGAAGCTCTGAACTATGTGTACTGAAAATTATGGAATACTTGTAACTTTGATCCTGTCTCTGAGGATATGTAGCAGGAGGATGGACGAATATAAGTGAGTAGAATTCTAGGCAGAAGCACTAGAAATAAGGGAGTTAGAAAGAATAGTATCTTATGGTTTAATAATGTATTTCTATTAAAGCTCTTCCTTAGAAGAAAGTGACTCTTTCCGGTATTCTTTACCACTATCACATGGCAGATCTTTTATTTGATCAGGTTGTATAGTAATGGCACTCAGGTTTGTGACAGTGAACAGTTAATAATATAGCACTGCATGGCATCTTAGGCAAGTGGCCGTCCGTCCCCTACTTTGAGTAAATAAGACTTAATTTCTCTGCAACAAAAAAGAAGTTTGCCTGAAGAGTTTTTAGTCTTGTCCAGAATAGCACTAAAATAGTCATATAGTAGCAACTTTCTTTGGCTTTTTCTATAAAACTTCTATAAATGGACTCTGGGGGCCAAAAACAGCCTTGGGGTAAGAGACTGCTAATCCATTGATGAAAGAAAAACTGCACCTATTTCTTCCTGGTCTGAATTTTGCTCTGAGCAGGGCTTTAGAAATTCAAGGAATCTGGGGAGAGGGATGAGAAAGAATTGTATATATGAAAAGGGGATAAAGTACACTCTATTACGATCCAAGAATCTGGGAAATGAATTGAGTATTAAAATAGACCTGTAATGTCAGGCTCTCCAGACATACATGAGTGCTACAAGGCTTGACAAGAAAAAGCACAGGAGCAGAATGACAGTTTCTCACTGATTCAACAAGAGCTATAAAGCTATTTCTACACTGCTTTCACTTGCTCATTAATGACCTCTTGCACTATAAAAAGAACTTCCCAAACATTCTAAGCCCTTGAGAGAATATTTTATATGGTCTTTTAGAGATTAAATACTCTGTTTGCAGAAAAGAAACATTTTTTTGAAATACTAATCAGCATTTCTGCCTCACCCACATGCCTAGACAAGAAGATATGCATGGTTAAATCGTCCACTTCAAGATAAACAACTGCAGGTGATACACTGAGCCCCAATCATTCACATCTGCACTTGATGCCAGACTGAATTCAAATCAGTTTCAAAGTAATGAAGTCACAGCTGGTAGCTCAGAAAGAAGATAAAGCTGTCAAGTTCTCTACAAACGCCACCATAAGTAAGTGAACTGTCTGGAAGGAAAATGTGTTTGTCGTTGGCCCGTGGTTTTGAATAAGAAACTAAAACTCTGCTGGAAGGAAGTTAAACAAAGTAAAGTGGATCAAGCAATTCTTTTCTTTATATCTAGGCTAGACACTGAGGGGGAAAATGGATATCCCTGAGTTAGAATCTGAATTATTTTGTGCATACACAACCAATTTGCTAACTTGATGCTTAGTTCTGCAAATATCACACTGACCAGTACTTACTTTAACAGTAATCCCAAGTAGTAACCACAGGGTTACTCACATTACAGCTGCTCAACGTGAATAGGGGGACTGCAGAACTGGAGTCTAAACTTTTTACAGTAGGTTACAGTTATCTCTGCTGTAACTTTTCTGAGTTCAGTGGAGTAACGCCAACCTCACTACCATTCAGGAGAAATAAATTCAAAAGCGACTTTAGTACTGAAGTTGTGTGCAATGACTATAATAAAATCCCAAGTCATGTGTCTTTTTTCTTTTTAATTTTTTTGATTTGGCGTGTCATTACAAATTCAAAACTTGACAGACTGTCAATGACTGTTACATCACAACTCGTACTTCTTGGTGGTACTCAGCTCTGCCACTAGTGATCCAGAGTAGGGTTGCCAACCCTTCAGGATTGTCCTGGAGTCTCCAGGAATTAGATATTATCTCCCAGGAGACTGCTGAGAGTCACCTGGGAGATAAATGATAGGGCATTCATTAAAATAAATATTAAATGTTGAATCTAATTTATACAGTAGTCCAGTGGGTTTTTAAAATATAATAGTAATGTACATTTGCCTTCCTGACCGCAGTACAGTAGATCACTCATTAATGTCATTACATCATGTGATGAAACCTCCTAGAATAGATTCAAACAGAGTTGGCAACCCTAATTGAGAGCCAGTTTTTGATTTTGTATCAAAACAGTACAAATTTTGAATTTTGATTGCACTTTGCTTTGAGCATTTGGTTTGTCTGAATCAGGAACTCAGGAGCGAAATGTTTCTCTTATACCTGTACAGATCCATTGGGCCAAATGGTGTAAACACACTCAGAATGAAACCAAAAGAAATGTACATACAACACTGCCATTGAACAGAAGCAAATGGTTTGGCCTAACTCAGATCTCTTATCTTCTAAAATGGAAAGTCTGCAGGTATAAAAGAAACAGAACGTCAAAATAGACCAAAACCTGATTTTGATAGGAGAACTCAGTAAGGGCTGAGTTAGGACATCAGGGCTTGGTTCCAGAGCAGCAATAAAAGAAATCAAACTTTTTATTTATTGGGAACTCAGACTTGAAGACTCCTAGGTGCCTATGAGTCTAAGGGCTTGTCTGCACAGGAAAGTTACAGCACAGTAAGCAAGGGTGTGATTATCAGCACACTAACTACACTGAACTAATTCCCTGTGTGGATGCTGTCCATGCCCACTAAGAGTCCCTTTGTGTGTGATAGCTTACTCTTCTTTCAGAGTGAGCTGCCTTGCACTGTGTCTGCAGTAAAAATCTCCACATGGGCAGTAATGGCTCTGTAAATTCACACACTTGCTTCTTGTGCATTAGTATTCCTGTGTAGCTGAGGCCTGAGGATGGATAATGATAGGTAATGTGCCAATTTACTGTCAGCAAAGGGGAAGATTCAATTCGTTCTTATTTTAAAATGGAAAAAGACAGAGGGCAATCTTTTCAAAAGCTCCTATGTCTCATTTTCAAAACTCTCACAGTCTTGGACAGTTTGAAGCGTGTCTAATGCACCTGGGCCCTTTTAAGAACTTTACCCAGAATTCCTGTCATGTAACATCTTCCCACAGAGACCTGCCAGTCTGAGGAGTTTTAACATATGGATTCTTTTATATTTATAACCCTGGAAGAAAATAACTGTGCAATGATCTTCAAGCTAGCACATATGCTACAGAAACTTTTAGTATTTTATCTAACTCTTAGCTGCCAACTGTAAGAAAAATACTGACAACATATTGCTCTAAACAAGAGCCAGTTGTGGACCTCATACCTTTCATAAAGTCACCGTCATCCTGCTGCTTTGCTCCAGATGTCTGTGTTATGATGTTGGAATACAGCAGTGAGCTAGTTGGTTTATCTTGTGTTACCCTGGGATGTCCAGAGATAATTTCTTGTCTTTGTTCCCCTTGGAATTCAGGCACCATACTCCTGCATCCTAAAAGAAAAATGGAGGAGGGATTACTAACAGTTTTTACTCACACAGCAAATGGCAAATCAAAAATTAAAGTGAGTCAAAAACTAACTTTACCTTGATCATTTTGTATGCAGAGTCTGTCTTCTTGCTGTGTTCTAATTTCCTGTTTTTTAAAATGAGAAACATCTCTTAATACAAATACTGATGACTATAGCCTTTCTATACATATTATAATTAATATAATATAGCTAATTATATTGACAGGTGTATAACTTTCTCCTTAGTATGTTAATGGGAAAATCAAGGCAGAGAGTCTTGTAGATACATACTGCTTTCTTCTGTGGCAATCATACAAATGTTCTGCTGCTTGGTGGGGAAGGCAGGTTTTCTGGAGATATGTATGAGACCCCTACATCATCCTTTATCTAGAAAGCAGTTTTCCAGGAGCTCCCTCTTTGTCTCAGCGGAATGAGGTTGTGGGGTAGAGAGTAGGAGACTGCAGGAGAAGCATGGTTCACTGTGACCATGTCTTCATTAGATAATTTAATCAGGTCATTCTACATTATTTCTTAAGGCTATGTTATAACATATAGGGTGTGTCTACACAAGACAGGGTCTACACATGTGCGCCTTTAATACGCATTAAAAATGGCGAAATTAGGCTAATCATGCCTACATTTGATACCTGCAAATGCAGGCCCAATTAGTTAAAGTGCATTAATGCATGTGTAGATGCGGCCCAGCACTAACTTTAGTGCCTGGTCTGCCCAGCCACTAGGGGCACATAGCAGGGTTGCAGGGACTTGTCACTAAAATTAGTGCCAAATTCACTAACTTTAGTGCCAAGTACCTGCATGTGTAGACACTTGCCAACAATTGTTTAATATGTATTAGTTTAATGCATATTGTATTTAGTCATGCTTAAATGCACGTGTAGATGTGCCCATAGTGAACTCTGACTAATTCACCCTTTCAAGGGGAATACAAATAATTGCAAATTATTCAGTAGTGAGCAGTTATTAAGCATTGATTGCTGGGAAGAAGTTCTGTCAGAACATTAGAACAAAGGTGAAATAAACCATAGTAGTGAATTATTCCACAGGCAAATTAACCAGAGTTTACTGGGGTGTTGACAGCCACTTCGCAATCAGTGCAGAGACACACAAGTCAAGTCCAGCACTGACAACTGGCTATAAGTAAACTTTAGTCCACTAAGATTTACCCAAAACTAGCTGACAGTGAATGTGGCTTGTCTTGTCTATGGGGACAGCAAGATCGTACTTTTGACTGGGTTGATTAACAAATGCTCAGGCTTGTGTTTTAACTTACTGTAAGTGTTTTGTGAAGATCAGCCCAAACAGGCCGTTGTTCTTTGCACAAATGTGGCACAGCTGAAGAATAGGATGCTATGGAGTGTTCATAGAGCAGTATAGGAAATTTCCTTCTACCCTCATGGAACATTCCCTGTGCTAAGCCTAAGTACTTGGGATTTGGGAGGGAGGAAGGGAAGAAGGATTTGACCTTAAGTGACATGTGCAAAGGCAGAGAAAGAGAGATTGTCAGGTTATGTCTTGAGTTTCTGGCTCTCAATTCTGTGCTTAAGTCAGCAGACATTAAGTCTCTCCATTTCATGTTGAATGAATTCTCAGATAGTACCAAATTTCCTTCCTTGAATAATAACCTTTAATGAAAAGGAAAAATGAGCAAACAAGGTAGTGATAGACATTGCAGAGAGACGTTGGAAGGTGAAGAAAGAAATGTCTGTGAGCAACATCAGTACTGGTATTCCTACTTAATGATTCAAGAGCTTTCTGACATCTACAGATGCACAAAGGGCTGGTGCTTGCAGCCAACGGAGATTGAAGCAATGCATAAAACCGAAAACTGAACAATAATGGCAGATTTATTGTTCAATGTGGCACACAGAGTTCCCTCCTGCAAGGTGTGGGCAGTCTGTGGGGTGCCAGTTGCTCTCAATTCCTACCTTGCAGGTTTGAGCCTGTTGGTAATTAATTTGAAACTTTCGTATCTGAAATTAATGGTTAAAGGGGTCTTAACAATATCCAAAGCCCCTGATCCTGCAGACAACAGACAGGCAAAGTGTCTATTAATTTCAGTAAGTTTGAAATTAAGTGCCAGGACTTCAGGATCAGGTCCTAGGCTTTAATGCACCTCAGATTCTGCTGCTGTTTACACCCAGGCAAGTAAGATAAAATCTATTCTTGCATTAACTACCTTCATATTCTTTGGCTGTGTGCTAGCTATTCTCACCTTGGATGCTTTTTCTCACTCATGAGATCAGCAGGAATCTATTGTCCATACTGTGTTCTACCTGGGATGGGCCACTGAGGGCTGCTGATTGGCACACAGGGTTAATTGGCTTGCTTCCTTCCCTCCAGTTGCTGAAAGAATCTAGCCTCAGGTAGAATTACTTAGTCATCATACCGCTGCTGATATTATTGTGCAAGGCAGAGTTCTAGTTTTGTCATGGTAAATTGGAGAGAAAAAAATTGCTCTTTATTGTGGCAAAATTAATGGAACTGTGGTTACAACTAGTAAAAAGTAACATGGACAAGTGCTTTTTAAACATGTGCAATATACAGGCATATCCTAAAAAAGAGAAGTTGGGAATCTTTTCTAGGTTTGTCTGAGTTAATTAAATTATTTCAACTTTTTTGTGATAGGATGTCATCTCATTTTACCTCCCTTCTGACTTGCTTAGGAATTCACACATACTCTATCATCCTGAGTTTCCCCTAAAATCCTTTATATTTTTGGATTTTTCTTGTATCAGTTTATGTATATTTAAACACAAAGCAGGCAGCTGTGAAGGGAAAGAAGTGGTACAATGGGGAGATGCTGTTTAAGATTAAGACCCCTAGGCTGGAGAAGGGAAAATTGGACTTTCCTTTTTCCCATATTAGCTATAGTGATTTTTATTTGATTTGATTAAACAAAAAATTAAAAACTAGGACCATGAAACAGTAGAGAGGAAACCAGTCTGCTCATTTGCCTTTAGTGGTGCATACTAAGAAGCACAGCAGCTTTGGGTCCTTTATAACATAGGCACTTTGATATATTACTCGGTGCTAGAGAAAGCAGTATTGTAAAATGAGTTGTCCCAAAAGCTTGGGTAGCTGCAACCTACTGGAGATGTACATACAATTGCAGTCTTATTACTAGGCATCTTTGGGGAGGGTGGCTTATTTGTAATTTTGCGGTTAGGGACAGAAATTACACATAAACCAGTATATGTGATTGGAAACTAATTTATGTCTGTAATACAACACAAGTTCAGTGCACTTTCTGAAACTGGTTTAAGATAAACCTGGATGGATGTAGTATCTGACTTAACTGATTTAGGTTAAATCGGTTATTGAACTTCCGTCCCAGATCTCCTCCGGATTCCAGATTCAAGTTAACTCACAGCCCCCCAGCATCCCAGGATGCTTTGCACCTCCCCTGAAACCCTTCTCGCCCCCACGCCCCTCCCCTGCCTTGCAGGGTGGGCAGGCTAGCCTTGGCCCAAGCTGTCTGCTCCAGCTGAGCAGGGAGGTGTGCTTTAGTGCTCCCCAGCTTCTGGCCTGGGCCAGTGCAGGCATGTGGCTGCATTTTCAGAATTAAAAGTGAATGTCTATTTACCTGCTTGTCAGTTTAGTCTCTGCAGCTTAGACTAACCTGTGAAGATTGAAGTGATTCAGCCTTGGGCTTGTTGACTGAACTTAGCCACATGTCTGCTGATTCTATTCAATGCTGTCTGCAGTGGTCTATGCTGTACCCTGCTCTCATGCTGTGACCAGTTCAGCACAGTCTTTTTACAGTGTAGAGGACACTCTAACTATGCTTGTACACTATAACTGGTTTGACCAGTCCTCCTCCTCCTGTCCTTGAGAAGGATTCATTGTGAAAGTTTGTGAGTAGCCAATGGGTTAATTCACAGCTAAATCCACTGCTGAGTGGATCAGGGCACAGTAAGTCATAACCTTAACCTTCTCCAAAATTCTTGTCAATCTGTGGAGCCATCTCTCACATACTTTTGCGTGCTGAGGTTGAAGACCATGTTCCTTATTTCCACATGTATTTTCCTAAGTGCACAGCCCATTTACTTGGTTTGCTTGACTTGCTCAAGGCCTTGTTCCAAAGCCTTTAAATACATTGTGGCAAAAATTCATTCTAGTTTAAATTTACCAGCCTTCTATCTGTACAAGCTCCAGAATCTCCTTTTTTGGGGGTTGCTGCTTTCTGCGACTGACTGGCCTCCTGTGGAAATAAATCTCATCAAGTATTTCATTTATACTTAGTGCTACAATAGGTATTTAAGGTATTTGACTCCATATCTCATGATATCAGCTACTAAAGTAACTACACTAAAGAAAGGAAAAGCTGTCATACATTGTGTGAGATTAGGGATATTATAGTTTATGAAACAATGTAAGTGTACCTGTTATCTTAGGAGCAAGTTCTATTCCAAAGAAGTTAAAAGAAAAAAATCATAATGCTACAAATCTTGTTTGAGAAGTTCTTGTCACTCAATGCACCAGGGAAAGAATGGGAATATGGTTACTTGACAATTTGCTGTTATAAATGCTGAGGGCTTGCAGGGAAAGTAGACTGAGGGTAACAGTAATAAAACTGTAAGACTTATATTTCCAGACAAAACAGTCATAGATGTTTTGAAAACTCTTTAAATTGTATGCATGTACAAAACTTATTTTTTAAGAGGACATTAGGGCTTGTAGGTTTCATAGAACAGAGATTGTTTTTATTATAGGAGAGGGTAGAGCCACGGGGTTGAAATAGATGACCTCCTGAGGTCCCTTCCAATCCTAATTTTCTATAATTCTATGATAGATCAGTTTAGAAAGGTAGGCCCAGAGTCTATTATCAGGCCTAGCTAAACTACAAAAAGAAAATATTATTTGTTATGGTCTAACTCAAAGGGCAAAAATGTGTGTAACATCTTGCAGAAAAGCACAGTAACTTTTATGTCCATGGCTCCATGAAATTTATTGATGAAGAATTTACCCCATGCCACAGAATTCTGTCTCAGAATCACAGACTTTGCTTTTCAAAACTGTTTCTAAATGTAATTATTTTTACAAAAATATTAAAAATGTGAACTATTATAAAATAGTCCAGAGGTGCCTACTTGAGCCTACAAACAGCCTGAAATCATAAGCTCCCCTACTCATGAAATGGTGAGTTAACTCAAATTTATTTATTGACCAATTCTAATCTCAACTTTTGTCACTTCAGCAGAAGCATCCAATAGACTGGGACACCCAGGTGATACAAAGAAGACATGGATTCGCTTCTGCTTGACGCTGTTTCCTCCCTTGTAAAACAGGGATACTAATAAAATGGTCAGACTAGATGATCTACTCCCCTGTGGCTCTGCAATCTAAGACCCTTTGCAAAACACTTTTTTGAGATTAAAAACAAAGCAGCACTTAGACAAGTGCTAAATATCATTATCTCTTGGCAGTTTCTATATGTTTTAGGCTATCATCTTCAGTCCCAATCTTGCAATGAGCTTTGTGTTCACACAGGGTTCACTGCAGGGTTGAATTCTCTTAAGCCATAAGATCTGCTTAGGTCAGGATGTCATTCCTCTTGTTTTCAGTGTTTAATACACTCTGGGTGTTTAACAGATAATAATCTAGCTACAACAGGACATCAAGTTACCTTGAATTAGCAAAAAATTAGTTTGAAAATGAAACAATGGGATTGTTGCCTGTCCCACTTCACCTATTTTTGTCAGTCAGCATTCTATATCTTTATATAAAGATTTTTTTGTTTCTTGACTTACATAAAAGGTTTGGTCACTATGAGGATGCATCAGTGGTGGCATATTATCAGGAACCTGGTTGCAACACAAATATCCAGTCAGACTGGTTAAATGCATAGTGAGCTTTTGATATCTTTTGAACATGTCACTCATGGATGCTTATGAGTACAAAGTCTCATAAGCATCCAGGTTTCCTTTGCTTTATGCTGTACATGTGTTCCTGGAAAGCAGCACATAACTTGAATTCACATAAAGGAAACCCACTTTATAACGTAACAAATAGGGATATGTTCCAAGACCTCAACTATACTGACCCCCAGACCTATTTCTACCACCGTTACAAGACAATTTTGGTACTCACTAACAGCAGACAGTACACACAAGCACAGAGTGATGGTGAATGTTTAGTTGGTGTGAAGAGAGGGTGGTGAAGTATCAGACTCCACATCACTAGCAAGAGGTATAGGCAGGGTACCATCTATAGGATAATCAACAGGCATGGGATCCTTATCACCCTCCAGCACCAGTGGGGTGGGGCTGGGGGTAGCTGAGTGAGGCTTCAAGAATTGGAACCTGGTGCATTGCCTCGCCAATCATTGGGTCTGGGCATACATCTCCTTGTAGAGACCAAGGAAAGAGTTCAAATCATGCTTGAATTACAGGCTCCTGTCCAGGCTAGTGTCCATATCCAGAGCAAACTGAGCAGGTCTCTCAGCCTGTGCAAAAAACTCTGCCAGTGTCTTCATAGTCATGTCGTTGACCTCAAGGACCACCTCTTGCTCCTGTTCCTCCTCGTCCTCATCATCAACTGCAATTTCTATCAGTTCATCAACGCTTAATTCCTCATTGTGGGAATTGATGAGCTCCATGACATCTGCCTCCTCAAGGTCTGCAAAGCCATCTCCTTCCACCTTCCATCAAAGATCAATAACCTCTTGGACAGTTGAGCACAGTTTGGGGGGAGCCCTTAGCATCTGTAACACATTTGTTTCAGAGAGTCTTCCAAGCACTATTTATGGTGCTGGGCTTCACTTCATCCCATGAAGCCTTAATGTTGTTGATGACATCCCTCACATTGTATGCCTTCTACCACTCATGGATTGTTGAGTCTGTCAGTATCCTCCAGCACCTGGGAGATGCTCCTTAGGTAGTAGGCCTTGAATGTTGATATCATGCCCTCATCAAGAGGCTGGATTAGTGAAGTCATGTTAGGGAGCCGGAATATGATTCTTACATTGGGGTTAATAGTTTCCATGTGTTTAGGGTGTCCAGGGGCATTGTCAAGGATGAGCAACACCTTAAATGCAAGGTTAGCCTTCCTGCAATAGTGCTCTGCCTCCACAATAAAATGTTGAGCAAACCAGCCCTCAGAAACTTGGCCTGTCACCCATGCCTTCTTGTTTGCAGGCCAGTATACAGGCAACATGTTCCTACTCAGTCCTTTTAATGCACATGGGTTTAGGGAGTGATAGACTATCAGTGGCTTGCACTTAAATCCTCCAGCAGCACTGCCACACAGTAAGACAGCTGTCCTTAGCTGTCCTTGAACCCACTTGCAACCTTCTCTTCCTTGGGATGCATGTCCCAGATAGTATTTGTGCCCCATCTCATCTACATTGAAAACTTGCTTAGAAGTGTAGCCCTCAGCAGCTATGATTGCTTGAAGCACCTCAGGAAACTTTGCAATAGCTTCATGATCAGCACTTGCAAGTTCCCCAGTCATCTTAACATTGTGCATGGTCATATACTGAAGGAACTTGTCAAACCAGCCCTTACTAGCCATGAAGGGCTCTTCAGGGCCACCATGCTCTTGAAGCAGACAGCCATAAATTTGCAGGACCTTACGCCTTATTGCAGCAGAGAAAAGATTCATCTTCCTCTGGGTCTGATCTTCCACTCACACCCCCAGCATCTTCTCCAACAGTAGGTACCTTATGTTCATTGCTATCTTGGCAGCAGGTGGTATCGAATGCATCACAGAACTCCTTATGTTGTCAGCATTCTTCTTAATGGCATGTATGGTTGATTCACCCAGATTGAATGCATTCCCAGTGCAGAGGGCTGCTCACCATCTTCTACATGGTTCAAAATATCCACTTTTGTGTCTCCAGTGTTAGTGAAGTTCTCTTGTGCTTCATTGATGGACCAGGGAGAGGGGTAGGAGATAAGCTAGTGGGATGCTTAGAAGCCATAATGGGGATGGAAACTACAGAAACATGTCATAGACAATGAGCAAGGAGCACAGATCTGCACAGGAGATTATATTGTGGTGTGCGTCACACTCACAACGCACTACACAAAGCAGCTGATTGCAGGCTTCCACCACACCAATCACAAAAGTGAATTTACCTCACATATAATGAATTTTTGGTATAAAAGGGTCATTGCATAAGAGTGATTTTGCACATACAGAACCCACATAAAGTGAGGGGAACCTGCACTATCAATTTACAAATGGTAACAGTTAGAATCATCCCCTCCCTTCTTCCCCAAGCAAGTACATATTACAGCATAGATGGCTCTAAAGTTTTCTCTTAAAACTGAAGGACTGTCCTGTCTTGTCAACTAGACATCACAGCAAACTATTACTATTGGGTGTTTTAAATTTAAAATATAAAACAATGGGCCAAATTAACCCTGGTGTAAAAGCTTGCAATTCTGACTACTATTAGCTGTGACTAGTAACTTAGGATGTCCAACAGGAGATGTCAGTCTTCTGAGGAAAACAAAGCTTACAGGGAACCTAATTTGTGTTGTTGAGTGGCCGAACCTTTAGATCATCCACAGTACAGCACAGACTTGGTCACATTCCTTTCAGTTAGAGAGCTGGTTCATGTAAAGCAACATGGTGTATTTGAGGGTGCCACTTCTGGACATGGAAAGGTTGCCATCTGGACATGGCCCAAAAGTTCTGTGACCTAAAATCTCTGCATAGTTTTGGCCAACAAGAGGCAGGGCTTGGCAACATTTTGGGGTCATTTGACAGAGCTTATATCAGAGTGTAGGCGACTTCCAACCTGGCTCATGCTGCCACTGATGCAGCTATAATCACTGCTTCTGCCACTACTCCTCACTGCTTTCTGGCCACTCTTGTGGGTGAAGCCCTCCACTATTGAAATGCCATTCAAGCTCCCAGCTGCCAAAATGTTGCAGAGGGCCTCTTACTCTGCAGGCCGGATAAAATGCCTCCAGGACTGAGTTTGGCACACGGACCATAGGTTGCTGAACCCTGGGTGTTGTAACTTGGTTAATCAATTGATCTACTCCAGTGGTGCCCAACCTTTTTGCCCAATGGGTTGGATCCAGCCCCCAAGATGGGGGCAGCAGGTCCCATCTGGCCATGCAGAGGAGTGCAAAGAGCAAGCTAGTACGGCCCCACAGGGGAAAGGAACTTAACCTGGCCCTGCAGGGGTATAGGGGAAGGGGCATGACCTGACCCTGACCCAGAAGCAAGTAAGAGCTCAGCCCCAGCCTGTCCCTGCAGGGGATGGGGAAGGGGGTATAGTCTGGCTCCAGTCCAGAGGCTGAAGGAAGGAGGTGTGTCCCAGCCCCTACCTGGTCCCATGTGGGGTGTGTGACCTGGTCCCAATCCAGAAGTCAGGGGAAGGGGGCATGGACTGGCTCTGTAGAGGAAGGGAGTGGGCACAGGATTTGAGGCTTAAGAATTGGAGAGGGCGTGGTGGTGGCTGTATTAATGGGCACCACTCCTCTGCTGGCAAATTTCTGGACCTGTGGGAATCCCCACAGGCCAAACAAGATAGCTCTATGGACCACATTTGACCTTCAGGCCAGTGGTTGAGTGCCCCTGATTTACATTAATTATCACCAGCTAAGCCTCCTACTTTCTGGATTACAAAGCTCAGGCATGATTTACAATTAGGGTTTCTAGTAACCTGCCCACAAACTACCTTGAATATGTAAATATCTTCAGTAAGGTCTGAAAAATTATCTTGAAAAGTCAAATTTGTTTGTATTCCTTTGTTGGATTCTGCCCTTTAACTTGTTACAGAGAAGTTAAATAACTTAGAAGATTTTTTTGCACAACTGTACAACTAAAATATTATTTTTTAATACCATGTTAAGTAATATCAGTAATAGTATATCAGACATTAGATGTGGAAACCTTTTTCCTGTTTTAACATACCAGCTTTTTATTTATAAAACTCTGAGGCTCTCTGTTCTTCAGGATAGCTGCCTCCAAGGATTGTGCAGTTTTCTATATAGATAAAAATGAAGATTTTCAGAGGTATGCCCTACAACAAATGCTATCTGATACTGCAAATATTCCAAAAATAGTTTTTATAACTGAAAATACTAAATGTCAACTCCTGAGTATAGTCTTAAAGTAGCTAAAACTGCTTTTTGTTGTGTTTTGGACCAGAGGTGCCTGTTTCACTGGTGGGTAAGGCAATCCCCATATATTCTGCCTTTTATCACTGGTGATGTCATAAGCAATCTTTGTAAATCATTTTTAGACTTTTGAATGATAATTCCCAGAAATGCAAATTATACTCTACATTTTAACCTCTGAAAGGGATGCCTAGCTTGTTTATGCTGGAGAACTGAATGGGCAGAATTGCACAATTGTAAACCAAAGGTGCAATGTGTCTATTTTAAACAGTGAATGGATAGAAAAACCCAGTTACTATTTTGTCTTACCTTCATATCACAAATCCATCCATGAGGTATCCCTCAGACCCCAAGTTTTTCCCTGCTGTCCTGCTGCTTGTCCTAAGGGACTAGGATAATTCCTTATCCCCACAAAACTCATCTCCACTGCCCTTACACCAGACCCCACAGCTGCAGAAGGGAATCTTTGCCAGGTCCCAGGTGAGAAAAGAATTTCCCTGAGTTGTGAAAAAAATGTAGTTTCCTCACTTCTGTAGAAGGGATTAGCCTTTACTTGCCCTGAGATCACACTTTACCACAGGCAATTATTAAGGTAACAGAATAACAAAAGGAATCATTGCGTAGAAAAGAATTGTACATGAAAAGTTGACCACATTGCTTGAAGACAGAACAAAAAGACAATGACTTCCCCTTTCATTTGGCTACAACCTAATTCTTCTGGGAGTCCTGCCAGCATTTCCAGAGATCAGACTTTCTGTTGATCCTGCCAGCCCTGACTGCTGAGGATCTGGAACCATTCTAAGGCCTGGGATCATCCAAAGACAACCACTGGCTCACTGAATGCTCCTAAATACCTCCAAGATAGCTTCCTTTCTCCCCTATCCCCCAGCAAGCCTTGTTCACTTTTTTGGAAAGTCTCAGAATTCTCTAGAAAACCCCTTCCTTCCGGGGCACCTGGAGGTTTCCTAGCAAATGGCCCATTTTCCTGACATGCCTTTATTACTGTGAGACTGGGTTTTCCTATTATAGGCAGACAATACCTTGGGCACCCATACCAACAACAGCCCTTCCATCCAGCGATAAGAATCGTATGAATGAATACAACTTATTACCAGCTTTTAAATGGGGCCAACATGAAATCCATCAAATCAAACTTGGGACAGATGTCTTTATGGAAGATACTTTAAGCCCCCAATTCATTCCTGCTTTTGGGGTGTGTTTGGGACAGTCCACTCAAGCTCTACATTGCAAAACTGTTCTGAAGTTAATAGATATCCAGGCTATAGCTGTATTGGTCTAAAGGATAGGATGTTTATCCCACAGATCCTGGCATAGCTTCCAGAAGTAGTAGTTTCTGGGAATTTTGAAAGCCTTTGTGTGATACTTCAGGCAGTCTGTTATAACTGGGGTGAAGGACGCATTCAGTATACTGAATTTTTCTAATGTAGAAAAAGACATAAAAAGGTTCAGGCCTCCTCATGCTTGTTTTAGCTACACTTTTTGTTACGGACACACTTTTGTTTATCCACACTTTTGCTACTCTTCACCATTGTTATATCCACACTTTTCAATCCTGAGCTGGTGTTTTTATTTTGTGTTTTATAAAGTGCTGTGTTTGTAGCATGGGTACTAACTTGCAGAAAAGTAATTTCTTTGCCAAGTGATGCTTTCACATAACCACCATCACTATTTATCACAGTGTTTTTAAAAGCATTTAAATATAAAACTACCACACAATCTGGATCCACTGTTTATTCAAGCTGACTGGCAGCCTTTACTCAAAACAGGGCCAGAACTGTTGCACATTAGCTAGGTTGTTGCACATTAGAATTGAGTTGGATTGGCACAGATTTATGAGAACCTGTTTAATACAAGTTCTAGCTGGTGGTACCAGCAACTCATTTTCAGGAGCATACAGCTTAATTTCTGTTATCATAGAAACTTTCCATTGTGTCACTTGGATAAAGTAGATCTGTGAGATTGCTTTAGATTTAGCCATGTAATTGTTCTTTCCCATACCTTGTATTAATTTATCTCCTGTATTTACTTGTCCAGTCAATGAACTTTTTAACACTTACTTTTTCTTTAAGAGACAGTAAGGGCTTGGCCTTTGATTGCATTTATGGAGTCAATACCTTCCCATGGAAAAAAATGTTTTTCAGCTGTAGAATTAATTGCCTATTTGAGACTTTTAAGAATTGTTTTTTGGTTTTATATATCATATCCAGATGCCTCTGAATCCATGAGACTAAATAATAGTTGTCTAATCTTAGCTGACTACTAAAAAGATAGATTCAAAATTTTCAGAAATGACTAATGGTTTGGGAAGCCCTACATAATTGCCCTTATGGTTGCCAAACTATCCTAAAACATCTTGATCACCTGGCTTCTGAAAACCAGGTTCCTTCAAGGTGCCTTAAAAGGACATGCAGCCTTTTAAAAAAATCTTGGGGATCAGAACTGAAGAACAAGATTGTCCTGTTTCTGAAGGACAAGATATAACCTCTGAACCTCAGTTTCACCTACTTAGTTGTTTTGTTTGTTTGTTTGTTTTTTAAATGGCATACTTTCCAACACAGGCTCTGGACAGCTTACTGTAAGAGACAAAATAATTTATAAAAACAAGCAGATAAAGTATGAAACAAAAACTCTTTAAATGATATCACAGCTTAGCTTGCTAAATGCTGCCCACATTGAAAGGTCTTGCAGCATTTCCAGAAGATGAGAGTCTCAAGAGGGAGGGAGTTCCAAAGCCGAGGACTGACTACTGAAAACAGTCTCTCACATGTTTTCATCAATGATCTCTCATGTTTTGGTGTACGCTTGGTACTTACAGGAAGTTGTTCTTGGCTGACCTTAGGGATTTGGATGGGGCATAATGAGACAACAGGATTGGCTACACAGCAATCTCTTCAATGAACTAAAACTCAAAAAGGAATCCTACAAAAAATTGGAAACTTAATCATAGTACTAAGGAAAAGTATAAGAGCATCACAAGGGTGTACAAAGAGAAAATTAGGAAGGTAAAGGCATGATTTGAAAGGCTACTAGCAAGGGACACAACAGGCAATAAAAAGGAATTCTACAAGTATGCTAAAAGGAAGAGGAAGGCCAAAGAAACCATAGGTCCCTTATTGAATGCAGAAGGTAATCTAATTATGCATAATGCAGAGAAAGCTGAAGCGTTTAAAGTCTTTCTTACTTCAGACTTCATGAATAAAGTCAGCTATCATATGACAAGTGCAATTTGCAGCAAAGAAAGGGAAGGAGATAAATAGTCTAGAGTAGTGGAAGAACACATTAGAAATAACTTAAATGCTTTCAAGTCAACAGGTCCTGAGGTACTGAAAGAATTGACTAAGGTCATTTCTGATCCATTGGCTATCCTGGTTGAGGTCTCCAATTATTGGAAAAGGGCAGATATAGTGCCCATCTTTAAGAAAGGAAAAAAGAAAGCTCCAGGGAATAAAAGCGCAGTCAGCCTGAACTCAAAATCTGGAAAGATTATGTAGCAGATCATCAAGGAATCTATTATGAAGCATCTAGAGGAGAATAAGGAGATTAGAAACAGCCAGCATAGATTCACCAAGGGCAAGTCAGGCCTGACCAATATGATTTTTTTCTATAAGGCTCTGTGGATGAGGTAAGAGCAGTAAATGTGATATACCTTGATTTATGCAAGGCTTTAACACTGTCTGCCACAATATTCTCATTAACAAGTCAAGGAAATAAAGACAAGATAAAAGTATTGCGAGGTGGATAAACAACTGGTTATTTTATTATGCTCAATGAGAAATCATCAGTGGCACTGTGTCCAGCTGGGAGGAGTTATCAAGTGAGATTCCCCAGGGGTTTGTCTTGGGTCTGGTATTGTTTAATATCTTAATTAATGATTTGGAGAGAAGGATTAAATGCATGCTTAACAACTTTACAGATGACACCAAATTGGGTGGAGTTGCAGATACTCTGGAACGTAGGGCTAGGATCCAGAATGACCTGAACAGATAGGACAGATGGTTCACAATCAACCAGATTAGATTCAACAAGGACAAGTCCACAGTCCTGAATTTGGGATGGAATAACTGCATGCACAAATACAGAGTGGGAATGATTGGCTAGGCTGCAATACTACAAAGACCTGGAAGGTACAGTGGACCATAAACTGAAAAAGAGCCAACAGTATGCTCTTGTGGCAAAAAGGCCAACAGCATACTGGTTTATATTAACAGGATTTGTCACTTGCAAATCAAAGGAAGTGATCCTTCTCTATTCAGAACTGGTTAGACTTCATCTGGAGTCCTCTGTCAAATTTTGGGCCCCACATTTCAAGACAGATGTGGACAGAATGGAAAGAGTCCAGTGGAGAGTAACAAAAATAATTAGAGGCCTGGGGAACAAGATTTGTGAGGCGAGGTTGAAAGAACTAGGATTATTTCGTTTGGAGAAGAGAAGACTGAGAGGGGATTTGATAACAGTCTTCAAAAACCAGAAGGGCAATTAATAAGAAGATGAAGATGCCTTTTTCTCTGTGGCCACAGGGACCAGACTGGTAACCATGGGCTCAAACTTCAGGAGAGGAAATTTAGTTTGGAAGAACTTTGTGACTGTGGGAGTGGTCAAGCATTGTAACAGGCCACTTAGAGATGTAAAATGTGCATCTTTGGAAGTTTTCAAGAGCAGGTTAAACAAACACTTGGTTGGGCTGGTTTAGCCAGGGATGATCCTGCCTTGAGCAGGAGGCTGGTTTAGATGACTTTGTGAGGTCCCTTCCAACCCTACTTTCCTGTGATCCTATAAGGGACAAGGCAGTCCCTTAGGTATTTAGGGCCTTATACATCATAACCAATATTGTGAATTGCATCCGGAAAACTATTGGAACCTAGTGCAGACTCTGGAGCATGGGAGTTAGGTGCTCCTGGTGACCTACCCCTGTCAGAAGGTAGGTTTCTGCATCCTTCATGACCTACAGATTCTAGAACAACATCAGGAGCAGACCCACATCAAATGCATTGCAGGAGCTAAACTTGAGGTTATGAAAGCATGGATGATGGTAGCCAGATCCAAATCTAAAGGTTAAGGTAAGAGCCTCCTCACCACATAATGCTGGTGAAAGGTACTCCTAGCCACCACTACCACCTGAAGATCCAGATACATCAGACGATTCAGGAACACTCCAAAGCTGTGAACCTAAGTGCCAAGGGGAGGCCAAACCATATCACCAATAGGTATCTCGAACTCTTTCTCTAGGTCAAGTGGTTTGCTTACCACCATCACCTCTGTCTTGTCTGGATTTAGCTTCAGTTGGTTCACCCACATCCAATCCTTAACTGCAGCAGGCACTGAGAAAGGACTGGGATTGTGGGGCCCAGGTCAGAGCAGAAAGAGAGACAGAGGTGAATGTCATCAGCCTACTGATGACATCTCAATCCAAATCTCTGCATGACCTTGCCTAGTGGCCTCATATAAATGTTCAACATTAGTGGTGACAAGATGGAGCCCTTGGGGATTCCACAGGAGAAGAACTAAGAGGGAGACAAGCACTTAGTCATCAATGCCTTCTGGCATCTCCCTGATAGGAAAGAGTAGAAACAATTTAGAGCAGTTCCACAAATCCTTACCAGGGCAGGTAAATACTTTTATCGATATCTCATGATCAACTGTAGACAAGGATGCTGAAAGATCTAATAAAATCAACAGGGCAAACTTTCTCCTGTTTATCTCCAAGTGAAGATTGTTGATCAAAGCCATAAGTGCTGTCTCCACGCTATGCCTATGATGAAAGCCAGATAGATAGGGGTCCAGGAATCCAATAGCATCCCGATGTCCAGGAGCTGTTGGATGACCACTCATTCAGTGATATTACCCAATAAAGGAAGGAGGTTGGAAATAGAGTGATAGTTGGCTGGGGATTCAGCATCAAGAGATGGTTTATTGAGGAAGATCCAGACAATTGCTGATTTAACATCTCCCACCCGACCTCCTGAAGGGAGTCACCGACAACCTCCACCATCAGTGACACATCTCCCCTGGCTGGCCTTTGCAAATGAGGATGGGCACGGATCCAATTTACAACTGGTTGTTTGCATGCCCCAAACATCCTCTGCATCAGAGGATATGTTTAGGTGAATCTGGTAGATCAATTATGAACTGGACCTGTGCCAATTGGTCATATAACAGTTGTTATACTTCTAATATTATAAAAGCCTAAGTCTGTCTGTCTGTAACACTTCAGTTGTGCACTGACTGGTTGATGGAAACAGCTAATTAGAGTGCTCCAAGCATGGGGGAGCACCACCATGATTCTGAAGCCATGCTGAGGACTGGATAGAGGGTGGGGGAGATGAGAGCAGCAGTGCTGGCCTTGGGCCCCACCCTGCTCCCTGAAAGAGGCAGAACAGCAGCAGCATGGGGTGTTAGGTGGTGGCACTCCATCCCAGCCCCCTACCCCCCTGCTCTCCATCATTCTTGATAGGCAATTGACTAGTGACCCAAAACACTGAATGGATCCACTGAATGGATCCAGTCCATGTCCTGACAAGAAATGTTAAACTTGCCAACATATCTCCACCTCCCTGCACCCACCACTCCACTCCACTCCACTCCCTCCCCCAATTACTACACCCGACAACAGAGCCACCACCATTTCTGGATCTTACAGGTGCACCTCCAGAAATGCTATATATCTCATCCAATGCACTAAATGCCCTGATGGAAAATATATAATAGAGACCAAACAACAACTGCATACCAGAATGAACACACACCAGAAATCTATCGAAGACAAGAATATCTAATTACCGGTGGGAGCACATTTCTCACAAGAAAACCACTCTCTCTCTAATCTCTCAGTTCCAATCCTCAAAGGGAATTTACAAAACACTTTTCACAGATGAGCCTACAAACCTCACTTCATCAATCTACTGGATACAAAAAATAATGGACTAAATATAGACATTACAACCTGCCTAACATCTGACTCCCCAGGTACCTCTTCACTATTTATCAGCTACATTCATTCTCCTTCCATGCTCCACACCCCAACTAGTCTTCTACCCATTGACTCCTCAATTTACATCTTCACTGACTGACTTTCTTGCATGCTTATCAGCCTCTGGCTTCTTTACTATTCATTCCATCCAGGAAGAGCACACACCAACTGCAGATGCCTTGTCAGCCTGATGAAGAATATTTTGTACCTGAAAGCTTCCAAAGAAGAATTTTTCCAACTATTTCAGTAGTTCTAATAAAAGATATTAGATTTACCCAAAGGACCTTATCAGCTCTACTAGTCATAGCCTACCTTTACATGATAATTCAGATGACTGATGGATCAGAAAAAGCCTACAGTAAAAATGAGGTACCCCTGATGATTGTTTAAAACATAATATATAATTTTTTTTTCTGTTGAAATGGAAAGGGAAACAAATGTAAAGTGAGCAAGTACTCTTACTGGAATGATCTGGGGTTCCCTCTCATCCTCTATGGTCTCTATGGTTTTTTTTACTTGCCTAAGGCAACGGGAATTTCATGGCCTTTAAATACCTACTTAAAACACCAAGCAAATCTTACTGTGTTTCCATTTTTTCTTATGACATTTACAGCTTCTCTAATTAATATATTTTCCTGAAAAATTGATCTTAAATATAATAGAAAAAAATGTTTCATTAGATAAGACAGTTGGTTCAGCACAGTCCTGGTCCCATTGGTGGCCTGTGTAGGGCATGTCAAAATAAGGTGAACCCTTTGATAAATTGTACAGTATGTTCAATAGGAAAGCTGTACAAATCATAAGAGATTCTAGGAAAATATAATCCAATACTCTACTCTCTGAATGAGAAGCAATGAGCTTATGTTTAGCCAAAACAAATATTTTTTGTACTTCATCCTGCTTTGGTATAAATTTGTATAACAATATCATGGATCGCACCTTATCACTTCTCTCTTGAGTCAAGGAGGTTTCATGAGGATTTGTGTGAAGAGTGGTTTCTGCTTCAAGGGGAAATCCACAGTCCCCTGCAATGAAAATGACAGAATCTTGGTCAGGATATGTTTGTCTTTCAGTTTTTAGATTGTATTTATTGTTCTAGATTGACAGCTCTGAAATCCAGTTTTCTCATTATGAAAATGTAACAGCATGAGCAGCCCACATCTCATCATATACTGCAACTGTATATCAACCTGAACCATTTATTGGTGTAAAGATGATGTGGGGCCCATACATATTCAGTCCTGAGCTCCTTTTTAAAAAACTATTTCTAATAGAGTCAATTGTAATGGTGATCCAATGGCACAAATATCTAGATATTGGAAAGCCAATCCAGCACTGGTAGGTTAAAAGTTACATAGCAGAAGTCCATGGAGTCTGTAATTTTGATCTCTTGCTCTCCTTTGTTTATTTGCTTGAGCAGCATAATGTGGTAGGATTTTTATCCTTTGTGGGTCAGTGTCATTTGGGAGTCAGATTCAAGAGATCTGGGTATCAGGTAAGAGAAAGCAGCTGTCTCCTGTTCCGACTCCTGTCAGTTCCTGGGTACAGATACATAGACAGGTAGACTCCATAGTTAAAAGACTGCTGCACAGATGGTAGCATCACAATCACAATATCTTGCAGGAATGTCCTAGAAATGTAGAGGACTAAATTTGCATGTGGCATTCCATTGTCAGGAGCTGACCCTCTATCCTTGTGTGCTGAGAAATCCTCACTTCTCATCTTCTTGTTTAACCTCATCTATGGAATCTGGTGTGATGATTTTGAAGGGCCATTTTGAAATCCCAGATATAATGTGTAAAACACATATAAAGTTACCCACAGTGTTTGCTGTTTTACTAGTAAATAGTTTGCATAGACATGTAGCCCTTCAAGTAACATACTGAGGCTGTCTGACTTTTTACTATCTGAATTGTAAACAAGAAGGTGGAAGGGTTTTTAATAGTAATAAATGCAAATAACTTTATGTATAGTTTTGTTCCTTTTCAAGTGTTTGTACTTTCCACAATGTCCCAACATAAATGATCATCATACAAAATGTATCCTCTGTTCTCATTATAAACATTTTACCAATTAAAAGGACTATTCTAGTAACCTTGAAATTTCCCTCCAGAGGATAAATGCTAAAAATATTTCACACGGTTTTGCTGTAATACCCAAGATGACTATATAAGTGCTTGTCCTGTAACAGTAAATATCAAGTTTCTATTTTATGGGAGGGAAATCCTTCATATTCTTACAGACCAATAATGTGTATATTTTTGTGTCATGGGAGCCAGCTTGTTCTTCCATGACTTCAGGTATTATGCTTGTTTTTAAAACTTCTCATCCTGAATCTGTGGGCTTGAATGGAGGAAAGCTGCAGCAAGATGCAATGAAGTCTTCTTGAAATTCAAAAAGTATTGTGTAAAGATTTTTCTATCCCAACTTGGAATAAGATGACTTGTACCTGGATTATGACTAGTCTGCAGCTCAGCTAATTTTAAACCATCAAATCATGATAATCTGTCACAAAACTCGTGTTAAAGATATAAACAAATCCTTATTTTTCCTGACTAAATACTGACACAAGCATTCAGGTCCAACAGAACTATGCTTAATAAGGAATTTTTTAATTTTTAAAAACTAGTTCATGTTCCCTTTTGCCACCCCTCAGCACCCCCACCCCCAAATGCTATAATTAATCAAAAAAAGCCAAGGGTTCCTGCCAAACACAAAACTTCATTCTTAGGGAAGGGATAGGTCCCAAAAGATTCTCTGGTGTGAAAATTGCTTTCTATCCACATGCAAAAATTCCTAAATTAGTACACTGAAGTCCTTTCTCTTGGATAATGAAATTTTTCTTCTCCTTGGGAACATGTCCAGTAGAAAAGGCTTCTCTGATTTAAAGAGCTTTTCACCCATGAAAACAATCACACTTTTGCTGGTTAGTCATTGGCTCCTGCAAATATGAAACAACCTTTTGCTGGAGAACATAGTGGGTACGTCTACATGAGACAGCAAGTAAAGCATCACTATTTAACCGTGCACTAGACTACTGTACAGTAACATTTCATAGCTTTCATAGATTTCATAGACATTAGGGCTAGAAGGGACCTTGGAAGATCGAGTCCAGCCCCCCACCCGAAGGGCAGGAAATCAGCAGGGATCATAGGATCCCAGCAAGATAAGCATCCATTTTACTCTTGAAGGTGTTCAATGTAGGTGCTTGAACCACCTCCGATGGCTATTCCAGACCTTGGGGACTTGGACAGTGAAGAAATTCTTCCTTGTATCCAGCCTGAAATGGTCTTGCAGTAGTTTATAACCATTCAATCTCATCATCCATTGGGGCACTCTTGTGAACAAACGTTCCCCAGATACTGATGGGCACCCCTGATAAACTTACAGGTGGCCATCAGATCACCCCTGAGCCTGTGCTTTTCCAGGCCAAAGAGCCTCATAGATCTCAGCCTGTCATCGTAAGGTCTGTTTTCCTGACCTCTGATCATGTGCATGGCTCTTCTCTGGACTCTTTCAAGCTTTTCCCTACCCTTTTGGAATTGTGGGGCCCAAAACTGGACACAGTACTCCAGCTGCAGCCTCACCAAGGCCAAGTACATAGGGAGAATGTCGTCCCGGGATTTGCTTGAGAAGCATCTATGGATGCAAGCCAGAGTTTTGGTTGCTTTACTAGCTGCAGCATTGCTTTGAAGGCTCATTTCATCTTGTTGTCAATGATGAGCCCCAAGTCTCTTTCCTCTGTAGTACTAGCCGGCATAGCACTGCCAAGCCTATAAGGATGCTGCAGGTTTTTCCTCCCAAGGTGGAGAACCTTGCATTTTTCAGTGTTAAACAGCATCAGGTTCTCATCCACCCATTTGCTGACCCTGTCAAGGTCAGCCTGGATTACCCCCCTGTCTTCAGGTGTGGATGCTTTGCCCCAAAGTTTGGTGTCATTGGCAAACTTGGCCAGTCTGCTTCTGATTCCAGTGTCCACATCATTAATGAAGATGTTGAACAATATGGGTCCAAGGACAGAGCCCTGGGGGACCCCACTGGTCACAGGGCACCATGACAATTAACTTCCATCAATTACTACCGTTTGGGTCCAACCACAGAGCCAATTTCCCAGCCAGCAGATCGTGGTGGACCCAAGGCCACAAATGGTCAGTTTCACCAAGAGGTGATCATGGGATACCAGATCAAAGCCTTTTTTGAAGTCAAGATATATGACATCAATCTCTTCTCCCTTGTCCAGGTGATAGGTCACCTGGTCATAAAAGGAAATTAGATTGGTCAAGCAAGACCTATCTGCAACAAACCTGTGCTGGCTATCCCTCAGAATGTTGGCGTTGGCCAGCCCATTAAGGAGGCCTCTTTAATAAACTTTTCTAAGATGTTCCCTGGGATAGAAGTCAGGCTGATGGACCTATAGTTTGCCGGATCCAGTTTCCTCCCTTTCTTTAAGATAGGCACAGCATTGGCTTTCTTCCAGTCTTTGGGCACTACACCAGAGTGCCAGGAGTTCTCGAAGATCTGTGCCAGAGGCTAAGCTATGATGCTCACCAGCTCCTTGAGTACCCTGAGGCGTAGACTCAGGGCCGGCTGACTTGAAGGTATCCAGCCTCTCAAGGTGTTCCTTTACAAGGTCAACATTGATGGGGGGCGAGGGATCTCCCTCACTCAGACCTCCCTGTCCCATAGCGAGCATGGGCGTCCCATGGGACTGATGAAAGACCGATGCAAAGTATCCATTTAATAGGTTGGCCTTTTCCTGGCCATCAGTTGTCAGTTGTCCCATCTGGTTCAGCAGGGGTACAATGTTGCCCTTGCTTTTCCTCTGGCTCCCCACATATCTGAAAAAGGACTTTTTATTGACCTTGATCCTTGAAACTAGTTGGAGTTCAGTTGCAGCCTTGGCTTTCCTGGTTTGCTCCATAGACTAGTGTGCAGTTAAACCACTACCTGAATGTTCAGGTAGTAGATAACTGCATAATAGCTACTGCACAGTAGTGCACGTATAGATGCTGACCAGGAACAATTTGCTTCTGGTCAGCCGAGGGACAGGGGGCCCATTGCTGCCTGGCTCAGTTCCATGTCTCACAGGGAGAGGTGTGGAGAGGCATCCCCTGCCTAGCGGGGACAACCACATGAGGACCAGGAGGCTCCTGATCTCCACATGGGCAGAAAAGGCATAATAATGCCTGGCAGCCACATGGGGATTCATTCATAAACTGTAGTTGGAAGGGACCACAAAGGATCATTTTGTCTGACACCCTGCCCCTGGCAGGAAAGAGGACTGAGGTTATGACCGCAGCCAGGTGTCTATCAAGCCTTCTCTTGAAGACTGCCAAGTTAGATGATAGTACCACCTCACTTGGAAGCCCGTTCCAGATTCTGGCCACCCTTACTGTAAAACATGTCTTTCTAATGTTTAACCTGAATTTACTCTCCATTAGTTTGCACCCATTATTCCTAGTTATTCCTAGGTGTGTTCTGGTAAATAGCACATCTCCAATTCCCTGTTGTTCTCCCCTGATAAACTTATAGGCGGCTACAAGGTCTCCCCTTATCCATCTCTTGTGAAGACTGAAGAGATCCAGATCCCTCAACCTCCCTTTGTAGGGGCTTTCATGGAAGCCACTAATCATGCGGGTGGCCCTTCCCTGAGCCCTCTCCAGATTCTCCGTGTACCTCTTGAAGTGCAGGCCCAAAACGACACAGTACTCCAACTGCGGCCTGACCAATGCCGCATAGAGGGGCAGCAGTGCCTCCCTCAATTTGTGGGTCATGAATCTGCTAATGCACATCAAGGTGCAATTAGCCTTGTTACACTGCTGGCTCATGTTCATTTTGGAGTCAACTATAACTCCAAGATCCCTCTCAGCTGCTGAGCTGCTAAGGAGGTCATCCCCCAACCAGTAAGGTCCTGATCCCATGTGGTGTGGAGAGGCATCCCCACCTGTCAGGAATAGCTACATGGGGACTGGGAGATATACCCACATGGTTGCCAGGCAGTGTCCCCACCAGGCAGGGATGCCTGTCCTGGCCACATGGGGATGGGACACTCCCAGTCCCCACATGGCTGTCCCCATCAGGTAGGAATGCTTTGCCTGGCCATGTGGGGATTGAGTCTGATCCCCACATGGTTGGGATGTAGCAGTTCCAGCTGCTGGGACAGCTCTTTCCCCATGTGGGGATTGGGACAAACACCCTCTCCCTTGCCAGCCCCTGGTTGGCACCTGGGGGAGCCTGGAGCTCTCCCTGGTTGCTGCAATGGGACAGAGCAGGGCAGAAACATTCCTGGTCTCAACTGCTCTGGTTGGGAGCAAATTTGCTCTCAAGCATGCGCCTTTTTCCCAGAAATCAGCCCTCCAAAATTGGGTTTGTGTCTTAATCTGGAAAGCTGAAAGGGATAACACTGTACTCTGCCCCTGCTTGCTTGCTGTCCCAGAGAAGGGCAGCCAAACATCATAGCCTCTTCATGAAAAAGCTATCTTTAGGCCATAACTCTAGAAAAATCTTTTTTCCCTATATTCTGCCTTTCACAAACAAAGTGTGTGTCCAATAGGGCATTCAGTATGCAAGGAAATAAGGTACAAATCTGTATGAGTCCTCTGTAGTGGTAGAGCAAGTAGTCTTTATAGAGAAATGCATGTGGGCAGAAATGTGACTTAAGACCTGAGGTTTTTTGATAGTTTCTAGTGACAGTGACTATGACATTTTGGAATGGGAGTGGTGCCCCTCAGGCTTAGGATAAACAGTTGCAGAGTAAGAAACCAATCTTATCTTGACTAAGAGAGAGACATGCGCATGCACACACATAGACTCTCCTTCTCCCTCAAAGTCACTGCAATTATCATACAAAGTTAAACAATAAGTAATCTGATGAGAAAATAAATATTTACACATTAACCTTTGTCTATTTTATCTGATTTTGGTCTTTGTAGTTTAACTAACTTGTGTGAGTTTGAATGGCAATATTTGTTATTCTTGGAATATGAACAAAGATAATCATGCTTAAATAGCAAGGGACACAGGAAGAAAGAGAATCTGAATCAACATGTTAATTTAGGACTCTGGGAACAAACACCATGGAATGAAAACTTCATTAATGTTAATTGTTGCTTGTAGAGTTCAAGGGTGAAAGCTTTAGAGAATGAAAAAAATGAGAACAGGCATTAATTATTAAATATGGTGCTTGAAGACATTTTCTAGACCAAAAAGTGAGATAAATTGCATAATAAATGTTAATTTATTAGCACTTTTTTGTCAACTTAAGTCTCGCCATATATTATGTTTCTGTTAAAACTGCAGCTCATGGTTTCTGGTGAACATGAGAATTTTGACTTTTATATTACTAAGAAAAAAATCTAGCTTTCATGACTCTGCAGAAAACTTTAAACACACGACCTGTGATAATTCCAAACACAACCAGGCAAATAAAAAGAGGCCAAATGTATTTTTATTTATAATGCTTCATCAATAACCTCCACTCCAGAGTGCGGAAGGAATTAGCAGAGGTCATTGCAGGACCCCTGGCACGGCTTTACAAGCACTCGTGGTGCTCTGGTGTGGTGCCAGAGGACTGGAAAAGGGCCAATGTGGTTCCCATTTTCAAAAAAGGGAGGAAGGTGGACCCAGGGAACTATAGGCCAGTCAGTCTTACCTTGATCCTGGGTAAGCTTTTTGAGAGAATTATCCTGGCATATGTCCATGAGGGGCCAGCAGGGGAGGTTATGTTTAGGGGCAACCAACACGGGTTCATTAGAGGCTGGTCCTGTCAGACCAACCTGGTAGTCTTCTATGACCAGGTCACAAAATCCTTAGACGCAGGGGTAGCAGTGGACGTAGTCTTCCTGGACTTCAGAAAGGCCTTTGACACTATCTCTCACCCCATTCTCATTAAAAAACTGTGGTGTTGACACCTACACAATCAAATGGGTCGCAAACTGGCTGGAGGGCCGCACTCAAAGAGTGGTGGTGGACGGGTCATTTTCGACCTGAAGGGATGTGGGCAGGGGGACCCCCAGGGCTCGGTCCTTGGACCTGCACTGTTCAACATCTTCAACTGTGACTTGGACGAAGGGGTAAAAAGCACCCTGTTCAAGTTCTCAGGTGACACTAAGATGTGGGGAGAAGCAGTCACACTAGAAGGTAGGAATAGGCTGCAATTGGACCTAGACAGGTTAAAGGGGTGGGTGGATGAGAACAGGATAGGTTTTAACACTGACAAGTGCAAGGTGCTGCACCTGGGGAGGAAGAACCAGCAGCAGACCTACAGGCTGGGGAACTCCTTTCTTGTCAGTGCAGAGACAGAAAAGGATCTTGGAGTCATTATTGATGCCAAAATGAACATGGGCCAACAGTGTGGGGATGTGGTCAGGAAGGCCAACCGCACCTTGTCATGCATTTCAAGCAGGTCCAAGGAGGTGATCCTTCCCCGTATGCTACACTGGTCAGGCTGCAGTTGGAGCACTGCGTCCAGTTCTGGGTGCCGCACTTCAGGAGGGGTGTGGACAGCATTAAGAGGGTCCAGTGGAGGGCCATTTGCATGATCAGGGGGCAGCAGGGCAGACCCTATGAGGCAAGGCTACGGAACCTGAACCTGTTCAGCCTCCACAAGAGAAGGCTGAGGGAGGATCTAGTGGCCTGTTACAAACTAGTCAGGGGGGCCAGCAGGCATTGGGGGAGTCCCTGTTCCCCCGAGCACTACCAAGAGTGACTAGAAATAACAGTTGCAAGCTGGGAGAGGGTAGATTTAGACTAGAGGTGCTACTTCACAGTCAGGGCAGTTAGGATCTGGAACTAACTTCCAAGAAAAGTGGTGCTAGCTCCTACCCTGGGGGTCTTTAAGAGGAGGCTGGATGAACACCTGGCTGGGGTCATTTGGCTCTAGTACTCTTTTCTCTTTTCTTGATGATCTGCTCAGGACCCTTCCGACCCTACAAACTATGAAACTATAAACTAGGGCTGTGTAGCTGAGAGGTCATGGGCCACATGTAGCCTGTGAGTGGTTTAAGTGCAGGGGGCTGGTCAGTGCAGTTGTCAGAGCCACTGTGTTGGTGCAGCTCTGGAACCCATGAAATAAATGTCGCTGCCCCTCAAACTATACCCTTTTGCCTGCCACTGAATTTGGGGTCTTTGATCACTGTTGGTGACTACAATTGGCAGTAAGGGAAAAGGGAGGGCAAGTGGCAGTAGCATTCACCCCTGGAATTCTGGAGTTACAACAACAGCACACAGCACCATACCTAGACTCCTGGCAGCACTGGGTGAACTTTTAGTATTGAGCCCCCCCTTTGCCAGAGATAATGATAATAATAATTATTATTTTCAACGTTTTTAGGCCCCTTTCCAGCTGGGCCTTGGGTGGCTGCCTGGTTTGCCCATACCTGTGTCTGGCCCCAACAGCACGGTAGCTCCAGCGGCCACACCAATAAGCTGCTCCTCTCCAGCCTGTGAGAAGACCCATGGTCTACATCTAATGTACAGAGCCAAATGAGTTGGACACCCCTCATATAAACTCGGGTTTTCTGGAGGTCTCATGATTTTTTTGGTTGCTTATAGGTATTGCATTTTTTAGGAATTACTTCTCCAAAGTTACTTTCCTTAATTGTCCCCCATCCCGCTATGTACACGTAAGGTGTTTGTTTTAAATTAAATGAAGCAATAAGCCACTGCAGAGTGTGTACCTGCAAACAAGCAGTGAGGATATTCTGCTTCTTCCTTTGTGCCTCACAATACACCTAGTATTTCATTCTATATCCAATTAAGTCATAGTAGTCCTAACCTGAGGGATCATATCACTGTAGTCTCACATTTGCACATCCTCTTGTGACTTATGGCTCTGATTTAAAAAACATGAGCATGAAATTTTAATTTTATAGGCTCTAGTAAAACTAAGTTGGTTTGAGACAGGACCTCTGGCAAAGATTCAACAATACCCTTATTTAGTATCTTCAATCAACATCACATTCACTGGCTATAAAATTAAATTAGTAAACAAATGAATACAGTGGGACCAAGCTTTTTGGCAAGTGCCACTAATTAGCCCTGTATCCTCCTCGAGTGCAATTCCGATCCCCTTCCGCTGTCCAGTCTTCTGCTCTGCTTTCTGTTTCCTGCCTTATTTCCAACTGTGCTGCCTGTTCCCTACATGGTCCACCATGGGCCACACACGGAGGGTGCCTGGCCACCCCTGAACTAATAGGTCAGACACTCAATCATACACCATTCTTAAGCATGGTTTAAAGTCAGGGTAGATGGGGCCTTGGGAAAGTAACTATCCTGGAAACAAATTTCAAATCTTTCTTTCCCTCTCTTTTTTGAGTAGTCTGGTTTATATAGTTCACATACATGTGATATGATTACACAATGCATTATATCAGCTGTATGCCTTTTAAAGAGGATACTCTAGCTCTACCACTTTCTAGTATTTTAAGCTATTATTTATGAGGCCTTTTCTTCATAACAAAAGAAACCAAAATAATATTGATCTAGGCTAAAACCCTTTCCACTAATATAATTATACAGCTTTGTTATCTTACCCTATGCCCAAAGGAATGCTTGGTGGTCTATAACATGATGAGACAGTACTCCGAGCTTCTTTCCCAATTATGTGTTAGGCTTCTTCTACATAAGAGAAATGACTTTCTGGTGTGATACCCTCAGCATAACAAGGTATAGATAAGAACAGCATCTCATCCTTTGTTCATTGGTACATCAGGCCTGCAAACTCAGGGCTGAACACTAAAGGCAAGTTGTGCACATCCTTCCTTCTACCACAAAGATTCTAGAATCAAACCTAAAACTACAACTCTGACCTCAAAAGAGGTTAAGTAAAAATGGCACCTTTGGAATCAACAATTCTGCTTTCTATGCATATTCACAGCCACATTTGCTTTGTTAAGTGATGTATTTGTGCTGCCTCTTGAAGCCCTAAAGAGCTAATATAGCTAAGAGAGTATGGTTTGGATTCCATTCCTTCTTGTATAGAAACTCGACTGTTTAACTGCAACCTGTTACACCTGTGCAAACTCACTGGTGACTAGAGCTAGATGCATGTAACTAAAGGCCTAACTTGCCCTTCAGGTTTCAATATTATTTATGATGATGTGAGAGGATGTAAACCCAGCTTGACTTTTGGATGACGGTGAATTTGCAGGATGGACAATCAAAGGAAGCATCCTTTTACTTAGAACAGTGGTTCTCCACCTTTTTAGACTCGAGGCACCCCTTGGAAAATGCTAGCTCATAGTTTTTGTTTGTTTTTTAATTATGGAATAGTAATAGATCAGTTCTTCTGTTGCAAGGAACTCAGAAAGACTGCAACAGGGTGGAATGTTTAACACTATGAATTCCTATTTGAAATCTCTGGTTTTATCTTGTGAATTATATTTGTACACCTAACAGTCCTAACACTGCCTGGCACCCTGTGACACCCTTGAAAAAGTCTTAAGGCACCCCAGGTTGCTGCAGCATCATGGCTGAGAATCACTGACTTAGAAATATGCAGCTGGCTTTTGCTGTATTGTGGACTTGACTGCAATACTGTTAGGGGAAAAAAATGTTTCTTCCAGTAAATGCAGTAGATGACACAATGAAAGCACACTGATGCGTTAACAAGCAAATACAAGAGGGAGAAGAGAAAGAAACAGGAAGTTTAGTACCATCTTTGAGGTTGCCTTCATTTGGGATAACTAAAAATGACTTTGGCACTCTGTAAATTAAGAGCATCCTGCCAAGTATCCAACTGCCTGTGGCTTCTGGGGAGAATAGCTATGGCAGGGAGATTTTCAGTATATGGACCCTCTACACCAAAGACGGGAGCACAAATAAGTCAGTAGTGAATTAGGCCATTGAGGTAAGAAGCTGTAGTACTTTCATTGTGAGAATTAAGAGATAATGTCTTAACTGGGCAAGGTATAGAGCCCTTCCCCTAGGACAGGATCTAGGTTTTAAGATAAAGATTAAACAGGGGACCAAAGTCTAATGTATGGTATTTACTGGTCAAATGGCTTGGGTCCTTTCTTTACTGATATGGGCCAGCTGCTTCTGTAGTAACCTTCAACTTAACACCCCCTCAACTCTCCCTTCAACAGATTGTATCAATTTTTTTTCATTAAACACTGCTTTGTTGCTGTACACTTTGCAGTGGTTGTTGGTTTGGCAATTCCATCTTTGGACTTTTTTCTTTTCCTTCCTTTTTTTCTTTTCTGTGAGATGGCCCTTTCCCAAAACAAGCCATTCTCCTTTCCCACAAACTAGCATGCCAGTCAGTTTTTCAAGATTGCATAACATGCCTGTCAGAAGATGATTCACTTTGGCTGGCTGAAGCACATAACACAAATACCTGAGCAGATTATAAATTAGCCGCCTCCTCCTTTTGAGACTCACTGTAAAGGAGAGAAATATATTGTTTACATTGGGCAAATTCCAAAGCAGCTTTGAAAACCTTTTAAAAATGCATCTGCACCACACAGTACCCCCCACTCATAATACACATTTCATGATCTCTTCTATTGTAGAGCACAAGTAAACTTGCTGTGCAAATATTAGCTATCCTGTCTGAATGAAGAAAAATGATACTGTGTCAATAAGAAGAGAGAGGCAGTGATCTGGGTCTAATTTTTTTATTTGGGTTGTCTGAAGCTTTGAAAGTTATAGATGCAATTCCTCTGTATTAGAAAGAAAACTACATCAGATAATGTGTTCTTACCTTCACCTGGACTGAAGTTCAACTGATTAGGAACATCAGCATTTTGGACAGATTCCAAGAGAGACAGACATATGATTTCTCCATCTGGACCCATTATAAGGCTGCCTAGTGAAGTACCATTATGACACTCTGGAAAGCATAAAAATGAGCAACATTACTGACACGCTAGTTCACCTCGAAATCCATTGAAATAGAGAAAATTAGAGTTATGATATTTCTATGAAAATATATATACAAAGCTACTGGAAACTGTGACCATATTGTCATAATATGATTCAGGGTAGGCTGATGCTAATTAATCATATTCCACTACAGGGGATGGGACAGAGCGTAAAATTAGGTCTAGATTTTGAAAGTCATCCCCACAGTTCATATGTGTTATTTCAGGATTTTGGTTGTGCTCTACATAAAGACAGTCGTCCTCAGCTGTGAAATTCAGATCGATGTCAGGAGTTGGGTTCTGAACTCCATTCCCACAAAGCCCATGGGTGATCTGATCAAGGGTAATTATTACACAGTGTTCATATTTTCTGGACATGACTATTTATACTGAAGTGAAAAATAGTCTTCAAATAAAAATCGCTAAGAGTATTTTCCTTTCTCCCTTGCTGCTCCATTCTATACTCTGTAAAGGGAATTGTACTTTGGTGACAACCCATTATCTTTACTCTTTCTGATAGAGCGGTAACTTTAGAAACTGCTGCTACTTGGTCATTGCTTTTGGAAGCTATCATTAGCTGGCATATAGACAAAACAGTGGATTAGTAAAAGCACATGTTTAATTGGCATGGGATCAAGTACCTCTTTGGTATAAATGAGTATTTTTTCATTGGCTTCAACTGAATTGCACGTTCTTACAATAGGTCTTTGGAGATTAGTGACTTCTCTCTGTGAATTATTAACTTCATATTTAGCCAGCATGCCTGTGAACAAGCAGATGGTCTATGCTGGCTTTTTGTCATGTATATTTGTTGCTGAGGTTAGCTAACTCCTTCCCACTGGATACATCATCTATATGATTTGTTGTTTCTTCCCTTTTTTGTGTCTTAATAATCCATGTTATAGTGCATGCTTTTCTAATGGCATTTTATAATGGGACCTTTCTTTTCTCAGAAACATGCCCATCAAATATTAAACAACTCCTGAAATTCACAGTGCTGCTGCTAAAAGCAGCATGTTTATTTCTGGCTTTAAAAAAGGAGAAAAGATCCATTGTGCCTCTCCAGTATGTGCTGTGTGAACAGAAGAACATATCTGCAGATTCCATGCATAGTACAAACATATACAGTTGTAACTGCTACCTTTCAGCTCTTCTGGTAGAGCATCATGAATGGTTCCCATGGGGAGAGCCTGAGAAGTGCTGTTTGTGAATATGCTGCTGCTAGGAGTTTTTAAATTCTCTCTGCCGCTCTGCGTCACTGGAATCTTCTTCCCATATATGCAGGACAGCAGACCTAGTGTTGGGGCTGCATTTTGGGTAACTGAATCATCATCTAGGAAAAAGCATGTAAAAAGTACAATAAGAAAGGCTTGCATAAAATAATATATTCTGCAAAGAAACAGATACACACACACACACACACACACACACACACGAATAGAAGGGACAAGTCCAGATGAACGTGCATGTGTGGTATGTGCTGAAGACCCGTCTGTGATGCTGCACACTGCACGCATTGCACATGCAGGTATTCCCTGTGCTGCTAATTTGCAGTGCAGTGAGGGGAGAGGGGGGTTGACATCAGGAGATCCCAATGTCAAAAAGGCCTGGGCAGTGCATGTGGCTGCAGTGTGCACGGTGTGAAACCAGAGCATGGCTGGCCAGGCCCCCTGCTGCTGGATTGCATGGCTGCAGCCCCCAGAGGCCCTCAGGACTCCAGGTAAGGTTGCTAGTGGGGATGTGCCCAAGCAGGGCTGATAAGTTAAGGGGGCCAAGGTTAAATAGTGACATTTCTTTTGCCTATACTGTCAAGTTATTCTTTCTAATCTTTATCTTCAGTGTCAGGATTTATAAAATGTTATATATGTTACAACATGTTGATTGAAACAGATAAGCATTTGTATCAATGTAAACAGAACTTCATTAAATGTTTATCAGCCCATTGGTACTGAACCAGAGAGTCTGCGACAGAACTTAAGTGAAAGGTCCTATACTGGAGGGCATGTCTACATGTGTGCTTCAATGCACATTAGCCTATTTTATTGCACATTAAAGCTTCAAAGAAAAGCATGCTCTTTACTTAATGTGCATTAAAATAGGCTAATGCACATTCTTCTAGTACCTCACAATGGAGGTGCTAGATTTAATGTCCACTACCTGAAGCACATTAATGAACATGTAGACTTGCCCAGAATTACAGTGATTATGACTAAAAAGGTCCCCTAAGGCATTATGATTGGGAAACCCTGTCTAAGAGATTTTTTCCCTTCTGTACCTAGAATAGGATATAACTCTTGTATTTAAGATTCCACTGGATGTCATTGCATAGTGTACAAATTTTGAGTTATTGATGATGAGCACTGTAAACTGTAGTAAATATTTTTAGTTCAAATGCTTTTAATAATATTAAGATATAAAGTTCATAACTATGTTTTCTATTGCTACATGATTATTTCCAGTTAGCATTTGGGTTTGACGAGTTCCAAAAAAAGCCCCGAAAAACAAAAAAAACAGCTGGTGCAGAAAGGCAGCACTGATTATTCATTAAGGAGCGCTCTTTCCACTTACGTTATGTGTATTGTGGACTCACAGGAATGACTGCAGCTCAAGGTAGACATAGTCAAGCTCTCTCAGGTAACTGGGAGCAAATTAGCTGTAGCAGTACTGAGCTCAACCTGAGCCAATTTACCTAGCCTCAGTGTCACAAATCGTGTTGTATCATGATGCTAAAGGAATGATGTATTTCTGAAGGTGCCATCTTTCACATAACATATAAGGTGTAGTTGATGAAGATCCCACTTTTCTCAATTTTCTTTCCTGGAGGAGTGAGACTGGTAGCATTCCAGTTATATAAGTGCATTGTATATACCCAAAAGTGCCCCTGAAGTTTCTGTAGGTACAGATATACTTTTGTCTCACTCCTAAATTGTGTAACAATAGTATGCACTGTTTAAAAGTTGTGATGTTTTCCATATCACATAGGTCAGGCTTCAGTCAAAGATTAAATTAATTCTGTTAGAAAAAATTAAAAATCTTTCAAAACTCTTGGGATCCCTGAGTGAAAACTGTTAAAAAATGTGGTTGTGAATTAACAAAATTCCACTATAGCAGGTCTCTTACAGTGTCTTCCAATGCTATCAAACCAATGACAATCAGATATGTTTATGATCATACTCTGTTGCCCGAGAGACCTTTAGTAGGCAAATAGCTAGGAATAGAATTAGGGTTATATCAGAGATTATGCTGAAGCATTTAAAATATGTGTAAAAACTATACGCGTTTGATTTGTATTAACTGATCTCTCTTACAGTGGCCTTCCTTTCCAGCATTAACCCTGATTATTCCTGCCTTCCTCCCTTCCAGAATCAATTTCTGATTGTTTATTGGAGGTTGGGAACAGCTACCTTGATGTGTCTCTGTGTTTCCTTCAATGATCACCTTGTCCTGCTCAGTTGCGCCTTCTGTCCCAGAAATGAGATTATTCAGTGAAGTGGCCAACAACGTCTCACAGCTAGCTTCTGATTTGAGTGCATAACAAGAAGCTCCTGAAATGAGAGAGGTAAATGAAATGGAGATATCAGTCATTTTTGCATGACTTTTTTTTTACCAGCTTCTTTGAAAAAGTTTCCAAATGGCTTTATGTCTACCTGTTGTTCTTTTGTATTTTGAGACCAGGCTTGGCAAAGACTGGACACACAACTGCTATGAGCAGCATTTTTAAACTTTTTTATTAATGTCAAGAAAGTGATAAACTTACAAAGGTAACCTATTACCTTAGCCGAGAGTCTGGTACGATCCCAGAAGAGGAGAAACTACACTACTAGGAAGGGTAAAAAAAGTAGGAGCATGCTGTATTGTGGAGATGAATAATTTCTTCCACTACTGTCTGATCTACATTTGCCCTTAAAGTAATGTAAGGTACCTATAGATGTGCTCCGACACACTTTAATTAGAACACATTGGAGCAGACTCAATGAATCGAGTCTGTTCCTCATTCTAATTAGAATGTTCCAGCATCGCTTCACTGTCATATGTATTAAGCCCCATGTGCATTTCACAATGGCCACAGGGGTGCTTTATTTGAACCTTGTCAAATGAACTTTAGGTAAAGTGTCCTGTGGCCATTTCGAAATGTGTGCAGGGCCAGACTAACCCTTTAGTGGGCCTTAGGCAAACAAACTCGTGGGCCCCATGTTGGTTGAAACCCCCCTTCCTACCCTAGCGCTGCCACCTGCAGGAAGCAGGGCTCAGAGCTGCTGCTAGGGGGTGGCCACCACCAGTGGTGGCATTAGGGTTGTTGGGGCCTTGGACAAGAGAGTCATTTGGGGCACCTTAGAGGCTTAATTTTGAGGACCTATAAGCAAGTAGGACATTTTAAATTTAATTTTACCTTATCTATGAAACTGCAATGAAAGTATCTTAATACAATATTGATAATACAAAGAAAGAGTTTTTTAATATTGACCTATATTCTAGGTTCATTCTAGGTTCAAAATTTTGGGCCTCCCCCAAAGTGTGGGGCCGCAGGTGGTCACATGGTTTGCCCTCCTCTAAGGCCACTACTGTCACCATGGCAGTAATGCCAGCAGAGGAAGGGGAAGGGAAGTGAAGGTAAGGGAAAGGAAAGAGAGAGATCTATTTGCATCACCGCAGAGGGAAGGACCAGGACCCCCACATCCCACAGTGCAGGTCCATAGGCATATGCCTAGTTTGCCTATGCGTTAATCCAGTCCTAAATACATGGAAGCTTAATACATGTGATGGTGATCTGTTTTAATTAGAGTGGCTGTCCAGGAACTGCTCTAATTAAAACAACCCTGTCCCCCTATAAGCCTTGACCACATGCATAGACAGGCATAGAGCCTATCTGCCTGATGATGATATGAATGTTTTAATATAATTTAACTTCTAGACTCTCCAAATAAATTATTTTCCCATCCCTCAGGTATCTCCAACTAGTACACAGTAAAAGAGTATCTCACTTAAGGTAACATTCTAGGCTAGGGTTGGGCAATTATTTGAGCTGGAGAGCCACTTAGGGAGTTTTGGTAAGCTGTTATGGGCTAGGTCAGCAGTCCTTCTCCCCCCAACAGCTCACTAAAACTCCCCAAGTGCTCTGCCCTGTGCTTAGCTGGGTGGATGGGATAGGGCCACGGGTGGGTGGGGAGTGGCATCCTGAGTAAGGTGGGTGGCTGGAATTGGGATTATGGGGCTGTGACAGCATGAGGATAGGGCCCGGGGCAGAGCTGTGATCTACTCCCCACATGCCCACTCACAGTGATGTGTGGGGAATGGATTGTGGCTCTGCCCCAGGCCCTGGCCCTGTGATCCTGATCCCAGCTCAGGCCCTGGCCCCAGCCCCAGCCCTGCCCACCCATTCAAGCTGGTTTCCACCTAGCCATGGCCCCGTCCATCCACCCAGCTGAACACACCTTGCCTGTGGGGGTCCTAGGCTGGTCTCCATGGAGGTTCTGCTCGCCTGCTCCATCCAGTTTCCCTGGTGGTGGGTGCAGAGCAGATGGGCCAGAGTGGCCAGACAGTGGGGCTGGGGCTGGGACTGGTAGTGAAAGCAGAGACTGGCAGCAGTAGCTGAAAAGAGCTACCACTGAGGGGGACACTGGGAAGTGAGTCTGGCCACTGTGCCACCCCAGACTTGCTGTGTTCTTGGGGGTGGCAGGAACGGCTGCATGCGCTATGGCCCAGGCTGTCCCCCATGCCTGGGCTGGGGTGGGACCCACCATGGGCATCCTGCTAAAATCCTTTAGCAGGTCAGATTTGGCCTGGGGGCCATATTTTGTCCTAGCTAGAATTTAGGTTAACGGGATAGATATTTACCCTCAGATACTGGTATGTAACTCCAAGAAACTTAATTGGGATTTATGGGCACTTATACACATGTCCCAGGAGTGGGGGGAGGGAGGGAATGTTTTAATTAGCGCAGCTCCAAGAACCACTTTAATAAAAGTGCCCAGAGTGTCTTGTGTATCATCATCCCCAGGCTGAAAAATGGTGGTGGGTACACTTTATCTAAAGCTCATCAAATGTGCCTCTGCCACCATTTTTCAGCATGGGGATGCTGAACATGAGATGATGGAGTCTAATTATCGCAGTACTTATTGTGCTCCAGCAGACTTGATTAATCAATAACACAATTAAGCCTTGTTGCTTGTGTATAGGTGCCCTCTATATTAGCAAAGTCTGGCCTTAAGTAGCTAATAATAATGCTTATTTTTTAATGAGAAAAAATAATGTACTTCTAATCCTTTCTGCTGTCCTGAAATGCAGTTTAGTTTTTATCTCCTAAGTTTTCCAGTTTGCACAGGAAAATTATTTGACTGCAGTAGAAAATGATATTATTATATGCAATACTACAATGATTTTTTTTAAACCATAATCCATATGAGGGTGTTAAAATCAACAGACAGATAGAAAGGAGTTACTGCTTTTTGCAGTGATGAGTCAGTCTGAGCAGACCTCCTGGTTACAGAAGAAACCTTGTGAAAGGCACAAGAAAGGAGGGTGACCAAAATACTATGGATTATGTTACACAGGTCAGACTGGGACTAGGTTCTAAAATCTATTAAAGCAAACTCATGGAAAACAAGAATTGAAAAGGAGGTAGATAAAGGGTGAAGTGTGGTAAACCAAGAAGGGAAGTTGAGAGCTGATATAAATGGAGTGGTAGAATATGTGGAAATATCATCCTTCTGCTTAAGCTTTGCAAAGTCTTTAGATTTTGCCAAGGTTTGACATCTACACCTCAAGAGTCACTTTGGTGAAAGATGAGCAGTGCTGAAAGCTGCTGCCTTTTCAAATTCTTGATAAATGGAAAAGTTTCTGAACTTTCTTCCTTCCTGTTTAAAATATATTTAAACATAGAAATGGATTCAGACAAATCTTTTAACATATTTCTATTATTCTCTGACTTTTAAAATACTTTCCATATGGGATAATAATTTCCAAAGCCTGTTTCATACCAACCATTTGAAATTCAGGTTAAGGGACTAGCTGTTACTGTTGAAGACAGTGGGACCAGGGGAAGTAAGAACTGCAGGAGTTGCTGATGTTAACCAGGATACTTGTGCTATCTACATCTACAGACCATATCTTATTTAGTTAGTCTATAATATAAATGTGTATATCTACCCTGCCTTTTTACCAGCATGATTCCAGTTGACAGTATTTTCAGATGCTGTGATAAGTCATGTTGAAAATTGTTGTGGATCACAGTGACAAAGGATGGTCACATGCTCATGTTTTTCTAAGGGGCAGAGGAGAAATTCTGGGAACACTTTCTTCCCACATTTTCCATTTCTCTCCCTAACATTGTGAAAATCCTCTGTTCAGGCAAACGCGGTGACTATTTCTGTATCTCACTGTATGCATCTACCATTGAGCCATATTCCATACATCTGCCAGAAAGCCTAGGTATTTATATTGGGTATGTCTTTCTCTGTTGCCTCTGTAGCATCGAATCATAGAAAGTTAGGGTTGGAAGGGACCTAAGGAAGTCATCTGGTCCAACCCCCTGCTCAAAGCAGGACCAGCCCCAACTAGATCATCCAGCCATAGCTTTGTCTAGCTAGGTTTCGAAAACCCTCTAGGATGGAGCTTCTACCTCCTCTCTGGGTAACCTGTTCCAGTGTTTTACTAACTTCCTAATAAGAAAATTCTTCCTAATATCGAACCAAATCTTCCCTTGCTGCAAATTCAGACAGTTGCTCTTTGTTCTGTCATCTGCCACCACTGAGAATAGCTTAGCACTATCCTCTATCGTACTCTCCTTCAGGTAGTTGAAGACTGCTATTAAGTCTCTTCTCGGTCTCCTCTTCTTTTGACTAAATAAGCCCAATTCACCCAGCCTTTTCTCATAAGTCATGTCCCCCAATGCCCTCACCATTTTTGTTGCCTTCCACTGGGCTCTCTCCAATTTGTCCACATCGTTTTTGTAGTGGGGGGCCGAAAACCAAATACAGTACTCTAGATGTGGCCTCAGCAGTGCTGAATAGAGGTGAATAATCACTTCCCTTGACCTACTGGCAACACACCTACCAGTGCAGCCCAGTATGCCATTAGTCTTCTTGGCAACAGGGGCACGCTCCTGGCTCATATTCAGCTTATGGTCCACTGTAACCCCCAGGTCCTTTTTTGCAGAGGTGCTGTCCAGCCAGTCAGCCCCCAGCCTGTATTGATGCATGGGATTGTTCTGTCCTAAGTGCAGAACTTTGCACTTGTCCTTGTTGTGCCTCATAAGATTTCTTTTGGCCCAATCCTCCAATTTGTCTAGGTCACTCTGAATCCTAGCCCTACCCTCCAGCATATCTACTGCTCCCTCCAGCTTGGTGTCATCTGAAAATTTGCTGAGGGTGCACTCTATGCCATCTTCCAGGTTGTTGATGAAGACATTGAACAAAACTGGCCCCAGGACCAACCCCTGGGGGCTCTCCATTTAGTACTGGCTGCCAACTAGACATTGAGCCATTGATTACTACTCTCTGAACCTGAAGTTCCAACCAGTTTTCTATCCACCTTACAGTCCATTCATTCAGCCCATACTTCCTTAGCTTGCCTATGAAAGTGCTGTGTGAGCCTGTATCAAAAGCTGTGCTAAAATCAAGGTACACCACATCCACCAGTCTCCCCACATCCACAGAGTCAGTCACCTCATCCTAGAAGGCAATAAGGTTGGTCAGTCATGGCTTGCCCTTGCTGAATCCATGCTGACTCTTCCTAATGAATGTTTTCTCCTCCAAGTATTTAGAACTGAATTCCTTGAGGATCTGCTCCATTATTTTTCCAGGAACTGAGGTGAGGCTGACTGGTCTGTAATTCCCTGGATCCTCCTTTTTCCCTTTCTTATTTATACATGAGCACTATATTTGCCCTTTTACAATCATTTGGGACCTTTCCTGATTGCCATGATTTTTCAAAGAGGATGGCCAATAGTTCTGCAATCACATCAGCCAACTCCCTCAGCACCCTTGGGTACGTACATCCCATCTGGCCCCATTGACTTGTACAGATCCAGCTTATCTAAGTAGTCCCTAACTTGTTCTTTCACCACTGAGGACTGCTCACTTCCTCTCCAGATTGTGCTGCTCACTGCAGTAGTCTGGGAGCTGCCCTTGGCTGTGAAGGCTGAGGCAAAAAAGGCATTGAGTGCTTTTCTGCATCCTCTGTTACAAAGTTGCCTCCCCCATTCAATAAGGCAGGGCTTCCCAACCTTTTTAGATCAAAGACTGGCAAACTGCAGACCGGAGCTGCTGGTCCACCGTATATTGGTGACTTCCAGTCCACAGTTTGCTGGTCTGTGGTCACTTCTGGTGACACTGTGCAGGACCCCGTGGCCAGAACTTCCAGCTGAAACAATGGTAAAGACACCGTCACGTGGTGGGCAGGAGAAAGGGACCAAACCTTAACCATGGCAGCCACCACTGCAGGATAGGATGGGCCAGCACTCCTGTGGACCAGCAGCCAACTCTTTGTGGCCCAGCACTGGGCCATGGCCTGGGATTGGGAACCCAGTAAGGGATCTACACTTTCCCTGATTCTCCTCTTGCTATCAACATACTTGTAGAAACTCTTCTTCTTACCCTTCACATCCCTTGCTAGCAGCAACTCCAATTGAGCTTTGGCCTTCCTGACTTCATCCCTGCATGCCTGAGCAATGCTTTTATATTCTTCCCTAGTTATCTGTCCAAGTTTCCACTTCTTATAAGCTGTTTGGAAGTTCATATTACAAATTTGTTCCGTGTTTTGGCATTACAACATGTTTCAGAAAATAATGGGAGGACCATATATGATCAATATATCATGTGTCCTGTAGTAATCTTCACTTTAATACAGAAATATGGCATTCAGGAACTACAAGTACCAACAGGCAGTGCTCTATCTTGATTTGATTAGAAAGCTCTGGGATCTATATGTGCACTGCATGTTAGAGCCTGTAGTCTATATGAGCCATGTCTCTACAGTCAAGGGGAGAGTGGCTGCTATCTGTTCCAATTAATGCAAAATAGGTGCAGTTCTCTAGCTGCAAACTGATTCCTCCTTGGCCCTTAATTTTAATTAACTGTTTTTATTTTAGATCTAGTTTTGCATGTCCTTGATTGATATTGACATAAAACACCTTAACCTTCATTTTGAAAATGAAGCTCTGTATTGTTTTCTGGGTGCCCTCAGACACATTTTATTTACATTTACTAAGTTAGCCACTCTCACAGGCTGAGCAGGAATGAACCTTGTAGAACTGGCAAAATATTGTAAGGTCTGCTTTTGTGAGATACTCAGCCTTGTTTTCCCATATCAAAGTGGCTGACTCATTCAGATGACTTTGGGTAAGCAGTCTGAATACTGAGGTGTTTATCTGATCCAAATCTGTTGACATTTAGAATCACAGAAAATTAGGGTTGGAAGCGGGACTGCAGGAAGTCATCTAGTCCAAACCAACTAGGTCATTCTAGTCAGGACTTTGTCAAGTTGAAACTTAAAACCTCCCAAGATGCAGAGTACTACTTCTCTTTGTTGAGTACTACTAGACATTCTGCCTACCTCTGATGTTGTACTGAAATGCAGGGCTCTGACTCATCACTGGGGCATGAATGCTGTGGAATCCAAAAGGAACCTGTCCCAAATTCCTTCAGTGAGAATGCAAGAGTCCAGAAATGGAAAATTCCCTTTTTCTGCAATCCTCATTTAGTTCTTGTATTGTATAGTTCTTAGTTCTTGTACAAGTACCTTGAATTACACAGATCAAAGTATCTTCCATCTACAGCTGATAGTACCTCTTTGTTTCTTTGTTTTGCTCTTGGTGTGGTTCTGCAACTGAACAAGCAAAGGAAGGATTAAAAGTTCTTCTGGAGGTTTTCTGTGGGTCCTCTGGGTTCTGGGTGTTTCTTCTGAAATTGAAGGTAACTTCAACATCTCTGACACAAGCTGTAAAATATAAATCTAAGATAAAAAATAATGGAAATATTTGGGTACTTACATTTTTATCCCATTCTAGAAGACTACCTCCAGGTGGCTTGGTGGTGCAGTAATGTATTATAACCTCCAAATCCAAATAGAATCAGGGGACCAATTAAAAGGTCTGAATTGATTCAAAGTTCTCAGAATCAATTCAGAAAAGCTTTGGAGAACTTCGGTGATTCAGGCAGTCCCTGCCTACTGCAGCAGGGAGCTGGACCCAGACTCTATGCTGGTAAGTAGTGGGCAAGGGAAGGGGGGGCTGGAGGAGCAGGGAGGTGACCATGGGGGGACCCCTGCCAGTCATCATCCTTTGCCTGTTCCCCCAGCCCCACCAAGTGCCCCCTGCCCCCCACCTGTTCTCCTAGTCCCACCATGGCTCCCCCCTGCCCCAGCTCCCGGTTGTTTAAAAAAAAGCCCTTACTCACTGGGTGCTGCCACCACTGCCCCACGCTGCATGTAGGGCTCTGCCACAAACCCCTCAACTCCCCCCTGCTCCTCCAGCCCCCTCCTCATGGCTGCCGTGCTTGTCCCAGCTCTGGCCATTTAAGAAAACAAAAGAAAACCAAAAAAACCTCTGGAATCACCAGCTGCTGCAGTGGCCTCGGGGCTTCTAGGGGCTTCTGCAGCACCCCTGAAGCAATGCGGGGAAGTGGAGGGCAGCAAGGATCGCTTTCTGCTAGGCTGGAGCCATTGAATTTGGATTTTGTTTTGTTTTTTAAAGGTCTGAAGCTGGGGCAGCCGGGGCAGCCATGGTGGGGGCTGGGAGAGCGTGTGGCGGGCTCGTAGCAGAGCCCCTCACGTGGTGTGGGGCAGCAGGGGACACTGGGGATTGCCCCCCCACCTGGCAGCACCCGGTGAGTGCGGGCTTTTTTTCCCCAAAGAGCTGGAAACTGGGGCAAGCAGGGCAGCCATTGAGAGCGGTGGGGGATGAGGCTTGTGTGATTTTGGAGATTCAACTGATTTGGCAGCAGACAAATCTCTGAATCAGATTTGGCCAAATTGATTCAGAACAGTAATTCGAATCACCAAATTGAATCACTGTCCCTGAACTGGCTGAATCCGAAGTGAATACTAGCCGCTTTGCACAGGCCTACCATCCAACCCCAGCAGGGTGTAGTTTTAGATCATTCCTCAGGACTAGGAACCTCCTCCATCCCTATAGTTCCTACCCTTGACCTTCAGGTGTTTTGGGAACAGCAGTACTCTGCCTGGGAGATGTTCATTCTTCAGCTCCCCAGTTGCAACCGGCTGGCCCTGGTTCCTGGGCCTGATCCTATACCCAGGGTTCCCAGCCCTCCACTAATCAGGCGGCCTCCTGACTATCATGTGACCTCCTGATTGGTCCTGCTCCTACCTGCAGGCTCCTCTACCGCCTGCTTCAGCTCTTAAAGTGGCAAGCACCCAAAGGTGTTCCACCACAGCCACCCTCCAGGCAATATTTCCTGTTGTGGAGAAGTCTAGTGTTTTGATAGCAAGGGTTCTTCTGGCCAGGATTGAGGCAGTAAAGAGAAAGTCAAAACATCTCTTGCGTTATGTTAAGCCTGGCTCCAAATGGTGGTGTAAGTTTGTTATTTTTACAAATTATGCTTCAGTGGTGCATTCTGTTTTCCAGTGAAGTCACAACCAGAAGCAGAAACTGTTTTTACTGTATCTTTTCACATATAATGTAAACTTCAATTTCCACCAGCTGTTTTTTTTTTAAAAGGTGGCTGCATCTACACCAACACTTACTGCACAATAGCTCATTACTACTGTGTAGTAGCATTATGTGATATGAACCATGACACAACACTACTGCGCAGTCAGCATCACCAGGAAGCTGTGATGCAATAATTTCTATGTATTAGTCACTGACTAAATTCATATTATGACCCAAAAAGTGAGACCACTTTATATACTATCCCAGCAACTGCTGTATTTTTCTAAAAACTGACCTTTTTATGCTCCCCCCTGACTGTATCTTGCTCTGAGTCCATGCCAGGTAGGAGAGGAGGAAAAATGCTAGTTTGAAGAAGGGATTCTTGTTCTTGGCTATCCCGATTCTTCAGATGTCCTCCTTTTACTATGAAAAATGAGAGACAATATAAAAAGAATATGAAATAACACATGTATTAGTAGCATCTGATAAGGAACAGCACTTATCCTATACTGAATCTGCAATGGGGGAGAAAGGGATTATATTCAATGACTGATGCACTCATGTTTCATAGGAGAAGAAATATTTCCTCATGTGCTTTGTAAGTGCTACATTGCTTTATGGTTTTCTTTCCAATCAAATTAAAACATGGCTTAAGTGATAATTTTTTGTGGCATTTGTCCAGAAGTGACCATGATAACCATGGTCATCAGTGTAACATTTGCTTATAGCAGCTCCAGCCCCCAGGCCAGATCTAGCTGCTGCTACCACTACCCTGCTGCCAAATTACTATGCCCCATGGCCAGATGACATAGCGTTGTGCACTGGATCAGACCAGATCTGAGCAGTGGGCCTGATCCAGCAAATGTAGAGCTGGGGTGGCAGCCCTGATCTGGCATATGCAGGGCCAGGGCTGGGGCCTGATCCAGTGTGCTTAGAGCCAAGATTGGGGCTGGGGTGGCAGGCCTGATCTAGCATGCAGAGTTGGGGCCCTATCTGGCAGGGCTGGAGCCATGCACAGGACTGTAGCCATGCTGAATCGGGCTTACAGGCTTACCCTGTGCCACTCATCTGGCCCACAGCCCAGAAAGGTTGGGCAATACTGATTCATACAATAAATCTCCTAGGTACCTTGTCACTGCCAAAGCATTCCAGAAACTCAGTAAAATCATTCCTATGACTTAGCATATAATGTCAATGCTTACCATTGTAGGACTTCTTTCTTCTAGGGAAATAGCCTCCATAGAAAGTCATGTGGGATTTCTCACTTAGAAGCTGAGAAGAATCAATAGCAGCTTTCCTGGAAGAGTTCTCTGCAGTGTGGTTTATCTTTATACTGTCCCCTTGACAGCTTGTATGGTTTGCCTTTTCCCTGTGCCACTGGCCCTCCACTGTGGAGATGCTATCTAGCTGACCTTCTGCCCCTGTGCTCTAGGAGACAGCAAATGAAAACATTTATGGTAGAATGGGACTGAAAACTTATTTTCCCCACCTTGTTGCTCATGTCAACAACATGGGCGAAAATTAATGGAAAAATTAATGATTTTGTCCAAAAAAACTAAAAGCAGGATTTTTTGTTTATTTTGGGGGTTTTGTTTGTTTTTGACAAAACTTTCACTTTGACTGAAAACTGGAATTTTGTCTAAACTGTTTTTCAGCAAAAAGTTTTTCAACCATCTGTTCTTCACAGGTGCATACTTATGAAGAGCTTTTTCAATCTATCTTCTAAAATGAAACACCAAAGTCCAGATCCGTAAAGGCAAGTAGGAACCTAATTCTTACTTTGAAATCAAGGCATGTAGGGCACCCTTGTGGATTTGGTCCTCAATCCTGCTCTTTGTACCTATCATATGTTCTTTCAATGTAGTATATAAATGCTTAAATATATGCTCTTTTCTTTTCTTCTTTTTTTCATTTATATTTTGTTATTTCCTGTAGTTTAAGGACCTGCCCTTGCTCCCATTGGCTGGATGTGGAGCCATGAGCCACTAGTGTGGCCATGAGATGTGTGGTGCCGCAAGCATGTTTGTGGTGCCACACTGCACATTTAGATGTTCTCTGTGCTGCAAGGGCACCCTACCTGTGTGTGCGCTGCTCTGCTTCTTTTCCCTCCAGGCTTTTTTAACCCCTGGATATCCTTCAGGGAAAAAAAAGCAGAGCAACACACATACAGGCAGCATTCATGTTGCTCAAAGGTGGAGCTGGACTGCCTAGAGCCAGGCTTCGGCTGCTGGCCAGGCTCCATGTGGCAGAATCGCCATTGCTGCAGCCCCAGGAGGCCCCCAGTACCCCAGTTAAGGCTTCTGGGGCCAGCCCAGTGTTGACTCCAGCCTCCCCTACCCAACTGGGGGTAACTTGCCATGTGCCAAGATGTGCATGGCATGGGTGTTTCCCGGGGACAAGTAGCTGCGGTGGAAGGGTGCCACTGCTCCTTGTCCCTGGGAAACAAATGTCCACACTCATCTCAACACGACCATTGAGATCAATGGTAAAACTTTCACTAATCTTGGTGATGCAAAATGAAACCTTAAAGAGATTGAGACCCTTTAACATGTATAACTCTTTTGGCTACTTCTCTTCAATTGTGTCTTTGTATCTGCAATGATTTTCGTATAGTTTTTATGATACTCAACAATTTTTGTGTAATATAGATGGGTATACTTTTTATTATTATTAATTTTATTCCACAAATCTATCTTATGCTCTTTCATAAATTTTAAGAAAAAGACATATTGCCAAGAGGGTCATGCCTTCACTTGCATTCTTTGCATCAGTTCAGTACAATACACACTTTGTTCTGTTTTGTAGAGGCTTGTATAGCAGGATTATCACAATAGAGCCTGAGCATCTTCCAAAAGTATGTTAAGCAATATAGATTGTAAGGCTTCAAGGGACCTCAGAAAGGTCCAGCCCCTGCACCAAGCTGGAAAGACAACTGGGGTCAGGTGACCCCAGAAAGATAACCTCCTAGTTTCCTTTTGAAGATTTCCAGGGTAGGCAATTGCACCACCTCTGGAGGGAGCTTATTCCACAGTCTGAACACCCCAGTTGCAAAATAGTTTTTCCTAATGTTGAGCCTGAAATGATCTTCTGGAAGTTTGTGACCATTATTCCTAGTTTTCCCCAAGGGTGCTCTAGTGAACAGCTGTTCACTGAACCCTTGATGTATGCCTTTGATGTAGCAGTAAGCTGCTACCAAGTCCCCTCTCAGCCTTCTATCTTCTAGGCTGAAGAGTCCCAGATCCCTCAGCCTTTCTTTGTATCGCCTGCTGTACAAGTCTCTGATCATACGGGTGGCCCTTCTCTGGACTCTCTCAAGCTTTACCACAACCTTGTGAAAGTGTGGTGCCCAGAACTGGACGCTGTAGTCCAGCTGCAGTCTTACCAATGCCAAGTAGAGTGAAAGAATCACTTCTGGCTGATATCTGTCACATGTGAAGCCAGAACTCACACTAGCAAAACAGTTTTGAGAATAAGCATCCAACTAGTCTTGCATCAGTCCCAAGGGGAACTAAGGAAACTGATATCTGGGCCAGGTACAGACATTACACTTTTAATGGTATAAATGACCAGAAATTGGTCTATAGGTGTAACAGAACAGAAGTTCAGCATACAAAATTGGTCTGTACCTGGAATAGAACAGAAGTTTGGCACATGTAGACTGGATTAAAAATGGCAGAACTCAGACTAAGATGTCCCTCTGCTCCCCATCACAAGGGCAAATGTGTGTTCTGTTCACTACCAATTTAAACTACACCACTTACAGAAAACTGTGAAACTCAGATTGATTCTGCCTCATGTTTGTTTAATGTCTGCACCTGCTGGGGGAAAACTGTTTTGGAGATAAAGTGAAATGTGGCAATAAAGAGTTGGTACCTGTGGGACCCATGTACGTGCTGCATGCTGGCTCCAGGTGGTGTCCTTTGCAGGCTGAGATCTCAGTTTCATACCTAGCTTTCTTACTGAAACCTGAATGGGTGCTTGAGCTCTCCTCCTGCCACGTATTTCCATTTCATAGTCTTCTGCCAGCTTTCTTCCCTTCTCAAGCTCCTTTCGAAACAGGTAATTCTGCCCTGCAAAACAGGCTAGTGTGTCAGAACTGGAGCCTTCTGTGAAATGACTTTCACTTCAGAGGGGTTCTACCTTATTTAGTGCCAAATTGTGATGTTGAACCACTAAGCCATGTTGGGAGCTGTTCCATCCCAGCAGAAGTATGGTTTTTGTGATGGGCTCCCATGCTTTCACTGAATGGTCTCATGATGTTTGAATAACATAGACTGAATCATCATTTGGGAGCAGACTAGTGTGGAGGAGAGCAGTGGAAGATTAAGATTTCTTGAGGCCCTGGACAAACAGAAAATTGGAGGCCCTCCCCTTATGCCCCATTATAAACATGAATGTATCAAGCCATTCCTCTCCTTCAGCCAGGCCCCAGGTCCTGGGACCTGGACTCCAGCTGGGGAAGGGGCCCCTTCCCCTCCTGGTGTTGCCACTATGAAGGCCTGAGCGAGCCTCCTTGCCCTGCGAGGGAGACTGAACAGACCCAGCTGGGCTGGGAGTGGGGTGGCATATACCTTCCTTTCTACCCTGGTCCCCACCATCCTCCTCCCCACCACAGCCAGAGCAGAGCTAAGTGGGGTGAGGAGGATGTGGCCTGCCAGCCATGGGCTTGGGGCTCTCCACTCTGCTGCCTTTGCCCTGGTAGCTCCATGCTGGCCATGCTCTCCCTGCCTGCCCAGCAGAACAGGGCACAATTCACTGCCCCCACTGCTGCCGGGTGGGCAGGGAGCACGTGGCCAGCATGGGGTTCCCAAAGGAAAGGAAGCAGAGCGGAGAGCCCGAAACCCACAATGGGCAACCCACATTCACTAAACATACAAATATGGGCAGGGGGACACATAGCCTCCCCATGCCTCCCTTAGCAGGTGTGCACAGCAGTGGGGAGCCATCCTCCCCCCCCCCCCAAATGTCCCTTGGACAAGCCACCTATGGCTCTGTCCCACTCCCTGCCCCAGCCTCAGGACCCATGCACCGCCCTAGTTGAGCAGTGTCCCCAGCCCCTGCCTCACTCCCTCTCTCATTGTGGGGGCCTCAATCTGTGCCCCCATGACCCTTCTGCCCCATCAACTTCCCTGTAGGGAGCTGCTTTTCATGCTGCCTGGCTGTTTTCCTGGCCACATACAGGTGTGCACACATATGGGGTGCCCCCTGTATCTCGCTCTCTGCAGCCCCAAGCAGGACCCCTTGCAGGCTATACTGCTACAAGGAGAAACCTGCCATTTTCTGAGGGAACCCAGGCATCTGGGGGCCCCTAACTGGCTGGGACCCCTGGGCCCATGCATTAATCCACCTCTGGAGGAGAGTGAGGCCTTTATCACCTGCATGCCATGATTGTGAAAGGTCCTTGTGCACTGCACAGAAAGGGGAAAACTGCCTTATATGCTCTTCATGTGTCTGGGCCTGTGCCTATGATTCAAAATTACCATACTTACTAGCATACTATAAGCAACTTTTCCCAAAAATCAGCCCTCCAAAATTGGGGTTTGTCTCTCAAGGGGAGAAGCTGATTTTCTTTGCCATAACTTCACTATACAGAGGCATAGAAGGACAGACACTGTGTGACCAGATGGCTGCTGGCTTCTCTGTCCATTCCCAGAAGCAGAATGAGGTGCAGTCAAGTGTTAACTCTTTCATAGCCACTCTCAAATTGCCTCCAGTTTTCGGCAAATTTTATTCCATAACAAAGGTATGGAGAATATCTAGTACTAAGGTGGCAAACAAGCCCCAATAGTCTTAGAATAGTCCTAAAACAGAATAGCAATCACCACCAGGGCAAAGGAAAGACAGCTATGGATTGCTTAAGTATGTTAAAAGAGTATTCAGAAGGCTGATAACGAGATATAGAACTTTTCTTCTCTAAACCACTGATCTGAATCCATACCGGGAAGTAATGAGTAAAAGTCCCTACCATATGAGGGCTTTTCAGTAACCTGTGTAAAATGACTTGTTAGAACATTTATTGAAAGCTACCAAGCATGCCTGACAACAAATATTGACCTTGCTGATATGAATATAGAGGCCATTAACAATAAGGAAACAAGCATGAAGAATGAAGCATGAAGAATGCCCTACTCTCTCATTCCTACAGGGGGGATCAGCAGGGGGGGATCAGGGGGGATCAGCAGGTATTGGGGGAGTCCCTGTTCCCCCGTGCGCTGCCAGGAGTGACCAAGGATAACGGTCACAAGCTGGCAGAGAGTAGGTTTAGATTGGATATTAGGAGGCGCTACTTCACAGTCAGGGCGGCTAGGGCCTGGAACCAGCTTCCAGG
>JAGPOW010003685.1:77991954-78033340 GCA_030014935.1 Caiman crocodilus
TCATCTGACCCCGGTGCTCTTTCCTGCCAAGGCAGGGGGTCGGACTAGATGACCTGCCCAGGTCCCTTCCGACTCTAGATACTATGATACTATGATACATCTGGCTCCTCATAGGCAGGGTTGAGCCATGTTTTTGCAGTTTCTTGTGCTGTAGCTGCTCATGCTTTGAATAAAGGCAGCTCCCTTCTCTTGAGACTCCCAGTTCATGCCTCTCTCAAGAAGCACTAGCTTCAATTTAAAAAGTTAACATTTTAAAGAAGAGTTTCACATTTTCTGGGATATATTCAGTTGTGGCTACACAATTAAAATTGACCATTGAACAAAAATCAGTTCAGGGGCTGACATAGCAAGGGGACTGACCCTGACATATTACAATCTTTACTAATTTCAGTGGGACTTCAAGGTATTTAGTACCTATTTGGATCAGGCTTTAAATAACTTTTGGAACCATTAGGGCAGGATTCAGAAGCGAGTCACCAGCATCACAGAATACCATGGAAGCAATGTTACATATGTCACAGTAATAACATGGTGCTTCCGCCTTCCTTTTATATAGTGAAATAAACATTAGAGACATGCCTGGGTTCTTGTAGTTGCAAATGTGTTATGACTGTCTTGGCACTAAAAAGAAGACTAAAGAAGTCAACTTTCAATGTATAAGTCCCTTAATTGTAAGCAAGGCTGTGCATGTAAGTCCTTCTTTTTCACTCCAGCTACTACTGCTTAATCATTCCTTTATTTTATCTATGGATCTCATTGAAGGATTCAGTAGGTTTTGGTTCTGTTCTTAAAATTCTGGTTATTAATCTTTGAAGTATAGTTCTTCTATGAAAGCTCCTAGAAAAGAAACCTATCTCAAAGATGATCATTTTAACAAAAACATATTCCCTAAAAAAAGACTCCAATTCCCCCAAAAAAGACCTGATTTGCCTGGAGGCATACACTGATGCATAGAACCTAATATCTTCCCAAAGTAGTTAAAAAAATACATTACCTTCTACTGTATCTGGATGGGTATTTAGGTCTAGTTCTGCCCAGAAAGATGGGGACACAGGCAGCAGGTGATATTCTTCAGGTATAGCTGACAAGTTCTGCTGTCTCTTTCTGCAATCTGGGAAATTCTCCTGAAGCAACAAAGGGTCTCTGATATAGCCTGAAATGTAAAAATTGCTGAGAAAAGATATCACCTGGCAGAGGACAAGAAATTATTTTAAATATATTGGGTAGAACTAATTAAAAATGAAGAATTTGAATGTAAGTTTTAATAGATTTTGAAAATGAGTTTTTCATCAATTTTTTTTCACAAAAGGTGTTGGGTTTTTAATTTTTCTATTTTACTTTGATGTTGTTTCTCTTTTTTCCTCTCCTGCTTTTCCTTTTCTCTTCTGCTTGTGAGAAAGGGGAAGAGGATAATTGAAGGGAGAGAAATCCCAATGAAGCAAAAACTGGAAAAAGTTAATTTTTCCATGTATTATAAAATAAAATTTGATAAAATGAAAACTGCTAATGAAAATGTTCTTTTAAACAAAACTCCACTCTACCATAAATACTTTCATTTAAACTCTCCTATAGCACATGGGCATAAATCACTTTTTTTTTTTTTAGAAAAAAGTATCTGAAACAGGTTTTGATTTACAGGAATATTTAGCATTTAATACAGTCTAGTTCACACTCCAAGTTGATATATTGTATATCAGCTATACATTAGATTATTCAAATATGTTTGGACTGAAGTGTTAAAAATACATATGGAGCTTGGATCTCTATCTATGGAAAGTAATATAAAATAAAGTCTAGATTAGAGTTTAGCCTAGACCAAGCTTGCAGATCAGTATCACCCTGCAGTGGTAACATTTAGTCTGGAAACTTCTGGATCCTGATCCAAACCTGTAGGTGTACTCTTTATGACCAAACCAACAGCTCCTAATTTGGAGGAAGCTGATACCTGAATCAAGATATACATTTTGTAGTTTGGGTCCAGCTCAGTTTTGACAGGTTTGTCAAGCAAGGGGGAAGGAGAGTAAATTTTACAAGTCAGAACAAGAACATATGTTATTTTCTCATGTTACATATTATGTGTTTTGAAGTTATGAGCACATCAGACGTTATTATTTAGTACACAACACAAGAGTTTGGACCTGATCCAACTCCTGTTGTTGTCAATGTATTTCCTTCCATCATCTTCCAAGGAAGTTGAACCTGGCACTTAAAAGTAAAGTCCTTGATTTTAAAATAAGGTGCATTCAAGACCTTTTCCGCTTCTTTCCAGGAGTAACATAGTGAACTGAATCTGTTCAATCTCTGAATGGTTAGTTTAGAAATATTATAGTATTTTTGTTTAACTTTAGGCACTACTGACCTGCACACTGGAGCCTGTATATTATGCTAGGATCCCAGGTTTCAGAGAGTTTGAAGAGGTACCTCTTGGCCGAATAGCCTGGGCGAATCTGTCGCTCAGTCTGGTTATCTGGTTTGTTCAGGAAATGGAGGTATGGCTGACAAGCTGTCCCTCTGCAATCCTTCTGCAGTGATAACATGCAGGGCAAGACATGAGTTGCTTTAATTTTTATATCTTCCTGAGGCTGATGAGTTGGAGTCAACAGATGCTAATCAAAACTTGAAAACTCCCCTGAAGATGCCTGAAGGCATAGTAGAACAGGCATCTCAAGTCAGTAGATTACATGGGGAAATCTTATCTTAAATCTAATTTAAAGCAGTCAGGAGGCAGGGAGAGGGAGAAAATCTGGAAATCACTGCCTCACCACCCCCCAAATCTTGAAACAAAACTATTCAGAACAGTTTTTGCTAAAAAGCTAAAACTGAATAGACTAAAAAGAATCTGTCCAACAAATAAGTGTTGCTCACTGGGCACATCTACATGGGATGCTAACTGCATTGTAGCCTAATAACACTGTGCAGTAGTGTCTCACAGCATGGACATTGCTAATATGCAGTTGCACAGTGTTATTAGGCTACTATGCAGTAGTATCACTAAAAAAATGTTCGCCAAGACTACCGTGCAGTAAATCTGGTTATTGTGCATTTATTTAGTACTTGATTATGTAAGTACTAAATTAACTGTGCAGTAACTACTGCACATTATTGAATGAGTAGACCCGCCCACTGGAAAAGGGTAAACTAATCCTGCTTTTTGATGTTCATAGATAGATTCCCATTGATTTCACAGACAGTAGGACAAGGCTTTGGATTTTTTTTTTAAATCTCTCACTAGCTACTGGAGGAAAAAAGATTGAATCAAATACAAGAGAAACAAAAAGGACCTGAATCTTAACCCAGGTGCTCAACCAGACTCAAGCTTTGATGGTATTTTGAAACTTGAAAAATGTAACTAACTTTTTAGTCCTTTCTAATTTTAGCAGTCCTTTCTACTGCTTGATTTTCTCTGAGGCTATGTCAGTATGCATAATGTAGCATAGTATAGAGCTACCTGAGTTGGCTCTAAATGAACCAGCTCAGCTACTGAAAGAGCCCAGCCACTCTGGAGCTCTGCCTGGATTTATTTATCCTGCTGAGAAGAATAATTTACCCTGAAAGCCTTAGGCTAATGCAGTTAGACCCTTTTCAGTACCCAAACTGGCTCATTTAGAGTTAGCTTGGGTGTCTTTGTACTGAACTGTGTACACATACCCTTTTGATGGAACCATAACTGCCACACTGTAATATATTGTAAGAAATGCAGTTATTCACATATTTCCAATTTACACAAACTTACAAACTACCTGAAACTTCAGGAGCAAAGTGTGTTTTCATGGGACTTCCAACCCAACTTAAATTTGTTTGTATTTGATGGGACATCTAATGCTATAAGGAGTCATGTATGGGTTTGAATGAATGAGAAGTTTGGCCTTATGATATTTCAATGATTAGAAAGTGGAAATACTAAGAGGAGATTCTAACTTAGGTTATTTTAGCCCCAAAATGGCTAAAATGGCTTTCTGAGCAAAAAAAAAGACCATTAAAACCTTAAATGCAAGTACAAAGGTATTTTGGCTTGTGAGTTCATTTAAAGACCCCCAACATTTTGTTTTATTCAGCTTCCTGTAGAAACAGTCACAACTGCATTCCTTTTTAAAGGTGATTATTCAGGTAGCTTGTCCTTTCTTCCTTCTACCATAATGCAAAGCTTACAGAGAAACAATAATCAAATCTGGTTAAGTCAAAATGAAAGGGTATTTAAAAATACTTTTGTTAATTAAAGTCCCTATGTGCCATTTAGATTAAATATAATGAAACCATTGCTTACTATCAAATACATACTGATTGTTTAAAACATCTCAATATATGCAGGCCATACATAGTACTGAGCTGTCCTGTCATTTGCAAAATCCATGTTTAATTTTTAACTCCATTTCTGTTTTTCTAGAAAAAAATGCCATACTTCCAAAGTTGCTAAACCTATGTTCTCACTGACATCCTGTCACACTTTTAGCTTCTCTCTTTCCTGTTTTCCTGATCTCCTACTATTTCCTTTTTCTCAAACCACCTCTTTTTTACCTTGTATTCTACCACTGTGAATGGTAGAATACACCTTCGGCCTTTTTTCCCCCTGCTTTCTTTTCCCTCCCTTCCCTACTTTACCTTTTGTCTTTCTAATATCTGCCTATTTACATTTTGACTGACATCCTACCACACTTTTAGCTTCTCTCATTCCTTGGAGTCTCAGAACACCAGCTTCTCCCTATGACTGATGAAGAGTGACTGTACCCAAAAGCTTGCTAAGAATCCTTTTTCCAACTACTCAATTGGTCTAACAAAAGATATCACATCTACTCAAAGAACCTTGCCTGCCTATACTCCTTAAATCTATTTTAAGACAGAGAGATTTGGCTTCAGTGTGTTACAGTTCAGTGTAGTGAGGTTGTCAAATATCGTGGTGTCAAAATACCACAGTCCAGTATCACGTTAGGATGCTGCAGCAACCCTGAAAACAATTTTGTGATCTCTTTATGACTTATTAGCACAAAGTACCTGAGGAGGTGCCATGCTTAGTCTCTGATTAGTGATTAGGCAGGGAAGATGCTCTTCCTTTTTCTACCTTAATCGCTTTGACTAGCTAAGAAGCACCACCATGAGGCCTATTGTTTCTCCTGAGGTGGAAAGATCTGGTTATTCCACATCACACCAGGAAGGAGTGCAAAGTGGAAGAACTGAAAATTGGAGCAGCTCTGCAATAGCAGCTCTGTAACAGACACTCATCTTGTAATATAAACACTAAGGATAAAAGTCTGGTCCTTTGAAATCAACAGCAAAAATTGAATAATTAAGAAGGAATTGTAAACAAAACAAAAAGTAACATTATGACCCTTTATAAATCTATGGTGGGTACACCTTGACTACTGTGCCAGTTTTGGTCCCCACACCTCAAAAATAATATAGAAGAATTAGAAAATGTACAAAGTAGGGCAACAAAGATGATCAGGGCACCCATATGAAGACTGAGGAGGTTAGGACTTTTAGCTTAGAAAAGAGAAGCTTGAGGGGAGGACATGATAGAGGTTTACAAAATATTAAATGGTTCAGAAAAAGTAAATAAGGATTCATTATTTATTCTCTCTTGTGATACTAGAACTAAGGGACATATAATGAAATTATTAGTTTATAGGTTTAAAATGACAAAAGGAAGTTTTTTTCACACAGCATATAATTAAATTGTAAAACTCATTGCCACAAAATGTTCTGGAGATTGGTAACTTAACCCAGTTCAAAAGGAGATGACACCAATTCTTGGAGGGAAAGTCTATCTGTATATATTGAATATAGTAGATAGAACTGCAACCTCTGGATCAGAATTGCCTCCACTACTGAATTCTGGACATGCACTTTTCACTCTCTCCTTCAGCATCCGTTCCCTACCTCTGTGTGAGACAGGATATCAGCTAGATGTAGCAGTGGCCTTTTCTAATATGCTTATGTTCTCTTCTTTTGGCTTCAACAAAGCTGCAATTCTAATTATGTTGATATTTTAGAATAAATAATTTAATTGATTTATTATTCATTTTAAGGTAAATTAAATGGAAGTTAAGGATCTTAGTTTAAGGTATAAACATGGCTACCATAACAATTAGCACATTAAAATACCTATGTTCATAGCTATTGATTTAGCAGTCAGAGGGCGCATCTACAGATGCTATTAATGCATGATGAACCTACTGCACAGTAAAATAAGGCACAGTAAGCTTTCCCCCACAGCTTGTCTACACATGGGCCTGAGATGTTGCGTGCAGGGCTACTCCTGCTTTGTTCTGCCCCCCTACAGCAGCCAGAGGGAGCTCCAGGCTCCCCCAAGTGCCAGCCCCAAGCTGGCAGAGGGCACCAGGGTCAGGCGTAGGCTCCAGAGGGTGGGGGGAAATGTTCCAACTCCAGGGCAGCTTCCTCCCAACCGCTACCCTGACTGACTGATTGGGGCACAGGGCGGGGAAACTGTCCCCTCCCCCAGCAGCTCTTCCAAGCCCTGTGCCCTGATCGTAGGATGGTTACAAAGAGGATGGAGCTAGACTGTTCTCAGCAGAGGCAGATGACAGAACAAAGAGCAATGATCTCAAGTTGCAGGAAGGGAGGTTTAGTTTGGATATTAGGCAAATCTGTCACTACAAGGGTGGAATGGGCTACCTAGAGAGACGGTGGAATCTCTGTTCTTGAAGGTTTCTGAGGCCCAGTTCAACAAAGCCCTGGCTGGAATGATCTAGTTGGGGATGCTCCTGCTTTGAGAAGGGGGTTGAAATAGATGACCTCCTGAGGTTCCTTCCAACCCTAATTTTCTGTGATTCTATGAAAATAATAAGCAAGTAAATATAGTTCTTTGTAATATGCTCAGAGGAAAAGTGAAAATATGGAAGAGAAAGGGGGAATTTGTTAATGAATGAATGAAAACACAAATATTTGGTGAGATGAGAACACAACATACTATTGCTTTTCTAAGCATAGTCACTGCAATTTAACTAGACTATATCAGAAACTCCACTTTCCTTCAAAGCCCTGCTTTAGGCTGAAAGGCTGGGGTTTTTCTGGAAAACTAGGATGGCATTAAATTTGTCCATGAACTCAGCAGAGCCTGGGGTCCCCAAGTACTCCTGAACTGCAAAGAAGCAATCTGTCAGATTTGAGATATTGTAAAAACTGTGATAGAAGCTGAAAAAGGAGATATCCACAACTAAGACTGCTGCCCTTCTTTTGAAGGCAATGGCTAAACTCCCATTTACTTCAGAGGGCAAGATTGGCCTTTAATTCAGAAGAACTGGCAACTCTAATAGTGTGATAGCAAAACATGCTAGTTAGTCAAAGTTGATAGTTGACTTCATTTCTTCATTTTCACTTCACTGAGTTATTGGCACATAGAGTGGTCTATTAAGAAAACTGCCAAATGCTTCATATAATAGTAGGCAGGTTGAGACCTGTCTGTTCTTTGGCACCATAGCTAGTTCCAATATGTAATCACTCTGTTCCTAGGTCCTTGTGCACACACTTCTCCTCAAGACTGCTTGTGCAGGCATTTCTTCTACCAATCGTAATGAAGCCAGGAAAAGGAACAGCATCACCTTTTTTTTTCTTCTTCTGTAGGTTACTTCTACTCCATACCAATACCTCCACCACAGCAATGAAGTTTGGCACCCAGGGCAAAGCCCGCAGTAGCAGCCCACCCCCTCCCTATGCACAGATCTGGGGCACAGATGTTTCCCCCATGCTTGCCTGGGAGTGCACACAGCGGCGGGAGCTGCCCTCCACTATCCCCACAGTCCCCCAGTGAGCCACTCATGGCTCTGTCCCGTGCCCCACCCCAACTGGGCAGTGCCTGTTGGCACACCTTCACTTTAACGCCCAGGGCGGTCACCCTGCTCACTGCCTCTTGCTACAGCACTGCTTCCACTCTTACTTAAACTTGAGGTTTTAGTATTATTACGGAGTTGTCACAAGAATTCTTTTGTGTGCCTCTGGCCCTTTAGAGGTCCTCCTCACATTCCTTCCTGTATTATGTATCAGCTAATAATGCTGTTTTCAAACTGTATTTTTGTAGCGGCATGCTTTTTGAACAAAGAGAATAAGACAGGCCTTCCTTTGAGGCCCCTCAGTCCTGTGTCCTTCAATGCCACCCCTAAATTGCACAGAGGGATTAATATAATGTTACATGAGGAAATCCCTTCCTCAGAGAAACAGAGCATAGGACCTCTGTGCTATCAGTGTCCTTTGCTGGGCAAAAACTCGCATGCAGGTTTCCTAGGTTGAGCATTAAACACAAGCTGCTGGCTATCTGTACCTTTCATATTCCTCTTCAACTTAAAGCAGAAAAATCTTTATATTGTTGGAGGGTCAGAACTGAACATTTTTCACTAATAGAATGTTGCTATAGCTGAGGATGGCACAAAGAGTTAATCACAGCCCAATTTCCTGGAGTCTCCTGCAGCCACATGATTTGTGAGTGTCTGAGCACACCCCTGCTCAATTCTAATTTTTTGTGGCAGTCAGTACATGATTTTGTGTGCTTGGTCACAGCAGTATTTATTTTCTGCTCTTTTAATCTTTGATGACTGTTGCACCTGGTTTCACTGATGTAGCTCATGTCACAGTAGGCAGTGATTTCCTATAAGATGTTTTGTCTTGACTCTAGAGGTGTGGAGTCATTATGGGATGGCCAATATTTATTAATGGCATCCCAGGGCTTTGTAAAGAGAAAGCTGTATCATAGACTATTAGAATCAACTTAATCTATTCCAAAATGGCAGATGCATTAGGTAAGAGCAACCTAGAGTGTACCAATGTTTTCCTCATTAGTTCAGACTCATTTAGAAGCTTTACTGAGGGTTATTTCACTTTTTTATCCCTAAAAGATATCTTCAGTCAGTCATACATGAGGGATCTGGATTACGGCTGATCTTCTCACATTAAGGCTACTACTGAAGTAGTGCTTATAAGCAGGGTCATAATCAGAAGCAAGCAAAATGTTCATTTCTTAATATGAATGGATTTAATTTCCTGGGAATCTTCTAAATATCTAATGGGGCTTATCAGTATTTTGTGTCTAAGGCTACACTTTCATATTATATGCAAAGCAGTAGGATTAATGTTTTAACTGTAATTTTGGGGCTAGGGATCACAAAGGTTTTGAAAGTTCTTTGTAGAGAATACTTTGTATCTAATTTTAAGCAGACAAATTGCTTCATATTCTTTAAATCATCACTCTTGCTATTTATTCTGTGCTCTGTTGAGTATAGCAGAGTTGCTATACTCCTCAACTTTTATCTACTAAAGTGATTTCAGCAATGGTATGTGTCTTATGGTTTTTTGTGTTGCGTAGACAATGCATGTGACAGTTTTATAAATAATTGTGCAATAAGACTATAAGCTTTTGGGTATATTTTCATTGTGTTTGTACAACTTCCAACAGAATAAAGATGATGCCTCTAGATGCTAATGTAATCCGAATAGTTAATAAGCAGGATTTATTAAAAATAAACTGTAGACATCCATGAGACAACTACTGGAGCTTCTAACATTTTTGCAAAATATTATTAATAATGATTTGACACTTTTTTCTCATCAGTGCACTTGTAGTTAACTATGTATGAATGGCTGTCTACATTTGTTGTATAATTATAGTAGTTATCAACTGAAAACAGCATGTAATAGAGGACTGGATGGCAATCAAGACACTAGTAAATGGGATCTAAAATGTTTTTACCTGTAGGTTGCTGTTTGAAATCAGGATTAGATTAATAATTACTGGTAGTTTCCATAAATTGATGGTTGTTCAGGCATGTATGTGTGAAATAAACTGGCGATCTTGGTCCAGTTCCTCCTAAGAGCTGACTTGGATGCTTATTGACAGACACAGTGGCCACGCTTTGAATGGGAGTAAGCTCTACACTACCTTTTCCAAAGTTGTCCTTCATTTCCCATGGGTTTCTTGGATCTTTTGATATGCTGAGAATAATTTCAGGTTTATTTTTTAAACAACAACAACAACAGAAGTTTTAGGTTCATTACAAACTCAACCATGCAGATCTGAGCTGGTTGCATGGCTGAAAGGTTAATGATAGTGACTTTTTCTGGCTGTGGCTGTTCCCACCACAACTACCTTGAGTTGCCCTTTGCAGTCCACAGAGTGAGTAGCCAAGGGTTCTCCAGGGGGAGCTCCTGGACTGGTGCAGAGTTGGAGACTGGGCTGGTTGGGTTGTCATGAAGGATACTTAAAATTCTGTGAGCTCCCTTCTGCTTCCTTCACTTAGCTGCATGTGAGCTCCAATCATAAGGCAGGGGGAAGATTGCTTTTTTTCTGGTTAAGACACTGAATCAGGAATCAGGAAATCTAGCTGTAATACTCAACTCTGCCAGTGACTCCACATGTGTCCTTGAGCTGGTCACTTCCTCTTTCTATGCCTCAATTCCTCGTCTCTGAAAATGAAATAATCCTGGAATCATAGGGCTGCAGGGAATATCAAGGGACATCAAGCTCAACCCCCTGCACAGATTCAGGATTTTCTGTTCTTCAGCCTTCTTAGGTAGATGGCCATCTGGCCTCTTCTTGACCAGCTTCAGCGAAGGATTTTACAACTTTCCTAAGCAATTATATTTCCTGCCTGCCATCCATTATTGTTTCTTTTTCTACTTATCCTGTACTAAGCTCTTTGGGAGAAGAACAGTATGTATGTATAGTGGTTAGCACAAAGAGGCCCTGATCTTTTTCAGGCTTCTACATGCCATTTAAATAATAATAAACTCCAAAGGCAGGTAGGCAGAATATGAAGGATGACAAAAAGACCCTGGCCCTTCATGCATGTGCCCTCAGTACCCCTATATATACAAACAGTGTCAGATTGTAAGATGCCCAAGGACTATTCTCATTCCTCAAAGCCTATCCTCACACTTACAGTTGATTGTTTGACAACAGTGTTGAGGCATCCTACGAGTAAGGGAAGGGAGTTTGCACTACTGGGATGTGTCCAGATGAGCACTCATGTGCGTTTCCCCAGGGACAAATAGTAGTGGCACATAGTTGTGCCACTACTACTTGTTCCTGGGGAATGCCTGTTCATGCATGCTCTGGCATGTGGCAAGTTACCCCAGACGGAGTAGAGGAGGCAGTACCTGGGCTAGCCCCAACAGCCTCATCTAGAGTCCTGGGGGCCTCCCAGAGCTCTGGCAGTTGTGATCCATAGGGCTGTGCGAAATAGCATTGTTCCATTTCGACTTGCGTTTCAACAGAACAGTGTTTCAAATTTTGTTTCAATTCAAAACTGCTCTTCTGTTTCATTTCGTCAAAACAGTTTCATTGTTTCAACGTTGTTTCCACATTTTGCCCATAGGCTATAAAGGGGAAGCTCAAAACAGCCTATAACTTTGTCATTTCTGGCCTGATTTGGATGAATCTTGCAGAAATGGTAGCCCCTTCTGAGGGCATGAAGCCTGCTAAATTTCAAGGAGATAGGTGCAGGGGTTTCAGGAAAACTGCACCTCAAAGTCTTGAAAGCAAAAAACTCATGTCACGTGTATGTTAAGCCACAGTGGGGGTCAAAACTGCAGGCATGCTAGCCCCTGCTGAGGCCATGAAGCCTGCCAGCTTTCAAGGAGATAGTTGTGGGGGCTTCTGGGTTCTGGGGCCCTGCACCTCTGGCTGCTGACAGGCAAAACCTGTCTACGGGTGCTTGTGGGACTGTGTCTGTCTTGAGGCACAGGGGGGTGAAAACTGCCTGCCTGTTAGGCCCTGCTGTGGCCATAAAGCCTGCCAGCTGTCAAGGAGATAGGTGCAGGGGGAGTCTGGGTTCTAGGGCCCTGCACCTCTAGCTGCTGACAGTCAAAACTCATGACACGGGTGGGTGATGCTCTGCGTGCATTAAGGTGCACCTTCACTCAACTGACACCAAGGCAGAAAGCAGGGCAGTTCAAACAATGTGGCCTTTTATGCAGTTTTTCCATCCCTCCCCCAGAGCACTGGGGTTGGAAGGGACCTCAGGAAAGGATGACAGTCACTGGCCAGCTACACAGTCAATAATGAGAGCACTTCTTTCCACCCCTCCTTACTTTATTTTCTGTTTCCCTGCAGGCAAGCTCGGCTTGAGTCTTGAAACTTGAAATATTTTGAAAATTTGTAAATGTTTTGACTTGCCTCATTTAATTTCAAAGCTATTTCAAACCTCTCTGTTTCATTTCAATTTCACTGGTTCAAGCTTGAAACAAGTTGAAACAGCATCAAAGTAAAACTGCTGGTGAAATTTTGCACAGCCCTAGTGATCCAGTGATGCAGTGCCTGGCTGGCAGCTGGAGTGTAGTTCTAGGCTTTGGTTTTGGGTGGTGCATGCTGCCACCATGTGTGCCATCCCACTTTTTTCTGCTGCAAGTTTTTTTGACACTGGGATCTCCTGATAAAAAATCTTGCAGTGCTGCAAATTAGTAGTGAGGCAAATGCCTGCATGTGCTGCATGTACAGTTTGCAGTGTCACAGACAGGTCTGCAATGTCACAAACCGCAGGTGTGCACTTGTCTGGATGTGCCCCGGATGACTAAGATATACTCATATGGTGGATAAGCAGAAGGTTTCAAAGTTTCCAATGCTGTGTATTTGCTACTTCTCTGTGGGTGAGAAATTTGTGTTATTAGAAACACAATTTACTGTAAAATGAAAGAAAACAAAATACATCTATGAAAAAAGTAGAGGCTGGGGGGAAAAGGGCTTATGGGAAGGACTTGTGAACATGAGATCCAAACCACATATTGTCACAATGCCTTAGACTCTATGAAGTGGGTTTATCTGAAGCATTTTATTTCCTAGTTAAGTGTCATATTATGCCTTCTGAGATACATTTTCAAGAATTAATTGCTTGCCAAAGATTGATTTTCAAAAGTACTGGAAGCCATCATGTGCCATTGACCTTAGCTGAAAATGTGACTGTTCAGCACTTCTGAACATCAGGCCTGAATGGAACCTGAATAGTAACAGATGTGACAGCTGGATCTTTTGTGGTTGTCACTGCACTCCTGGCATGGGGAGATATTGATCTATTATATGGATGCTGAATTTGTAACATATTGGACTTGATCTTCAACTGTACCAAAGCAGCATCCAATGCAGCAGAAATGAAGTATTTGGTAGCAGATAGAAAGTGTGCAGGAGGCTGTACAAAGTGGTGTCTCTGCTCATTCCTTCATACCATCCCTAATTCTAATTTCATCCTGCCAGAATCTATTCAGCAAGTTTCCATCCACACCTTATGTACTTGTTTCTACAGAGGTACTCCTATAGCATTACTTGCAGAAAATAAACATGTTTGCCACTTAGTGAACTGAAAACTTTGGTGTATCAAGACACTGAATCAAACCTTTGGTTCCATTTTGCCCTTTTTTGCATTCCTCCAGAGCCACGGGGGAGTTGGCTTCCTGATGATTTCCTCCTGATGTTCTCCCCAGTGCACAGGAGTTGCCAGGGGCTATAGAGTAGGAGTTCTATGTCCATGAAGGTCTTCTTCTCCAAGTTTAAAGAAGATTAGCCTAGTAAAGAGGACATGACTGTGCAAGCCACGTTGCAAGCAGTGACCCATGACACCACCTAACAAGCCAAACCCCCCGTAGAGTCCCAAGCCAGCTCTATGCCAAAAAAGGAATGGAATGGGAAATTACATCCCGTAGGTTAAAGCCAGCTATAAAACCCTGCCTGTGCTCCCCCTGGGCGGAGCTCTCCCTCTCACGGTCCATGGACGGAGGCTGTCTGCAGAGGCCGGACACGGGTGTTTTGCTAAAAATCGCTCGCTAAGCCATAGTGAGAGGTCAGAGCAACACCTGCCACCCCCAGAACCTTCCCCCTCCCTTCGGTGACTAACTGTCTGCTGTAATGCGATCTCAATAAAAACAACCACTATCATCAGCAACAACTCGTAAGTACCTTCGTTCAAGAGATCTCGCGAAATCTAATTGATCTAGCAGCCAGATAAGGGGAAACCCGAAGCTAGCACGGGATAAGCTACATGTGAAACCTACAGTGACCTTAGACAGTTCTAAGTCATGTCAGGGGCTGAACCATCTTCTGACTAGCCTCAGGATCAGGGAACCACAAAGGTGGAATAGTCAGACTTACACACAGTTCTCTCTGCTGCACTGGATACTGATCTGGTATAGCTGGCGATCAAGCTCACTATGGATCAGCTCAGCATCCATAGAATAGATCCATGATCCACAACTCCCCATGCCAGGAGAGCAATGACTGGATTGTGACTAATCCAGGAGCAGAAGGGCACAGCTGAAGAGGAACAGCTTCCCCCCTTAACTACATATACCTCGGAAACCTGCTTATACACAACCATGGAGCCTGCTCCAGTGAGCTGTAATTACATTGGAGCAGACTCAATTAATTGAATTACATTGGAGCATGGTTGAATGAGCTGGTTGAATGACATTAGTTCAAGTGCCCCCACCGCCATTTTGAAGTGCAGGAACACTGATACATGAGACATTGTGTCACTTTAATGAAAGTGGATGTTGGAGCAACTCTAATTAAAGCACTTTCCCACTTCCCCCCAAAGCATGTGTAAAAGTGCTGGTAGTTGCATAATTGAGGCCTAGGTATAAATCATTCAATTTCCAATATTTAGCACTATAGCAGAGTACATGGAAAGTACATACTCAACCACTTCTTGGTTTAGCTTTTAAAAAGTTTGGTCAGATCTGACTCTTTTTCCAAGGAAAATATAAGTGGTATTTATATCTTCATCAGAGAGCATGAAAATATACATTGGACAATGATCTCTGCTATCTGATCTTCACTTATTAATAAGCTGCTTCGTGAACAAAGTACTGTAATATAGAACGCGGATGTTAAATTTGAAAACCTTGTCCATACATACAGCAATACATATTGCTGTATAGTTAGAATTTGTGCTATGAAAATTTTTATTTCCATAAGTTTGGGATGAGCACACTACTTCATGAGCAGTGGAGCCTAGAGTGAGTCACATAAGTTTCCCCAGACAAGAGGTAGTAGCAACTACATGATGCATGATAGCACTCTGGCACTCTGTGGGGTTTTTTTTATTGCTAGCTACTTGAAGTATTTGTTCTCTTAAGAACATCTATCTGTTTTTAACTCTTGAAGTAGCCTGTGTCAGTTACTGCAACATAGAAATGTGTCATTGGCATGGGTATAACTTAGTGGTGTTTAAAAATAAGATTATAAAACTTTGAAATATAATATCTCTTGGGAAATACAAGTTTATGTAAGGTGGGATGAGAATGGCTAGCTGATGCTTTCTTTTCCAGTTCAAAGATGAAAAATGCCATCACTTTAGCATGGCACTGGAGTATTTTTTCCACAAAATATTAATAGTGGATGTTTGCTCCTTGCTGAGGTTCTTAGACACCAACTCCTTGGATGAAATCCTGACTTCACTGATGTCAGTAACAAAAACCTATTGATTTCATGGAACCAGGACTTCACCCTAGGCTGGCTTTAGGGAAAAACCTGCCTCCTGTCCTGAGTTACAGATGTATACAGAAGTTGACCCTCTATGATTTGCCCAGACAGACCTCAGGAACAGTTCAGCCCCATTTAATCCTCAAAACATGCACAAGTAAAATTATAAACCGATAGTTACATACGTCAGTGATAGTTTAAGGGGAAGTGCAAAAGAATAAGATAGGAATGTTGTTTGTAATATCGCCTGAATACAGAATCTGGTTTAATTCTACTGGCAGCTTTGTTTACTTCAGCCAAAAAATAGCTATTACCAAATCATTGCCAGGACTCCTGAAGTCTAGAAGAACAGAATTAACTTTTTAAGGGACCTCATATAACTGAAGCTCTGGGATTGAAAGCATCATCTTTTATTCTCTTACCTGGTTGCCTCCATATGCCAAGATGGCTCTTGTCAGATCTTGGAGAGTGTGCAATTCTATCTGTAATTTCTTTCTTCTGTGCCTGTGGCCTTGTGGGCCCTTCCTCCCTCCTCTCTGTTTCCATGAGGGTTCAGCCAGATCTTCAGAATAGAGCACCAGTGCACCTGTTCTTGTGCTATAGGTTTTCGGAAGATACAGACCCCAGCCGTTCTTCATAACACTCGTCTCAGTCAGTGATTTGCTAACATGGCGATAACTTTCACAAGCCTTCCAGTTCAAATAGTCCTAGCAAAATAAATAAATAAATAAATAAAAACCTAAGATGGACCCTGGAAGGGGGGAAAAATCACAAATCTGGAGTTTAGAGCTTGTGGTATACCAAATATGCAGAAAATTATTCTTTGCTTACTGGCTTTCACTGCTGTGGCTGTATCTGATGTCATCAGAAAATGTATCAAATGTAGCTTAGTCTTCTGTACCTAAGAATTACTGCACTGCACAGCTAGGTTCTGAACTAATTACATTCTCAAATAATCCACTGATGTCAGGAAATTCTCCTGAAAACTTAGTGTTCACACTGAGCCAAACCTTGAATGGCTTACAAAGGTTTTACTGAATTCTTACTCAGACAGAACTTTCTTTGATTTCATAAAGAATGTTCACTGGCTTCTCATTTCCTTTATAGGGATTTAAGAATGAGGCCCAGAGTCTTTCTTGATTCAGGTTAAAGGAGGTTCCCCTTCAGAAAAGTGTGGGGACATTTTAGGATATTTATCTCTAGGCTAGCAGATCTATTGGGCTGTAGGTTATGCTCAAATGATGGAAAACCTCACTTAAGACTGCTCAGACTGGAATCGACAAACACACTGTCCAATATCCTGGATGAACTGTTAAGATCTTTCCATCTCTAACTTTTTGATTCACTACAAGACATTTTTCTTAGTGTTTATACAACATAAATAATGAAAGTGACAGTACAGTACAGGTTTCCCTCACTTTATATGGGTTTTGTATGTGCGAATTCGCTCTTATGCAATGACCCTTTTTATACCAAAAATGCATTATATGCAAGGTAAATTCACTCTTATGCAATCAGTGTGGTGGAAGTCTGCAGTCAGCTATTTTGTGTGGTGCATTGTGGGAGTGATGCGCACCAAAATATAGTCTCCTGTGTGGATCTGTGCTCCTTGCTCATTGTCTGTGACTCTTATTTCTGTAGTTGCCATCCCCATTATGATAGTGCCCTGTGCTTGTGTGTACTATGTGCTGTTGGTGAGTGCCAAAATTATCCTGTAAAAGTGGTAGAAATGGGTCTGGGGGTCAGTACAGTCGAGGTCTTGGAATGTATCCCTATTTGTTATATTGTGAAGTTGGTTCCCTTTACATGAATTTGCGTCATGCACTGTTTTCCAGGAATACATGTACAGCATAAAGCAAGGGAAACTTGTATGTAGTGTACTGAGAAAAGCGACAGATGTCTGATGATAAATTATGAAGCCTAAATTTTATTTATAAACTAATGGTGTTGCAATGTGAAAGCTACATTTTTGTTTCTTAACTTCTTTCCTTCCTTCTTGGCACATCTGCATATACATTAATGAGTTTTTCCTAATGCACATTAAATTTAGTACCTCCAATGTGAGGGCATCTATACATGAGTATGGAGGCTGCTCTAACACGATGGAATTCCTGTGTGTCTGAGCACACTTGATTAACTGAGTCTCCTGGAGCATGGTAATTACCATGGCAGTGGGGGCACTTTAACTAAAGGTCCCCCCCCAAAATGTCTTTTGTCTTCCTCTCTGTTACTTCAAGTAAGTCTTTACTGGTGGAATAGTAAAGCAAAAATTAGTTCCCTATATGTACTGTAGTAACTAAGCTCGAGACAGAAATTACACATAAACTGGCATAATCTGTAACAACAAAAGTTCAGTGCATGTAAACCACTTTCAAAATGGCTAAATCAGACTAAACGGATTTAGGTTAAATCAGTTTATTGAACTGCTGTCCCAGGTTCCCCCCAGATTCAGGTTAACTCACAGTCCCCCAACATGCTTTGCACATCCCCACCACCCCCACATAGGGTGGGCGGTCTAGCCTTGGCCCATACTGTCCGCTCCAGCTGAGCAGGGAGGCTTGCTCTGGCCTGAGCCATTACAGGCATGTGGCTGGATTTCCAGAATCAAAAGTGAATGTCTGTTCACTTGATTCCTGGTTCAATATATACAGCTTAGACTAATCTGTAAAGATCGAATTGATTCAGCCTCCAGCTTTCTGACTACCTGTACTTAGCCTAGACGATGGTCTAATCTGGGGATTTCTTCAAGAATGGGTATCTCTCTTAAAAACATCCATTGGCTGTGTGGCAATGCAGACTGACATTACAGAACAAAAACTATGATCATCTTCTCTGGAGGAATGTATAAATGTTGTGAACACTGGATGTGTTTAAGTTGGCAGGCCAGATGATCTTCATCCAAGAATACTGAAGCAATTGGCTAGTGTCATAGCAGAGCCACTGGCATGGCTGTTTGAGCACCCTTGGTGCTTAGGTCAGGTCCCAGAGGACTGGAAAAGGACCAATGTGGTCCCTATTTTCAAGAAGGGGAGGAAGGAGGATCTGGGTAACTATAAACTGGTTAGTGTCACCTCTATCCTTGGGAAAACTTTTGAAAAAATTAAGGATTACATTTGTGGGAGTCCAGCAGGAAAAACAATGCTGAAGGGCAACCAGCATGGATTCATAGCAGGTAGATTCTGCCTTACTAACCTTGTTTCTTTTTTATGACCAGGTCACAAAATGCTTAGATGCAGGAATCAAGGTAGATGTCATCTACCTGGATTTTAAGAAGGCCTTTGATACAATATCTCATCCTATTCTCATAGATAAACTGAGCAGCTGTGATGTAGATGATTACACAGTCAGCTGGGTGGCAAATTGGCTTAGGGGTCACACCCAGAGAGTGATGGTGGATGGATCAGTATGACCTGGAAAGATGTGGGCAGTGGAGTCCCACAAGGCTCAGTCCTTGGCCCTGTGCTGTTCAACGTCTTCATCAGTGACTTGGATGAGGGTGTGGAAAGCACTCTGTCCAAATTCAGAGATGATACCAAATTATGGAGTAAAGTTAACATACTAGAGGGTAGGGAACAAATCCAGGTGAATCTGGACTGGTTGGAAAAGTGTGTGAAACAGAATAGGATGCAGTTTAACAAGAAGTGCAAGGTGCTACACCTAGGGAGAAGGAATCACCAGCATGCTTACAGGCTGGGGGAAGACCTGCTCAGCAGCGTGGCAGTGGAAAGGGATCTTGGAGTCATTGTTGACACCAAGATGAACATGAGTTGTCAGTGTGACCAAGCGACCAGTAAAGCTAACCGCACTTCATCATGCATTAGCAGGTGCATGACAAACAGATCCAGTGAGGTGATACTTCCCCTCTATGCAGCACTGGTCAGGCTGCAGTTGGAGTATTGCATCCAGTCTTGGGCTCCACACTTGAAGAAGGATATGGACAACCTCAAGACGGTTCAGAGGAGGGCCACTCATATGGTTAGGGGCCTGCAGGCAAAGCCCTCAGAGGAGAGACTGAGGGCCCTGGATCTCTTCAGCCTTTGGAAGAGAAAGCTGAGAGGTGATCTTCTGGCCACCTGCAAATTCATCAGGAAGGTAGGGGAGAGCAAGGTATAGGAGATGCTCTGTTTACCAGGGCATCCTTGGAGTAACTAGAAACAATAGCCACAAACTGACAGAGAGCAGATTTAGGTCAGACATCAGAAAGAACTTCTTTACAATAAGAGTTGCCAGAATCTGAAATGGGCTTCCAATGGAGGTGGTGCTCTCTCATCCTCGGGGTCTTTAAGAGGAGGCTAGACATACACCTGGCTGGGATCATCTGACCCCAGTGCTCTTTCCTGCCCGGGGCAGGGGGCCGGACTCGATGATCTGCTAAGGTCCCTTCTGGCCCAAACATCTGTAAATGTCCAGAAAATCTATGCTTTTCATTCTGAGATACTTCCCCAAGTATTCTGATCCTGCTGTGATGGATGCCCTTGAAAACACAGGTAAGTTAGATAACAGGCTCAAGACTTCTATCCCTTAGGCTGCCACATATGGAAAACACTGTTTTATCAGAAGTCACAGGTCATTCAGGGAGACCTGGAACACAACCATGTAGCCATTTGTCCAGCCAAATTTTGGAGTAAAGCAAGGGTTTCCAAATTCTTCTCATAAGAACAGCATTCACATGATATTGTTGATGTAAAGCTGCAGTTCCTTGCTTTGGCTCCAACTACAAACATTTTCATCAGTCAATAATTACACTGAACACTTTCGTGAAAGCATAAGAGTTCTCGATTTCCCTGGATTGTACAATAGCAATTTGAAATAGCAAGATCAAGTTATTCTACACAAATAATCTTATATAAAGCACAGATAAGGTAATTTAATCAGACTCTATTCTGAGTCTCTCTGGTCCCAACTCTGCTGACAAAAAAAAATGAAATGATATAACTGAGGGGAGTTTGGGGCATAATTTGAGCCCCATCATATAGGTGTAAATCTAAAGTAACTCTACTCTACCATGTGAAATCAGAATATAGCCCCTATTCTTTAAAACTAATTATCCAGTTGTAGTGGATCATGCCCAATTAATTCTGAAGTCCTGGAGCCACTTTGTTCACTACTACTTTAATATTAATGCTTCCCATTACAAAAAGAGTGATGCTCCTTATTAGCCTGTCTAAGTGCTCCTCATTGCTCTGGCATTGGTTTGGAATGTGCTATTTCTATATGCTACATAAAATATTATCTCAAATCAGTGTAGAAAAATTTAGCAATTATGTTTTAAGCTCACAACTGCTCCGTGCAGATGCCAGAACTGTGCGTACCCAGGAAACAACTCTTCTAAGAACTAAGAAACAGAGAAAATGAACAATAAGTATTTCCCATCCAGAATCTATTTCCTTGTTGGATTCTTTACAGAACCAAGAATCCTGGCTGAAGATTCTCCACTTTTAATTACAGCACACATGTGCCTCTTACATTACTAAGGCAAATTTAATTTTAACTACTAATTAGCTTCTGAAAACAAAGGTGACTGGTTACTTTTATAACAGTTAAAATGATAAAACAGAAAACAACTGTGCTGTAGAATCCTTAATAATTTGTTTGCCACATATTTGTAAATGTGACTCACCTCTGGTTCAAAATGCACCTCCAGTTTCTCCTGGGTTTTTTTGACCACCTGTCCAATACCACGGCTTAACAACGAGAGATTAGGCATTTTTTGTTTCTGACTGAGCAACTTCAGTGATCTATCATCTTGCCTTTAAAACTGTAAATTTGTTTTCAGAGCAGTCAACCAAACAGTTTTGTAGACATGATCTTTGTTATGAAATATACTAAATCATAAATCAGCTCCTTATCAATGCACAACTCCAAATAGCAGAAGAGCCAGGTTAGGGTCGTGGAGTCCTGAATCTCCTTCACAGTTTTTAGTGGAAACAGTTACTTTTTCTCCTGCTTGTCCTGCTCACTGTTCTTTCTGTTCTGGTTGCTTTGCAACATCTACTGATATGTGAAACACCACCATCCTTTTTTCTGTGATCAGAGATTGTTACTCTGTTGCTATGGCAGCAAAGGAAAGCTGCTAAACCAGCAAGAGGGAGATAGTGTGTGAAAGAGCAGAGATTCAAAGGGCCAGGCTCAGGTTTCATTATTTGTTAACCCAGTCTGGCAGAGACAGACTGGTTAGTGCTGGAAGGGACCATTACTGGGGCCATTTTATATAATACTCATCACTCACATATTTGTGTGTGTGTCCACGTACAACTCTGCTAACTTCATTTTTGTGGTTTTCAGTTTTTTATTTATATAATTCTGTAATATTAGAATAGGAAAAAAATCACCTCTACGTTAAGCCATAGAAGAGGGAGGGACCCCCAGTGTGAAAATTCGTTTTCTAGACTAGAGCCTATACTTGTGATCTGTCTGCTTCTTCTGTGTGTACATACACAAATGTGCAGGTTTCTGTTTCTTTGACTTGTTTGTTAAGGTATCCAACTTACATTAGGAATTCAACAGGAATCAGAAGGCAGGGAACAATCATTGGGTAAAAGTAAATTCTACTTGTAGGAGTTGGACAGTGTACATATTGAATCCTTCAACAAGGGACTAGGACATAGGAAAGGGAAATGAAACAGGTTCCTGGAGCCAGTAAGTGCGGTAAAGATCAAGATCAGAGGAGGGGTCTGAGGAGTGATTTGGACTGGCTGGAGTGACAAAGAACCACAGGGTAAAGGGAAAGGACTGAGGGCTGAGGAGATATCTAAAGAGGACCTGATGAGGTTCTGGGGGAGAACTGGGAGTGGCTTGTTAAAGAAAAGGATCAGGTAGAAGTACTGGTGTGGAATAAGAAGTTTGAGGAGGAAGATTGGAACTGGGAGGTTTGGAGCAGAGGCAATGATAAAATTCAATTCCTCAGGTCATCTGTCTCAACCATGAGACCATCCTTGCAATTCTGCACACCCCTGCCTTATTCATACCACTACTTCTATTTTCTTTTATCATCAGCAACAGTGGGTGCATCTATACATGCATTAATGTGCTTTTCCTAATGTGCATTAAATTTTCTATCTCCAGTGTGAGGTACCAAATAAATGTGCATTAGGCTGCCCTAATGCACACTACAAAAAGCTCACTTTTTAAAGTTATGCTTCATGCACAGTAGCCTATTTTACTGTGTATTAGCATAATTGCATGGTTTTTGTGTGACACTTTAATGTACAGTAAAATAGGCTACTGTGCATTAAAGTGCATGTGTAGATGCACCCAGTCTCTTTTACTATCCTGGTTCATTTTCAGAGAACATTTGCTTTGTGTCCTGAATGAGGTCTATGGAAAAAGCAGTATGTGCTTATATAATTGAAGATGGTATCATAATGCCCACATACAAGGGGAATTGAAACAATATTAGAGGGATTATTATAATTCTGACATTTTCTATCACTTGATTTTGCAACTTTCATAGTGTTATTTTAATTTGGTTTTTATGCAAAATAATTTATACACTATTAGGTATGTGCTTAAAGTCTTTGACCAAGAGCAAAATAGTATTTTGGAAAGTTGATAGAGCCAACTTTTACCTCATTCTTCAGTCAGACAAGTATAGCATCATTTGTGGCACTGAGGCTGGATAGTAGGATCATCTAACCCACTGAACAGGATTGTGTCTGCTTGACACCCTAAACACAAAATCATCCTGAGGTCACCTGAAGTGTTATTCATTCAATAAGTGGCACTTTTCCACTAAGCTCCCCCTAAACTGAGATCCTGTAGTCATTAAGAGTTGTGTGGGATCCATGACAAGGCTGAGCTGTAGTTCTGATATATTGCCAAATTCTGCTGATTGAAATTCCTTCTGTAGATGCAAGCTAGACTAGTCCTCACTGCTTAATCTTAACTGTTTTGCAGCGTATAGTGTTCACTGTTTTATTGGAATCACATAATGACATTCAGCTCTGGAAAACAGTTCTTACACTCCACTTTTGAGATGATTGTGCAATAGGGCAATAGGTGCAATAGGGCTAGGTGCAGCAATCTGTGCACATGCATATGTGTATTCACCTGAAGGAACTAATCCTGTGGTTAGACCTTAATCAGGCCATTCCAATTGACTGCAATAGAAGTTTTCTTAAATTGGAACTGAGTAACAACTCAGTATAAACTGCAAGAGTTTGGTCAAGCAGTTGGAAACTGTACGGGACAGAAGGTGCTCAATTTTAAAGGGTTTGTTGTTTAGTACTACAGTATGTTGTATGTATTTTGCCAACTAAAAAAGTTGTTCTACTCCTAGAGATGCACAATATGGCCATGAATAATTATTAACTAATTATTGAATTATTAGGAATTCAAGAGGAGTCTGGCAAATGACAATTAATATTATAGGCCTCACTAAACTAAGAAGCACTCCACTTAGATGTTGAATGGAAACATTGGGTTTGATTTTCTGTTCCCTTTTTGTACAGGAATGACACAGGGCTTTAAATTCTTACTGTTCTGTCCCTCTTTTGAGGTCAACTCAAGCCATGCTGAATCCCCAGAGTTGGTTAAGAGGGCCCACAGGGTACTATAGGTCCAGATTGCTATAGTCACAAGGGGATTTCTGACAGCTGGAGCACAGCTGTGATCTACATGTGCCCTATCTTCTTTTGACCACAACCTCCATGTTTATGGACTGTAAGTACAGCTGTTCTTTTGGCTTCTTGTATTGAGGACTCCCTGCAGTGGTAGAGAGCTCTAGTGGCCAGATACTCTGGAGCAGAACAAAGGAGCAGTAATGGAATAAGGAACCTGGTGTTGGTCCTTTGGGAATTCTGCTCTTCTCACCTAGGCTACCAAATAGGAACATCTAACAACCTGTACTGGCTTTGAACTGGCAAGCTGGGGGTGCAAGTGTCTATGTGTCATCCTTGCCCCTCCCAGAACTCACCAGACTTCCAGACGTTATTACTTTAAAAGACGACAGTTAGGTTCCTGGAGCTGAAAAGGGTTTGATTGTAGACCCATGATGCTCATTTAATATTAGTCCTTATGAACTGACATATGGTAGACATGATTTTTAATCAAGACTTTTAGCTCTGTTTTACTGCAGAGCACTATGGAATTTACATTAAGAAAAAAATCTGCTGTCAGTATAGTACAGGACTGCCTAGTAATCAGAGTGGAAAGTCAAGTTTGAAACAAATTGGCACCTGATCAGATAAAAATTCAAACTGGTAACATTTGTGCAGGAAAACAAGTCAGATCTGGGATAAATGGGAAAGCTATTCTATTTTATTCCTTTTGCAAAGGAATTAAGTTTAAACAGAGCATTGGACTTAATCTAGACCACCTTTACATGAAGGTTTATCTGTACACTTAGCTGATCTATCATCCTCAGAGCTATATCTGTTTAAAATGAAGAGTTACTTGGAAGTGAGGTCACATAATGTAAATTTTTTTTAAATTGCTTTGCAAATCAAATACTGGAGGTTAAAATGTTTTCTATTGTTGTTCTTCTGGCTCAGTATGGTTTAATATTAGTAGGTGCTTTGATCCTCAGATGTTTTTGTAATTGATTACCCCCTTTCTGACTCATTGTGTGAGCGCTATCAGGTAATGAAAGAGTTAACAATATGTTTCAGGCCTCAGCCACAACATGCACTTAATGCTCCGTCCAGCTCTCACATGGTTTGTATTCTTGCGCTGATGGAGCAGTGTGTTCATGGCATCTGGTTCCCTGGCAACAGCTTTCATTGGCTCAATCAAAGCCTTTTCTTCTTAAGAAAGCTCCCACTGTGACACCCTACTACCACCACTAATCACCATCTTAACCAAGTGTTTAAGGCGCAGCTGGTACACAAAATAGTGCTTGTACATGTGAGAAGATTAAGAGGCTACCTTAGAATACACCTGCCCCAAACAGTGCACACACTGGCTTGTCTGTACGTACTGGAAGATATTTGATTTCTGCTAGAAGTGCTGGGGGCCAGGACACAAAGTTTCCTTAGACATGATCTGAGGCACAAATCCATAAGCCATTGTGTTTAGTGAATGGCTGTTTCCTGTTTTAGTTGGGTGGGGTTTGGGCCTCTGCTGACCAGTTTGGACCAGTTTCAACTGGTTTGAACTGGTTCCAGCCGATTTGAACTGGTTCTGACTGGTTCCGATTGGTTTAAACTGATTCTAACTGGTTTGAACCAGTTTTGACTGGTTCCGGCTGGTTTGAACTGGTTCCAACTTTGTTTTGACCAGTTCCAATCCGATTTGAACCAGTTCTGACCTGATTTGAACTGGTCTGAATGGTTCCGACTGGAACTGGTCCTTTCCGGTCAGAACCAGTCTTTACTGGTCGGAGTTGGTTCAAGTGGTTGGAACTGGTTCAATTAGGTTGGAACCAAGAAGAAATCTCCCAATGTGTGAACCAGAGGACGATGAAGTGTTTCACATGTCAAAGAGGTTGGAAAAGCTTTTATTGGTGGCACAAACAAATACCCCATCCCTTTTGTGTAGAACTTGTACTTGGGGTTCAGATTGGAGGCCCAATTAATAAACAGAGAAATTAATACTCCCTTTAGCATGCTTCCCTCAGAAAGGTTTTCTCTAATGGGATAGATGCTAAAAAGTGATAATTCCCCTTTTTATTCCAGACTTGACTGGCAATCTAGGAAAGTAACTCATCTTCTGTGACCCCAAACAGAGTTGCACTTTACAGGACTGACCCACTGGAGAGACCTGGCCTCACACTGAAGAGGCGGGCAGGGAGCATTTTCAGCAGGGTGGCTCCAGTTCTGAGACTCCCTGCCAGAAGCAATTAGACTGGGCCTATGTCTGCTTTGACTGTTTCTAAACATAAACCATGCCTTCTTGAGAAATCGTCTGCCTAGGACCATTCACCACTTCAAGAAGTAAAATGAATCCACATACTCCTTTAAATCTAGGGAAAGAAAGGAAGAAAACTCATTTTAGAGTGTTGTATGCTTTGTTTTCCCTAGTTCTGCTTGGCCTTGGGATGTTAAAATGATCGGTCCCTGAGAGAAGAGAGGAAGACCAGTTTTGAGGTCACATTACTAGATTGTTTAGGAATTTGGGGTTAATTTCTCAAACTTTCCACAGGCATTCTGTATGACCCCATTTATCCAGAATATAATAAGATCTTTGATTAAAGAACATCTGGGTTTTTTTCCTCTTTTCTACCAGCACCTAGAACAACAAGACCCTACTCCATAACTGGGGGTCTCTAGATATAACAGTATTACCCAGCTAATTTTTCAGTGAATAGAGTTTTGATGAGTTTGAAGAAACATAATTTGCAAAGTTATAAATGATTGAAAAAATATATTTATCATATGCAGTATTTAATTTATTACTGCTGTCATTCTAAATTTATAACTTTTTATTTTCTTCTCCTGAAATATCTGTTTGGCACCCATTGATCCTTCTGGATCATGGTATATATATGAGAGGTCACCCAGACCTTTGATGTATATGCTTAGGAAGGAGATTTTTTTGGATAAGCAAAGGCTGCCCAGACTTTCCACCCCTGCTTAGGCCACTGAGACAGAATCTAAAGGCCAGACTGAGTCCAGATGTTTGGTGCTTCCATGGCTGTATTTGTATATACATTAACCTAATAGGATATTCAGGGGAGTCTGTGGTAGAATCCTTGCCTGTCACAAAGGAGACACTGGTTCGCATTCCCAGATGCTTATGCAAATACATACACACATACATATATCATGGAGAAGAAATTAACAAGTTATACATTGGGAATAACAGCAGTAATTAATGAAATACTGCATATGACAAATGTATTGTTTTCAGTCATTTATAACTTTTTAAATTATGTTTCTTCAAACTTATACATTACAATGTTGAATTTGATATACCTGCTTTTGAGGCTTGGAACAATTTTTTTCTGAAGATGTAACTGCTATACTTTTTCGTTACTTCCCAAGCTTCTGCCCTGTGGAAACCCTGTGAACATTTTGCTGAATATATCCTTAATACATCAGGTACTCAACAAATTAACAAATGTCCTAGGAAGGAGGCAATTACCATCCCTACTTCTAAAAGTGCTAGCAAGTATCTTTATATGATTAGTGAAATTTATGCACAGCAGCACTGATGGAAAAGCAAAATCAATTTTCTCTCCTGTCCTTAGGCAAGGCAAGAATTTGTAAATTAAATTTAGTTTTATAAAAAAAGTTGTGTTTCTTTTTTGAAAGATTTTTGGACTAAATAAAACTCCTACTTCCAGAGACTTCAGTTATCTAATTTTCTTTTCAAAACATTTCCTGTTCAAAACATCCAATCTGTTCTTTTTGCTGCAGAAAAAAATGCATTTCAAACCTACCAACGTTATTTATGAGCACATCATCAGTTCTCCATTGGAATACTTAATAAGCCCACTAGCACTCTGAAATGGCTAAGCCTCGGCATGACACTATGCTGCCTGCAGCTAAACCATGAGAACTGCTAGGACTGAAATCAAGCCTACATCACAGATGGAGGCTGCAGAGAAATGGCCTCCATGAGTTGCCTCCAGTATCTGAGTTCCTACTGGAACTTTTCCACCCGTCATTTTAGAAAACAGCAGGAATTGAGTCTTTCACACTAGGAGTCAATTAAAGAAACCCAAATTATTGCCATTTGAATAAACAATTATTTCTTTTTCACTCTCACAGAAGCTCAGTACAATAAACTAAAAGCCAGAACTAATTAAATGATCTGATAGTATAAATCCTATTAGAAGTGTTTCATCTGGCTTAATTAATTCTTGCCTGAAATCATAGCTACTTTTAGTAAATGCTAGATGATTTTTTTAAAAATGGATCCAATTTATATCTGTTTCCAAGACCGTTAATTTGCTCAGTCTTGGCAGCTAATGTGGAACTATTTGCAGGATTGTTTACTCCTAGAAAGATTTTCTACTCTACAGAAGGTCCAAATCCTAATGCATGAAAAATATCTTACCAGTCACAAAAGTAGACTTAAAAAAAAAAAGAGTTCAGCAGTAAGATAAACCAAAGCTGGAAAATGCATTGCAGCCAATTAATTCATGGCAGAGTCACTGTGGGCTGATCCTTCTCATTAACAGTTACACTGCTGGTCATGAATGCATTTATGTGCCTCATGTCAACTAGAACAGAAAATTGGTCCTTTCTGGGAGGGTTTTGGCCAAAACTTCATTCAAAACTGTGAGTGTATCTGGATTAAGAGATTTGAATGTGAACCTGTGAAATTGGAAGAGGTTTGGATGCAAGCTCCTATCTTTTAGTCCATCCCTTGATATCACATTATAGTAGAAGTGGTACTCATCACTTGTCTATATTCAGAGACTGGAATAACTGTAAATCCTGGACTGAGGCTTATGACCTTGTTGTAATTAGGTCACCAAAAGAATGTAAATCATTTAGGAACAATTTTTTATTTCTTGCTAACCAGAGATTCCTACTCAAGATAAGAGGGGCTGTAAGTGCTGCAGGAATGAAGACATAATACACAATTATATATGTACTGTAACGGTAAAGCTAAAAGTAGCTGTGTGCAGCTGAACAAAGACAGTGAATGTATATTCCTACCAAGAGATCTTAGGTTTCCTTGAGGGCTTGCTGCTGCTTTGGGAGTTAAAACTGAAGTAAAAAGATTGTCATTTTCAGTCTTACCAGAAACAGGTTTTAAAGTCTGTAGCATTATTAAAGTAGTATAAAATGTACCAGTAAAATAATAGAATTAGAGGGTTGATGAAAAGAACCTCAGGAGTCCTCTAGTGTGACCTCTTGCACAGACATAGGATATACTGTTCATAGGTGTCAGGTGGTGGAAGGGACCTCTTGAGATCATCAGGTCCAGCACCCTTGTGCTTGGGCAGAAAAGACTGCTGGAGTCAGATGACCCCAGCAAAGTAAGCATCCACGTATTTTTTGAAGATCTTAAAATGTATGTATATTATGTACATATTTATGTCAGCAAGATGACACTGCCACAGAATAATGGTTGACAGCTACTCATTATTGAAAGCTGATGAAAAAAATATGGAGACATCAATATAGTCCTCAGTTAGTAGAAAATGGGTGGGCATACACTAAGAGGGACATGTGACTTATAACATCTCCGGGTACACTGTTACATTACCTTTTTGCTCCAGTGAGCCTTGTTTTTTGTACATAGTGCTGTCCTGCTTGGCCTGAGACTGTAACTTGTTATTCATTAGTTTGCAAAAGTTTGAGTTTTTCTGAAATCATTGTTCTGGACAGACAACCATAACTGCATTAATGAAGCTCTTTGTCAGTGAATTTACTAGAGTTTTGAATGTTTGATCAGAAAGATTTCTTGTATCAGTTAGTGTGCACTTAGGCAGTTCTTGTTACCAAGTAACTTTGTAGTTGAGATGCTACTGTGACCAGGTACAGGCAAAGTATTCCTCCTGTACACTTTGTTATTGTGAAATGAGATAATTGTTGTACTTTGAAATGTTTGGAGGGTGGATTTTCTGACAGGGTAGGGAGAGAAATCACAGACATGGTCTATGTCACCAAATTTTGGCAACTTATTAAATAGTATGTATAGTAATTTTAAGCATATGAAAAAAAACTGGTATCTCTCTTCTTCTCAGCTCTTCTTCCCCATCCATCCAGCTGCAATTTAGTTTTACCAGTATTTCCACCTAACCTTCCACTTCCAGTGCTATTGAACCATTGGCACATTGAAAATGTTGCCTTGCTATGTAACACACTGACACTCTGCATGTGTACCATAGGTAGCATGTTACTGGATGGCTGCACATACTTTCCCTGCCTGACACCTGTCAATCCCTCTGCTCAGCTAAGCCCAGTACCCCTGTTCCCTCTCCATCCGAGTCCTTGGTCCAGTCTGTTCTTCCTCCAAGCTGGACCTCTGTACTACACCCCACAAAAATCTTTTTCCATTTTCAGGTTTTTTGGGGGGGGAGCACTACTGTTTAAAATTCATTTTAGGTACATTTCAAAACTTTTAATTTACAAATACCAAAACAAAATTCTTTCATACTTTCCACCCCCCGTATTTTTTCAGCTGAAACAAATGAATATGAATTTTTCAACTTTTGCAGTTGCCATGAATAAGCATTTTATTAATAAAAAGAAAAAACTGCCCCAAAACTTTTCCCAGCTCTACTGTTTAACCTTACCTCCAGTAGAATTGGTGCTCTCCCACAGTTATAAATAGCAATTTAAATGTCTTGCACTGTTGATCACTTAGAAATATCCAGTGAACTGTTTTCTCCTTGTTGAGGAACATATTCCTTTCATGAGCAAGCTTTCTAATTGCCTGGGTTTTTTGCTGAATGGTAGGCCAACCACCAGCCTATCCCACCTCTCTTCACTGCAGGTATTTTTCAATACCTAGGATCACTCAGCCCATGTACATTTTTTTTACAACCAAAAGAAACAGGCAGGGGAGGTCATGCGATTCCAACACTCATCATATGAAGAGGCCCACAGAGTGCATTGCAGTGAAGTCTTCAGAACTGGTACACAAAAGCCTAAGTGGAGAGAAGAAACACCTCTGCCCAGAGGCATAACACTGCAGCTGGACACTCAGGCAAGGGGCAACTTCCATTTGCAACTTTGCCACTGGCATAACCATGTAGCTGTGACAGATTTTTTCTGCCCCCCACCCTGCTCCCCAACATTGTAAGCACCTGAGGCAGGTGCCGAGTTGTGGTCACTCTGTCTGAGTTACATCACTGCCTTTGCCATAGGTGGCAGGAGAAAATATTATTTGGGAGGGGCTGAGGAGTATGCGGATACCGCACTGCAGTGGCGAGGCATGGCAGCGGCACTGGAGCAATGGAACCGTGCAGCGCTCAGCACACACGGGGCACTGGCCTGGCTGCATGCCTAGCAGAGCTGGGCACTGTGGTGCTGCTGCTGTCAGTGACCACTGTGAAATTAGTTGGAGGAGGGGCCCCAGCCTTCCACCACCTTTGACCTTTGCCCTTGCCTTTGCCCCTGCCCCTGCTCCGGGAGGAGGATGAAGGGAAACACAACTTAGCCATGTCTCCATTTGGCCACTAGCATTTAGTAAGTTCCACAAACAAATTAAATTAAAGTTAATTTGTCACCCAGGCCTGTCCTTTGTCTCAAAACTGAAACACTATATTGAGCTGAAAACTACACACACACACACACACACACACACACACACACACACACACACACACACACACACACACACACACACACACACACACACACACGAGATAGTAGAGGCAGTCTCTGTCCCAAAGGGTATGCATCCTAAATAGACAGGCAGAAAGGGACAGAGAAGCACAGGTAACTGGAGTAATGTACAGATCAAGAGAAGATATGGCAATAAAATCTAGGTCTCTAGACTCCCAGTTCAGTGTTCCATCTACTGGACCATACTGCATCTCAGCTACTAATATTATTATTTATGCAAAGCTAAATGTAAGAACAAATTAAACTGTCTAGTTACTGTTCAGTAAGTTTATGGGGGTAAGACTTAACATAGCCTGGGATTGGAGTGAGGGAAGGCATGGGACAGGTCTTTGATTTCAAGGGTTCTAACAAAACCATCATCCCCTATACTTGTTTTTCTATGTCCATCTTGTTAGCTCCTCTTAATAGTTTTAACTGATTAAAAATATTAAAACTTGAGGATGGTTGGCCAAATGCAGGACAGGTCAGTTTTGTTAAGGTAGTTGTGAATTTGAGTTGTATAAGTTGGAAGATGCTAGACAGAAGCATGAAAATGGAACTTAAGTATCCTGAGATAGTTCTGTAAGAGTATGTTGAGTTTTATTTTTATCATTTGTTTAACTCCATCCCTAAGATCTTTAAATGAAACAAATTAATAGAAATAGAGGAAAAATGTTAAAATAAATACAATGGCAAAAACTTCAAGGTGCACTGAAGACAGAAAATAAAATGTTTCTTAGCACAGATATAAACCTTTGCATCTTGAAAGCATAGCACTAATATTCACCCATTAATCCACCTGTACAAAGGGGCGACTTCTTACTGAAAAAGGGGAAAGTTTTCTTAGAAAGAATAAATGCAAAATATAGCTCTAGATCTGGACTTCAAATCTTCTAAAGTTCAGATCCAGGATTTTGATTTAGCCCATCATAGAAGTAGAAATGACCTGTGGAATTTGGATTTGGATTCTGAAAACCCTGCCTACCTTCCTTCTCTACCACCCTACCTCTCAGTTAGAACAAGACCATTTAGATCAGGGCACTGCTTAATATTTTCTATTAGTAGCCAGATTATGAATCAAATTTTGCCTTCAGCTACTTTGTGCTCAAGTCTTTTTGACTTAGTTGTTTCTTCATATCCAATGGTTCTGTTACTATCTTTAGGTAAGAGAGTATGTAAAGAAAAACAATATGAGTAAATTCACTTTCTAGAATGGCTTTCTATCCAGTCACATAATACTACTCAGTTTCTGACTGGTATGTGTAATTGTGTAGTGGTATCAAGTGACATCTGTTTTACTGGCTGTTGGGCCCAGTGGAATGTTGCTTTGTACATCTCATACAGTAAGTACAGGAAATGCAGCCTGAAATTTTACAATTTGCTGTTAATTAAAAAGAATTGAGAGAAAGGGGGAGAGAGACAAAAGACCATTACAAGAAAGAAATGCTCGTTTCATCATGGTTAAAATAAAAAAGATTCTATCTTTACATTTAGTTTTTACCGTTTCTAAAGTCTGACTCTTGCTTTAGATAATCAAAGCTGGCTTTGAACTAGCACACACAAAAAATCTTTTTTTCTTTAAAAATAGCCCTATAGATGTATATACATATCACAGCCTTTCATTCCTTTTATAGATCACTTCATTTTCTGCAAGAATGTGGAAGTTCTGATCAAATCAAAGCTCACACAGGCACCACAACAAACACAGGGAATGGGATCCAGACACATTACTACAATTAACACCAATGTTTAATTAGCAGCCAGCTGCACTGGGTAAGAGCTTTTTGATTTTCATCTCTTTGCTGTGTTTTTGAAGTTAGATTTACCTACTACTGTAGCTCTCTTAGTTGTTATACTAATGCACATGCAAAAAAAAAAAGCCTCTTTTGGAAATTTTTGGAAGGGGGCCATAACAGACACTTGATCTGGTTCATAGCTTAGGTAAATATTTAGGAAGCAGTTTGCTCTGACTATGCATTGGGAAAAAAAACAAAAGCTTTATGGCCAGGAACATGCTTTGATATATTTAAAGAAAAGAAAAGAAAAGAAAAGAAAAGAAAAGAAAAGAAAAGAAAAGAAAGCTATTCAAGGATAATTAAAGAGAGTGCTATAGGTGTCTTGGTCCAAAGAGCTATATCAAGGTAACATGCAAAATTTTTACCTAAAACAGCTTTGATTTCTCTGTTTTATGCCACAAGCAAAAAATGTCACCGCTGCATGGTTTTGCCTGTTGCCAAGGCAGGAAAATGCGTGAACACACTCCTAATTCTCCTTAGCCAATTCTGCAAGGGAGAAACCAAGAGGTGACATTAACAGTGTTGCTGTAAGTCATGGTGATATCTGTATTACAAAAAAAAGTGTTCTGCAAGACCTGGTGAAACAGCACTAGCACAGAAGTGTAAACAACGTGTATAAGAATTGTGCTAAAACCTTGGACACCCCTAGGGCTTCCTAACTGAATATAGTCACACAAACCATAGCTAGGCTTCTTCTAAACTACAAGTTAGAAGTTTTAATACATTTTATAGGACAAGAGAAGTGTAATCAGATCCTTTGGTAGTAGTTCATTCTGTAACAGAAAGGACCTAAGACTGAGGCATACAGGAAGTACTGTATACCTCCTAACTAGCCCATACAAGTCTGAATCCTTATCTCAGTTACACAAATACAAATGTGTAATTGAGGACAGAAATTAGCATATTATACTTAACTGTAACCAAGTGATATATGCCTCTCATGGTGCATGCTTCAGTTCAGCTTACTTTTCTAAATTATCTCGCTCAATTTTTCATTTTTATTTTTTACCTATTAGCACTTTTTATTTGAGTCCTGACTCTCCTGTGCTCAACTTGCCTAATTTAGATAACTTAATGGAAAAGGCCAAGCTGGAAGTCTTAATTTGACTCTCTCTAGAATGGGACCTATTCACAAAATGTGTAGCTTTTGAGCAGACAGCTACCTGAGGTGCTTATGGGTCCACTACTCTTTTTCCTAGATGACTTTCCAGCCCTGTGATCCATCTTCCATAATGATTACTCCCCTAGATAGTGTACACTGATTTTCCAGCTATAAGAACAACATGCTTACACAAAGCTAAAGCTTCATTGCAGCCCAACCAAGTTCTGACATGGCTTGGCCAGCCAGCATGAACGTGTTGTTGCTAGAATTTCCTGACTAATATAGAAAGGGATTTAAAAAAAAACTATTGTTATTAAAAACATGCTGCAGGCCCTGCCTATATATAAACAGGCAAGCTCTGTTGTTTCCTGGCTCAGTTTGGCTGGTGTCAGATAGAGGACCAATCTATGTTCAAATAGTATGGACTCATGACATAGTTTGCCTGTCTGATTGGGCCAGCCATAATTAATTAGAATCCTGTTTGGCTGCAACCATAGTGAAATTGTGCATAAGCACAGTCTTTCAACAGAGTTGAAAAACTAGTATAGACTGTACTCATACAGCAAACTGGCTCTAAAACACATGCAATCTTTCCATACTAGACAAGGAAACCCTACTTTTAAACAGGGTTGGAGTCCTCTCAGTTCTGTCCCATTATGAATAGAAACTACCTGAGGATACCTAAAACCTGACAAATATGGTTTACTTTCAGAGCTTTTATATTTTGTGTATCACTTTAGTTGAAGTGTATCAGTTTTAAGTGGGACACTTGGGATCTTCCCCCATTCTATATTTTTTCCCAGTCCTATATTATATAGCATCAGAGCTAGCAAAACCACACAGACATATTAGCAAGAAACATTATCCAAATTTATCCAGAGCAAGATCTTGGCAATAATTTCCCTCAATGAAGTCATAATACTGCAAGATTGCCTTAAAACCTTCCCTTTAGATTCTTACCTCTCCAAGAAACAGATTGAATTTTCATCAGTGCATGGTTGACAGCTCAGAGGTTGCAATCTCAAGGCCCTGCCAGATTCCAACAAATCTGTGAATTCTGCTAAATACCTTCTCACAAGGACATGAAAAAGGAAAGGAAAGCTAGATTCCTGGTTTTAAATAACAAGAATAGGTAGAAAGTGTGAAAGGTATGCAGTATAAAAGGTCCATATAAGGGACTGAAAAGGAAAGAAAATGAGATGCAGAAAGGAGAGACTTCCAGGGTACAACCAAGCGACTTTGTTTCTAAACCCATGAGAAATTTCAAACAATGTTTACTGTTGCCAGTTGTGTGGGTTTTACTTGCATGCACAGCTCTTGGTTGTGGATGGAACACTTTGAGAACCCCCCTTCCCCCCCACCCAACAAAACAAAAAAGAAGCAATCACTGGTATGGTAATTTACTAACAAAGCTGGCACATTATAAAAGTACGTTTTTACATGTAAACAGAGATACCCTGTTGCTCCTGCTGTTTTTAGGATTAAAAAATGTGGAAGGTCTTCTAGTTCACTAGTGCTTCAGGCATATTCTTATTTTTAGTACAGCAATTCTGAGAATTCAGGGAAAAAAAATAAAATATTTTGCACATCATAAAAAAACAGTATTCTGCACCTACAGGTACTTCGGGATCTTTATCAATGATAATCATTACCTGCTAAGGTCTTAAGGGAGGCATGACATCCTACTTACGTGAAAACTGAAGAGGATGAAATAACTCAAATTTCTACTGAAAGAGAAACTAGGAGATGTCAATGTGTCTGACCTGCAATTTCACTTTTCAATGACTAGCAAAGGACACCCCACTGCTCCCCTCCCCTGCTGCTTTCCAGGTCACTTCACAAAATATTCAAGTTATTTTTAAAACCCCTTTGTTTCCATTACAGAAGCTAATGCTGCTTCACTATGGCAAAGCTGAGAATGTGTTACTGTTTAACAACAACCTCATTGCCAGATTACAAGGTAACATTGTAACACTCCCCCCCCCCTCCCCCAGCATTCAAGGTACCTTCACTGCCTGAAATGTTCATGGTTATTTCCATTATGAACCAAATTCAGTCTTGATGCTAGTCATATCTATTTAAAAGGTAACAGGAGCTGTCATACAATAGTGTTAAATTTCAGTTTTAAAAAATCTCTAAATTTAGGGATCAAATGAAATCCAAGGGAATGCCTGTTTAGAGGGTTATATGGCTTGCTGTAAGCAGATTCAAAGCAGAAAAGTGTTTAATAAGAAATAAACAACTGCTTTACTTGTAATGGTTTCTAGAGATTTTCTTCTGACAAAGTGCTGAAAAAACTGGTTACCTAATGCTTGTGTCTGTTTATTAAATTTTCCATCCAGTTTCTGGACAAAGAAAGTTTTTGCCTCTGACTGCAGTTTCACATATCTGAGTAACAACTTAAAGGTTGGCCAGTCCTCTTGAGATCTTATTTGGAAGAGAGGAGGAGCAGGGAGCTAGTTTAGGTATTGGGCCTGTTGAAACTCAGTCATTAGCTGTTTGACACATTAAGAATTAGTTGCATATTTTGCACCAGAACTATGAAACAGCATGCCATAGGTGTCAGTTGTAACACAACTAAAACATTCCCAGTTTTTCAAAGTCCTGACTGCTGCAACCATTACATCAGACAGTAAGTAATGATGGATTAATGGGAGGAAAAATGTTTATAGAAAGCTTCAGGTTTCCTTAGTGAACAGAGTGAAACAACCTTCAGCAATTATCAATGAGTTTCTGTCATAGGAAAAGTTTGAAGAGGACTGACTGAGCTATGAAGCACAAGTCTTTTAAAAGTAAATCTGACAGAAGGGAATGATTTTGGTGAGCAGTTAGTGATGTCTAAAAATGATAAAGGTGGCCATTGTAGAAAAACAGCATAAATGGAGGCTGCTCTGAAAATGATTTGAAATCAATATTCTGTGCAGAAGACTTTAAAACCATTTGAGAGTACAGTGTTCACATGAAAAAAGTTTCTTAAAAAAACCCACAACTATATCTATCATGGGACTGTCAGTAAATAAAAGATCTATCCTGTAGGGCGATGGGGCCTACAGTGTGAGGTTAGAAGATGAACTCCCATCATGAGATGCATACAGCCATGAACAAATTGGCTTGTATTAAGAAAAATCATAAATCTAATTTAAAACCAACTGGCACTACTAAAATCTCATCTTTGATCATGGACCAAATGAATCAAAAGGCAGAAGAATCCAGGTTGGCTGAAAGTCTCTACTTCATTTAGAAAAAAAATGATTTAATAATTAGTGACAAAGTTGTGGCTGCAAAATCAGTGTGAAATCAACTTGCTTTATCAATTTCCAGACAAAGGCCATACAGTTAGGGTTCTGCAGTGTTCAATTTAGTTAAAAAAAAGTTTAGATAGCACATGTTTAATCTTATAAATGTTCATATCACTGTAAAGAAAGAAAGCAAAACAGAAGCCTGATTAGAGTATTAAATAATTCAGTTATTATTATTATTATTATTATTATATTAAGTTACTCCTGCCCCAAGAGTTTTGAAAAAATCAGAACTGAATACAGGGAAGGGTGTGGGGAGAAAAGGCAATTCAAAACATTTCCAATATGAAAGATATTCAAAAGACATGTCTCTTCAGCCACAGGTTTCAGAGTGCTACATGGCTGGGAAAGTATCCTCCTCATCAGCCCTATTTTACATATAGGGAAACTGGTTAATCAGCTTGCCCATAGACAGGAGTAGAGCCAGGAATAAGATCTGGTTGGGATACAAGGAAGCACCTCAAGGAGTTCAGGGACAGCAAAGATGCTTTTAATCAGCCTGAACAAGTGATATAGGATGCTAATGCTTCAGAAATACTACTTTGAGCCATGTTCAATTTCTGATTAATTTTGTATATATTTGCCCAGCTAAACTCCCTCTATCCATAAAACCAAAGCATAATTTAGGGATGGGAGAAAAAGTAGAATATAAAAAGAGCTGTATTCCTATACACATAACATTAACAATATACAAAACACAATATGTAAATTAGTATATATGCATGCAGAATATACAAATAAATCATTTTTTTAATAGCTTTGAATAAAAAATCATTTATTTATGATCTGTACACGGGATAAAGTGGGGCCTCATACAGACCTTCAAAACAAACAAAAAAGTAAAAACATAAATATGTATTTTCTTACAAAATGAGACATTTACAATATATACATACTGCATTGCCTTACTTTTCCATGTGCACCTCGTGAAAGACAAGAAACAAACCCTGCGTATGTTTGAGATCAGGAGAACTGAAAGATTTGACTCATGGGGCATTCTTTCCCCTGCCCCCTGCCCCCCTCCCAATTGCTGCATGCTCTTTAGACAGCAAGCTGACTATCCTCACCCTGAACACTGTTTTTTAAAGTTTCCTTCCAGTTTACTGCTCTTCATTCAAGGAGGCAAGAGGTGAGAGGGGAAGAACAATTTATGGCAGAGGGTGGGAAATCTTATAAAAAAATCCAGAACATCATTATTTATCTTTAGGGAAGAAACAAAATCAAACCCTTTAGATCATATCAAGCTAAAAAGTAGTAATTTCAGAAATAAACATATTTAAAAGTCATGTTATAAAATTTAGCATGATTTAAGGACAAAAAAATCAATCACAGTTCAGAAGGAATATGGCACTTAGAAGTTTAGTTTTTTAATCAGTTAAATCAGTCTGAAAATGTGTCACTTGTGATCGCTGGGAACTTCAGCGTTTGCACTTTTATTTAGAAAGTAAAAAACTCCTCACACTGACAATAAATTGACCAGATCAATTAAAAAAAAAAATGTGTGTGTGTGGGGGGTGAGAATCACTGTACCATGGTGCACTAATGTGCCCTCTAGGGAAATAGGATAAGGCAAAGGGGCAATTCCCAATCTAAACTCCTGTCCTCCAAATTCAGTTGCTCTTTTAGTAGACCCAGGGCATCCCAAGAAAGTGGGCTTGCAGAGAGACCAAGTGGTATGAACCTATCACAGCACGGCCTGGCCTGTCAGGTGTTCTGAATTACGATGTCTTTTTAAGTCTGGCTTTTCACTCCCCTAGAAAAAAGCAATCCGGACTGAGGAGCGTGGAAACACCCCGCCACCTCCCTCTCTCATGAAAGGAGCCTGCATCTGCAGGAGCTAGTCCCCACCCCACCCCCCTCCTCCCCAGGCTGCACCCCAACGACTTCTTTTTGTTAGCTTGCCTATAAAAACCGATCTCCTGCCCATGCCTTTCCACGGAGAAAACACTTTTGTTTCCCCTTTTGTCTCCTGTAACAAAGGCAGGGGGTGGAGGGGCGGGCTGAAAAGCAACAAGTCATTTCTTTTCAGGATGTTAAACACCAGCCCGCTCCCCCCCCCAAGCACCCACGCGAGTCGGGATGCGGTGTGATCTCCGAGACAAAGGCACCCCCCCGTCCCGAGCGGGCGCCCAGCTGCCAGGGGATCGCTCTGCCGGGCTGGGCTGGGCTGGGCTGGGGATCGGCCGGGAGAGGGAAGCCGGCCCGGCCGCCGCCCCCCTCGGGACATCGGCTTCACCTCCCGCAGGGCTGCCCGGGAATAAAACAATGCAGGGAGCCGGGAAGGGCACTTAGTCCGCGAGGCCGGGCCTGAGCCCCCGCGCCGGGCTCCACCAGGGCTTCCTGGGGCGCCCGCAGGGCAGGGCAGGGCAGGGCAGGGCAGGGCAGGGCAGGGCAGGGGGCAAGGGAGGGAGGCAGGCTCGCCCTCATACCGCCGTCTCCCCTTGGCTGCCGCTGCTGAGCCGGTGGTAGAAGCGCCGCCAGGACTGCAGGGTCTTGCCGGACCAGATCCAGAAGCCGGTGGTGATGCCCACAATCATGGTCATGAGGTACTTGATCATGAAGACGGTGAAGTCGGGGCTGGCGGGCGCCACGTGGCCGGGGCAGGGCACGGCGTAGGTCTTGCAGGTCTGCAGCAGCCAGGTGCGCTCCCAGGCGGGGCGGAAAGCCTGCTCGTAGAAGTAGCAGGCCAGCACGATGGTGGCGGGCACGGTGTAGAGCACGCTGAAGACGCCAATGCGCACCATGAGCTTCTCCAGCTTCTCGGTCTTGGTGCCGCCGTGCTTCATGATGGTGCGGATGCGGAAGAGCGACACGAAGCCGGCCAGCAGGAAGGACGTGCCGATGAAGAGGTAGACGAAGAGCGGCGCCAGCACGAAGCCGCGCAGCGAGTCCACGCTGTAGAGCCCCACGTAGCACACGCCGCTCAGCAGGTCGCCGTCCACTTGCCCCATGGCCAGGATGGTGATGGTCTTGACGGCCGGCACGGCCCAGGCCGCCAGGTGGAAGTACTGCGAGTTGGCCTCGATGGCCTCGTGGCCCCACTTCATGCCGGCCGCCAGGAACCAGGTGAGCGACAGCACGACCCACCAGATGGAGCTGGCCATGCCGAAGAAGTAGAGGATCATGAAGAGGATGGTGCAGCCCTCCTTCTTGGTGCCCTGCGCCACTGTGCGGTAGGCGTCCTCGGCGAAGCGCTCCGCGCAGGCCGCGCGCTCCTGCAGCACGAAGCCGGCCACGTGCGCCACGGCCACCATGAAGTAGCAGCCGGCCAGGAAGATGATGGGCCGCTCGGGGTAGCTGAAGCGTCGCATGTCCACCAGGTAGGTGAGCACGGTGAAGAGCGTGGAGGCGCAGCACAGCACGGACCACACGCCCACCCAGAGGCGGGCGAAGCGCACCTCGGCCTCCTTGAAGTACATCAGCCCGTCGGGCCGGCCCGGCTCGCACGGCGCCCCGCAGTCGCGCTCGCCCAGGAAGCGGTAGCCCAGGTAGGGCGGCACCTTGAGCTGCCGCGGGCACGAGAAGGCGAAGCCGGCGGCGGGCGGCGGCGTGGCCGGGGCCGGCGGGGAGCCGGCGGCGGCGGGCGGGAGCCCCGTGGAGCCCGCCCGGCC
>JAGPOW010003685.1:78033440-78065333 GCA_030014935.1 Caiman crocodilus
CCCGCGCCGTGCACCGGGAAGTGCTCGCAGCGCAGCCGCTCGGGCCACTGGAAGCCGAACTTGTTCATGAGCGCCTCGCAGCCCTGGCGCGCCCGCTCGCACAGGCTGCGGCACGGCGGGATGGCCTGCTCCAGCACCGTGCACACGGGCGCGTACATGGAGCACAGGAAAAACTTGAGCTCGGGCGAGCACTGCACCTTGACCAGCGGGTAGAACTGGTGCACCTCCAGCCCCGCGTCCTCCTGGCTCGTGTGGCCCAGCAGGTTGGGCAGGATGGTCTGGTTGTAGGCGATGTCCGTGCACAGCGGGATGGAGATGGGCTGGCAGAACCCGTGGTCCGGCACCGAGATGCCCTTCTCGCCGTGGTACTGCTGCGCCGCCGGCACGGCCAGCAGGGCGCCCAGCAGGGCAGCCAGACCCCGCCACATCCTCAGCGTTGCGGCGGGGCCGGGGCCGGGGCCGGGGCGGGCGCGGCCTCGGCTCCCCCCGCCGCCAGCGCCGGGCGCGGCGCAGGGGCGCTGCGGGGCAGCACTCACGTCCTCCCGCCCCGGGCAAGGGGGGGAAGCAGAAGTTGCCGGGGACGTCGCCGCCGCGGGGAGGAAAGGCACGAACCCGGCAGAGTCTCCGCGCGGCGGCTCCGCTCCCGCCGAGCCCGGGCTGCGGGCGGCCGCCTCTTCCGCCCGGGGGCTCCAGGAACTTTTACCATCCGGCGGCGAGGAGCGGGCGGCCGCCGCGTGTCCGCCCCCTCTCCCGGCGATAGCGACAGCTCCGGCCCGAGCGGGGCGCACAAAAGATACACACGGCTCAGTCTCCCGCCCCGCCCCGCCGGGCCCCATTCACAAACCGTGCGGCGGGCGGAGCCCCGCGGCTCGGCCCCAGCCAATCATGCCCCGTGTTGTCCCCGCAGCGGGGCAGCGGATTGGTGGTCGCAGGGGGAGGGGGGAGGGCAGGGCTAGAGGAGGGGGCTGGGTTGCGATCGGAGAAAAAGTTGAGAAAAAGTTTTCCTCAGATCTGATGAGCGGCGGCGCGCAACTGCGCACTCGGCTGCGCGGGGGTGGGCTTGCGCGGAAAGATTTCTCTCTCCGCTCCCCAAAAACACCCTTCCTGCGAGCGCCGGGGGTGCGGGGCTTTCGGCGAGCTCCTCCTTGCAGCTGTGGAGCTGCGAAATGAAATGGGAAAAAGACGTCCTCTGGGAGCAGGATTCCGAGGCTGCCCTCAGAGTAAAGTACCATTCATTGGACAATTCATTATATATATATATAATGCTGCTGGATAAATTATCTTGCCACAAAAGAACTTAACTTCACGCTGTAATAGCAACTCCAATCCACACTTATAAAACACAAGGCAGTTTTTTAAATCGGAGCAAAGATTACTCCATAAATGAGCAGGGGGTGTTAATTTCTATTTTAATGATCCTGGGCATTTATGAATATATATCAAAGGGCTTTATCATTTATATCCCCTTATATCAAAGGGTAGATAGATATAGATACATCTTGAGATATATATGTATATATCAGGCCACTAGAACATGTATATATATATAACACCCAGGATCATTAAAATAGAAATCAATGGTGTTGATTTCAGGGGGTGTTGATTTCTATATCTATTTGTATATATACCTTGATATATATGCCAAGGGGGTGTGTGTATGTGTAATACCCAGGATCATTAAAATAGAAATCAACACCCCCTAAAATCAACACTGTCACGAAGAGGTAGACAAAGATATTTATATAATGATCTATATTTATATATAGATATATATCCCTTGATGTTTATATATAAATGCCCAGGATCATTAAAACAGAAATCAACAACCCCTGCTCATTTGCGGAGTAATCTTTGCTAGGATTTTAAAAGCCACCTTGTGTTTTATAAGTGTGGGATTGGAGTTGCTGTTCCAGCATGAAGATTAAGTTTTTCTATGGTGTGGCAGAAGAAGCGAATTTATCCAGCAGTTTTAATTTTAAGAAAGATGAAGTTGGTTTCTAAATGCTTTGCTCTTGTTATGTATCGCTCAAAAATGGAAAAGCCCACTTGGTCCTGACAAAGTCTTCCCCCCACCTGCCTTGTATGGTGACAACAGCATATAAAGCCCCAGGATCTTTAAGAAAAGTAAAAGTTTCTCTATGGAGAAGTTTAGCTTGCACTTCAGAAAAAGCACCCAGTTACTTCGGGCATGGGTATTATTAGAGGGCCAAGGGAAGCTGAATACTTGCAAAATTACTCTAAATGTGTGAACATCAAGGGATAGGTTATCACTTCTACATCCATACTTGTGTTTTGAGGTGTGCTGCCTTAGTAACAGTTGCTGGAGATACCCTGCCCCTAATGGGACAAAGAATAGTCTTGTCTTTGCACTTTGAGCACCATTGTATTAATAAAGGGAAGGAAGAGTGCTGCAAGTGACCTAGCCACACTCTGGTAGGATTTGAACACTCATCAGATCCTGCTATTCAACCTATCACTTATTTTCCTAAAGGGAATGTGTCTGGTATAAATCCATTGACCTTGATTATTTTATTCTGGATTTATATATGATTACGGTAGCAGAATTTGTCTCAAGTGGCTCAGATAATAACATTTTGACTGCCACTGGGTGGACAGGATGCACTTTTTGGGAGAGGTGGTCCTTTGCCTTTTCCCTCACCTTCTACTCATGCTTAAGAGAAGTTACAACATAGCCCAGCATTGGTGAGGTAATAAGGAGTTTACCTTTGTTACATTATATAAGAAAATTAGATACTGTAATAAATGGACATTCAAATAGGGATTTGTTTCTCCAAAAATTTGGGTTTTTTTAAATATGATGCTGTCAAAAACACATATATGGCAAAATTGTTTGTTTCATTATTGTAAGAACTATTTCTGGAAAATAAATCAGTTTTTCCTGTGTTATAGAAGTTTGGGATCATCCCAAATAACTTGAATTTCTTAATTTGGCATAGTTACTTTCCTGGATTACTTATTTTCATACAATCACTGACCAAGTATTTCAGTATGCTTAATTTAAATTTGTTCCCATAACAAAACTTTCCTATAGACTTTCCTATGGCATCGTTTGCTCCTTGACTATAACTGTTGTTTTTTCTTCTTCTGTCCCATCTTTATCCCAATCCATGAGCTACTCAATCGCTTTAAAAAAAAAAACAACTTTCCCTAAAACCTTCTTTTTCTCTTTGACTTATTTGACTGACTTCCTTTGCAAAGCATTCGATGACAGTCACTGTGAAGAATGCTGTATAAAAAGAAATGTTTCACTACCAATCAATGACAATGCACAGAAAGAAGCTAACTGCAGACTTCCTGCCCCCTGCTTTGCCCACTCTGATTTCTGGACATGAGAAGTCGGGGATTCACAGCTGGTGAAATAATTTTGCAAAAGATCCTCTTTTTGTAAAGAAAATGGTTTCAGGCCTTGTGGAAAATGTGACAGAAACCAATGATAGTGAACAGCTTCAGAACAGAAATGGACACTTGGTGATTGAATGCTAGCATTCTGCCTAGATATGCAAGTCATATGGCAGGTTACATCATGGACTAACGTGAAGGTCCTGCTGTACTTTCAAACAGCTGGACAATTTAAAGATTTGGGGTCCATGAATTACTAGGGCAGGAAGCTGTAGAATCCACTGAATTCAATGAACCACCACGCACTAACACCACAGCTGAACTTCATGCAAAGTATTTCTTTTCACATTGAATTCTTGTCAGTTTGCTTGCAATGTAAATTTACAGTTTTTTAAAAAATATTTTAACACTTTTATAAGCTTAAGGGTGGTTTTGGAGGGGTGAGAGAAATGGAAAAGGAAAACAGGAGGCTTAAACCATGACTTGCTGGTTGGTCCTTAGATCCTCTTTGCTTAACAGATGTGCTTATTAGGCCACTGCTCCTCACTGTCATGAACTTTGAGAGTTGATGAGGCAACTGATGTTTTGCATAGGAGTCATACAACATTACTGTTATATAGGTTTTACATGTAGGTGTAGACATACCATATTGAAAGCCACTTCAGAATTCAGTACTAAAGTGCCGGAGCTAAGAGAGAAAAAGGAAGGAAAACTGGAGTATAAGTCAGGAAGACAAGACATCTAATTTATTCCATGAGAAGATATGGAAAAAGAGCAAGCTTATCACGTGGAAAGATACTGAAAGGCTGTTCAAGAATGTGTGACAGGATATCCTGTGTCCTTAAGACTGAGGAGAGAAGTCTTGAAGGCATGCTACCCCTTTTCAAAGCTTCCTCCCCCTGCAAACACAGATCCTCAGAATGAAGGAAACTACTATTGAGGCAGAAGAATTGGTCTCAGGATGACAATTTTATTTAAGGAGAAGCCAGGCTGACAGCTGTGTCTGAGGCTCAGTACCAGAGTTTGAAGTCTGGGTAGTTTGAGGCTAGCTGGCTTCACATCTCCAGCGCTCACCCAGAGAGAATCTTAATATAGCAGATGATTGATCCAACTCCTTTAACCAGGGCATCTAATCATTTTCCAGAACCAGGAGAACTGGTCAATCAATGCGACAAATACCATTTTTCTTCATTCTCAACAAGTCAAGTTTCAAGGAACTCATTTTTCAGTTCCTTCCCCACCCTGTTAGTTTTCACCATCCATGAAAAACGGAGATCTAGAACAGATGGTGGTATGTGGTTACCCCAGTACATTTAGAACCTTATTAAGTGATGTTGGCTGAAACTGAAGTGAGGAGGACTTAGTATCTGCCCTGCCAGACAGTCTACTTTCAGTGATACAGGTAGCTCAATCCAAATTCACTAGTTTTAATTTGCAAAATAGCTAACATTGCTTCACAAATGGGGGTATTCTCATTAGCAGCTGAGCACAGGCAGCTAGTATTAGCCAAATAACCAACTGCTGAGAACATGTTGCTGAAAAAAACTTTACAGATGCTGAGAAACTGGTCTTTGCTTGATGCAAAAATACAGAAAATCTTTTTGGTACAATCATTCACTCAGTGCTCTGTCTTCCCTCTCTGATTTTATGTGCTGTTGTTCTGCCATAAAACCTCAAATCAAAGGAAATATTGATTGGCCCACGACACAAGAATAATTTTCAATCATCGAATCTCTAATGTTAGTGCAGATACAAATATGTGGCCAGTACTGTAATGTGGTCTTTTTATTGTGTGCTAAGGCCTCTGTAAACACTGTAGTTTCCCTTTTGTTGTCTCCCTTGTCTCCTATCCCCTCTGATGCAAAACTCTTCATGCAGGAAAAAAAACCCAACTTGTCTCTCAGTACTTACTTTGGATGCCTCAGGGTGAATGTTCTTAAGATTATCTGGTTCAGGATTTTCAGTCATCATTGCCATTTAAGATAACAAAGACCTCTATTTCCTCACTCTCCATTCACAGTTTGGCAGAAACTTGCTACTATTCAGTGGCTCCCATTGTTCTTATTGCTATTTGTCTTTCCAAAGCCTCCAATTTATCTAGCTGAATTAAGTACTGATTTAGTAAAATAAAATAAATTCCATGACATTTTAACCTTAACATTTCTGAAGCATTTTTTGTGCATTTATACATAGTCATTCATACTATAGAGCAGGGGTAACTTGCAATACCCAAATGTAAAACCTACCAACATATCACCACCCCCACAATTACTACACCACACAACAGAACCATAAACATTTCTGGAGCTTACAGCTGCACCTCCAGAAATGTAATATATCTCATCCAATACACCAAATGCCCAGATGGAAAATATGTAGGAGAGACCAAACCACAACTGTGCACCAAAATGAACACACTGGAAGTCTATCAAAGACAAGAATATCCAGTTACCTATGTCATCATATTTCTCACAAGAAAACCACTCTCTCTCCAATATCTCAGTTCTAATCCTTGACGGGAATTTACAAATACTTTTCACAGATGAGCCTATGAACTTCACTTTATCAATCTACTGGATACAAAAAATAATGGACTAAATATAAAAATTGAATTTATGACATATTACAACCTGCCTAACATCTGACTCCCCAGGTATCTCTTTACTATTTACCAGCTACATTTCCTCTTGCCCCTGCCCCAACCCGTCTCTCACCCACTGACCACTGACTCCTCAATTTACATCTTCACTGACTGGTTTTTTTGCATGCATATCAGTCTCTGGCTTCTTTATTATTCATTCCATCAAGGAAGAGCACACACCAACTGCAGATACTTCCTCAGCTTGATGAAGGGTATTTATACCTGAAAGCTTGCAAAGAAGAATTTTTCCAACTGTTCAAGTTGGTCTAATAAAAGATATCAGATTTACTCAAAGGACCTCGTCTGCCAAAACCTTTTTTTTTACAAAATGCCTTGAGCATGTGGTGATGGTATGTATGCCTACTTTGTATAACACTTTACATAAATAAAGTATGTATGACTATAATATTTGTTTCCATGTATATTAGTCTTGATATATTAATCCAAGTCAGTTACTGTTTGTGGTCCCAGTAAGGCCTAGCTTTCCTGTAGTGATCCAGGAGAGCATGCTGCTTCATAGAGCGGGAAAAGGATGTAGAAAAGACCATGTCCCTACTCCTGCCTGCCCCCCAAGGAGCTTGATTTGAAATTAGATTAAGGACATGACAAACTGAATGATAAAGAGCATATGGGGAGGACACAGGTGACAAAAGGATGAGGATGCTTGTAGAGCGAATGTGGTTTCCTGTAATGAAACAGTTTAGTGCTGCCTGCATCATGGATTTATAAAATATGTTTTAGCCCATGGAATAATACCTTGAAGGATGCAGGGGAAGCTCCATTGCCTTAAAGTTCACAATGAAAGTGGACAGAAATATAGCAAGGGGAACAGCTCTGTGCTAGTGAAGAGATGAATTAGCTGGCTTCATATTTCATACATCCTTGCAATATGGGCATAAAAATCCCTGAATTTGATATACCTATTCTCATTCAGTAGTTCAGCGAAAAAGTAAACACAAACTGCATTTAACGCTAGAGCAACATTTTGAGTGCCTCTAGTTTTAACATAAATTTACTCTGTTTAATAATTAATCCATTTTTTAAGCTACAATGCCTTTGATATCAAATAACATATAGAAGGTGTGGTCTATTTCCTTATCTGTGTGCCTTATATATATGTTCTCTATTGTCTATGGCCTCAGTGAGCATCCTGTTTAGGTCTAGCTAGGCCATGATGTGATGCAGGAATGGCATCCAGAGCCTGTGTAAAAAATGGTGTTCATGACTGCAATTTCCTTTTCATCCAAAAGGAACCTTTCTGTCTGAAAATTCTAATGGTACTTGGTCACACGCAGCTTCCCATCTGCCTCTTTCAGTCACAGGAGGTGTCACAGGCATGGTGATGCTTCCTTGTGGTAACGCTTCCTTGGCTGGACAGGCACCAGCCTTTCTCATATACTCCCTTGATTCAGACTCAGATGCTCCCCCTTCCCAGAAATGGAACTTCATGACCTGGCTTCTGCAGTCTCTAAGGCCAGTGATCCCCACCCCTGACCCTGATCCACTGAAATTGCTTATGCAGATGTTTTACTGAAGCTCTAGCTGGACTTGTGGCCCCTCTGATCTCCCATTCACTTTTTTGGCGACATTTAATAATATGTATTTTACCAAGATTTCTAGTACAATTACTTATTACTTCAGATTCCCAAAAAATGCAGTCCCAGATAAAAACAACAAAGCACTTATATATCACTTCCCTGCCTCCCTTCCCTCAAATCTCAGAATGTTCTTCAGAAGTCAAGTCAGTGTTGTTTTGGGGTTCTAGTGTCTGTTTCTAAGACTCCACTCTTCTGTTGTATTTTTGGGGTTCCAGGTCCCCTTTCTAAGACATCACTCCTCCAAGTTTCCTTTCTAAATTATTAAGTCTCAATTTTTCTCTTCCATTCAATTTTCTTTGACCTTGGTTGGTCCTGCTGTCATATAAGTCTCTCTGCCTTCAAAAGCTGAGCCTTTGTTCCACCTGTGGATCCTGGAATAAATTCTGTTCCTTCAGACCCCAGTTTCCTGCAGAGAATTTAGAAACAGCTAGGTCATGATGCTTACAGACTTGGAAAAAAAAATTAAGCACTTTACTTGCAGCTCAGTGTGCCCTGTCACCAAGTGCAGCACATACCCAAAAGAGGAATTGCATCAGTTTGACCTAACTTGCCAGTGTATGTATAGCTCATGCACTTCAGCAGGGGTGTTGGTTGTAGCCATGTTGGTCTAAGGACATAGGCAGACAAGGTTCTTTGGGTGAATCTGATATCTTTAGTTGGAAACAATTGTTTTCCAACTATTTAAGTTGGTCTAATAAAATATATCAGATTCACGCAAAGAACCTTGTCTGCCTATGCACTTCAGCAGGGCTTTTTGGTGCTTTTATCTAAGAGCTGATTCAGTTATTAATTAAAAGCACCAAAAAGCCCCACTGTAGCACATAAGCTATACAGACACTGGGGAGCCAAGTCAAACAGATGCAGTTCCTCTTCCAGTAAAGTGGTTTGTTTTTTTTCCCCCAGGTCTATCAGTGCCCATGATGTGATTGTCCTAAGGTATTTCCATTGAATGGGCAGATCATCAGTGCTTAATTACCCTCCATCATTCCTGTGTAGGAGGTATGCCACACGTCACTAATGAGTGATTGACTGATTTATATCATTCATCACATACCTGTTGGACTTTCATCTGATTCCTTGTTATTGTCAGTGACAGAAAAGAAGGTGTATTTTCTTTCTCATTTGCTAAATTAAGTGGACTATGTAAGTCCTAGACTGCAGAGGCTTTAGCAAGAGGATAGATGAAATGATATGATGTTGATATTGGGGGGAGGGGAGGCAGGGAAATAGCACCAACCTTATTGTGCACTAGTATTGGAAGATTCTACAGTGACCAGTGCATTAGAAATCTCTAGATACATATGTCAGGAGGTAGAAAGTAGTTTAGATTTTATTAATAAAGGGCACTAGACACTTTTTTGTTCCATGTTTATATACACTCCCAGTCTCAGTGAACATTATTTTTCAGCATTTATTATTCTTATTTGTTTGGTAGTCTATTTTAAATCCTAGGAATAAGGTTCTTTTTAATGTGCAGAATAAAGGCATCAACCTGTTCCTGTTTAGTCAGACACTTATACAATGGGAGCAGGACTGGACTTGTCATGAATCATAGAATCCCTCTTCCCTTAAAAGTAGAATTGTATTTGAGTTCAATGCTCCTATCTGCATGGGCAAAATAATCAGGATTTGATCCTAATAAAAAGATAGGAAGGATCATCTAGTCCCCTGCTTTACTTTTTCCACTGCTTTATCTTGTCCAGTTTTAGAAGGCCTCAGCAGTGGGGCTGCCACCATTTCCACTAAGATGTTATTCTACAGTCTAAAGATCACCCTGTTTGAGGGCTCTGCCTGATAGTCAAACAAACAATTTCCCTTCGCTTGATTAAAACTTACCAGAAATGCTTGGTTTACAAAGCCTAGAAAAGTAGCATATATTGTTATTTGATACAGAATTGGCCAGATGTTTTTTAAGGAACTAAGGCATTCTTAAGCTTTTGTTTACTAAATAATCTCTCTCCTCTCCTCAATCCTTAAATTACGAATTGTTGCTACCCTTCCCTGTTTGAGATTAAAACATCCTTAAACAACTATAGTTCTGAAAATTGCAGTAGAAAGAAAACAAACATTTTAATTACTTTTTTTTCCCCCGTCTTCTTGATCAGCTCATCTTTATTTTGGGAAATTAATCTTTGAACTTCACAATCAAGAACAATTAAAGTATTTACTAAATAAACAGATGTCTCACCCTTACATTGATGTATGCCATACCCCAAAGATGTAACTGCAAAGGGGATCTTCTGTGTTATGGATCTCCCTTCGGTGCAAATGGGGAAGAGGATTGTCTACCACTTCAGGTGCAGTTTTTTTGTATTTATGTTTTTTGTATCCTTCTATCCTGGGACTTTTCTTCTTTAATAGAAGTCCAAGAACAATTGTGATAAGGGGTCCTTTGCAATAGGGTTTCAAGGGAATCATTTGCCATGGACATGAAGGCTGTTGGAGCACGCTACTGACCCAAGAAATATGTAGGTGCCATGCAGGCACTCACTACTTCTTTGTGGATTCTCCTGGGACTGTATCTATAGAGTTTGTGGATAGTAGGAGGAGATCCTTTTTCCTAGAATGATTGAGGAAAAACTCCACAAAGGCTTGCATTTTCATGGGGATTCCATCCTTTAGACCCTTTCCATGGGATTTGCTGCAGGCCAAAGACCCTGGTCCTTTGTGATCAATTTTCAAGAGTCCTTATGTGCAATGTAGAATATTGGGATTATGTTAAGGAGACATCTGTCTGATCAAAAAATGGAATTTGACACGGATGAATCATTGGGATGAGTTAAAGACAGAAGGAGAAAATTACTATTTTTTCCTGGTAGAACAATGGAACTAGCAGAACAATGGAAAATGCCTTTTCTTTAATAAGTCATTGCTTAAACATCACTTATCTCAGTCAGTCTATGTTGACTCCACTCCTTTAGAACTGCCAGTGATGAGTCTTGAAGTTATTAAACTGACTTCCCTGGGAGGGACCAAAAGCAACATCTTAAGTAATCTTTTTCCTCTACATTGACTCTGGTGGGAATGAAGGCCCATTTTCCTAATTATATGTTCACTAATATATTTAGTGCTCTCCTCCCTCTCTTTCCCCAGCTCAGCCACCAGGGAGTTTCTAATATGTTACTGGAAAGCTGCAGAGGATTATTTAAATGCCACATACTCTGCTTGGAATGGAGAGCCATGCAGCTTTTCCTGTTTAATACTTTTTGAAATTATTTATGGGCTACATTTCTCGCCTATATAGAAGGTACCTTTCAAGGCTCCTGTGAGTGGTTACAGAAATAGATTTTTGAACTGAGCAATAATTAGAAACATATGGAGCAATGGAGTGCATCAGAGAACAAGAAATAAATCCCATCTTGGTATGGAAACATTGCTATCTGAAATAGATTTCAGCTGTATGTAAAATTCACTCACACAGACTAAAATGAAATAACATGTCTGTTTGCACCTATTAAAGCCAGAACATTTGGAATCATGGCAGAAATTCTGTTCTTGACTCAACCTAATAGGACTTGGCATTTACAATCTGTAATCTTTGAGATACCATGGCTCTACTGTACCTTAAAGTAGAGCCACAATCCTTACTATGCTTTAAAACAATGGGTTGAGAAATTACAAAGGAATTCAGACTTGTCAGTAATGTGTGCATATGTGTGTGTGTGTGTGAGAGAGAGGGCACATGTGAGAGTGTGTGTGTTTAATCAGTTTCTCTCAATCTCTATATATTATAGAATTAGTATACAAAGTCTGTCAGAAGTATATGATTTAGGACTTTTCAGCTCCTTAGGATCTACTGTCCAAGGGCTCAATCCAGTGAAGAGCCACCTACATGCCCTCAGTTTGCTGTTACTCATGGGGGTGTTAAGTGTGCCTTGATGTAATAAACTGTTATGTTATTGACTTCTAAAAGTTCTTGCACCATCTTCTGCTCATTGTATTCACCACAGTAGTCCCTTTGAATTCAAAGATAAGTGAGAATTCTTAGCATCTCAAAGGAGGTTCTCAAGAACTTATAAAATCAAATCCTAAATATGCATTTCTGGCTTCTTTTATTCACACAAGTATAGCAGTATCATTATAATGGGTTTGCTGTGGAAATTCTATACAAATTTCTTGGACCATGTCTGCAGGTAAATAAACAGAGATATGACCTCTGGACTTTTAAATATCATTCACTGACTTGACATCTACTTCAGTTCATCATAGGAAGCTGTACTTGGCAATTTTTAAAGCCACAGTTTGTTTAGCTGCTGTATAGGTAGGGTGGTAAAGCTATGGATTTAATACTTCATTGATTTTTCCTTTTCTAAGCACACAGATATATGCTATCAAATAGTGGGGCTTCAATTTTCAGGTCAAATGAAGAGAATGTGTTTTAAAATTATAGGTGTGTATTGTATAACATATATCTGAAATCGCTAACTTTCCAACAGTGTCTAAAATGTTCAAAACTTGCACTTCTCAATATTTTTTTACACAATTACTTGGTTTTTTGTCCACCACAAAGGTAATATCTCCCAGAAAAAACAGATTATGATGATTCAATGTAGGGAATAGTAGTGGCTCTATACTGATGCGCAACTGCAACAATCAAAATGTGCAGCTGTTTTGCTTTCAAAACATACTGCTTGCAACCACATGCTCTCCGGCTGTTATCTCATAGGAATATTGTAAGCTAAGATGAGACTGGTCTAGTCAACGCTTTTGCGAAGAGGGGTCCCTGGAAAGTCCAGGGTGGCATAGGAATTAGTGTGATAAACCAGTAGGTAGCACACTTCTGTCTGACCACATAGCCCAGCATATTTTTATGGGTATGTGTGGTGAAATGTCTTTTAGAGCAGATGTAAAATGGATATCATAACAGCTGGTGGCAGTTTTTGCAAAAGCAGGGGCATTAACCATAGCGTCTTGGCAAAATTTTACTTATTTTTTTGTGAAAAGGTAAGGCAGGGTTGTATCTTAAAGACTAATTTTTTTCTATGGTGCCCGTTTCAGGGGCAGGCGGACGTTGCAGTGGTAAAGATAAATATAATTATTGTAATTAGATATAAGGAAACTAGAAATGAAGAATAAAGTAATAGCATTATATACAAGGTAAATGTTTCTTAGATTGCATCTGTATCTACAGCTAGAAGGGGTAAATCCAGAGGGGATACAGTGGCATGGCCCAACCTTCCTGTTGGATTACACCACTGGAGCAGCAGCCAGGGACATTTTAAAGTCCCCAGAGCAGGTAAGATTCCTCCCCTACTCTTGCCTGCATGCCCGGTGATACATCCCTTCTCTTCCCATTACCCCAATCCCCTGGCTGACCTAGGGACAGCGGACGCTCCAGAGCTGCTCCTGTCCTGTTCCAGTCATGTTTGTGGAAGATTTGGGCTCAACTAGGGACAGTGGCAGCAGCAAGCAGTTTCCCCCTCCCTGCCTGATCCCCCGGGGTGTTCTCCACCAGCCCAGGAGCAGGCACTGGGAGGGGGAATCCTCCTGCTGCCATTGCTGCTGTCCCCAACTAAGCCTGCTTCCTTACTCAGCCCTGCTAGCCTGAAGCAGGATCAGCTCTGAAGTCACCCCCCTTCCCTCCCTCAAACAGCTGGAGGCAGCAGGGATAGCAGAAGCAGTGGGTGGGGAAGGGTGGAATGCAGGGGGAATGAAGGGGGCAAGGGGGCGGGGGTGGGCTGGGTTCTTACCTGCCTCAGGAGGACTTTAAAAAAGTCCCTAGCTGCCACTTCTGCAGCTGCCCCTGGAAGCGGGGGTGCAGCCACCCCACAGAATTGGTTGCTGATCCTACAGTTCCCTCTACAAAATCCTGGGTCCACTCAGGATGGCAAGTGCTAATTCTGTATATCTTCTTGTTCCTGTCAGACGTGGACTTCCCTCAGTCACTGACTTCATTGCCACATCAGGTTTTTGACAGTAGTCCATAATGTGTTTCAGTCTGGTTTTAGTTTAAATTGAACCAGAAAGCCTGACCTTATGTTCTATATCAATATAGCATTATTGACTCCAGCACACAGAGTCAATATGCATCTTATGGATGCATTATAGGTTCATAGATTGTAAGGCTGGAAGAGACCTTGGAAGATCATTGGGTCCAGCCTCTGGCATCAAGCAGCAAAGACAACTGGGGTCAGGTGACCCCAGCAAGATCCAGTCTCCTCTTGAAGATTTCCAGAGTAGACCATTTTATCTTATTCCACAGTCTGGACACCCTAGTTGTGAAGTAGTTTTTCCTAATGTTGAGCCTAAAATGGTCTTCCAGGAGTTTGTGACCATTACTCCTAGTTTTTCCCAAGGATGGCCTGGTGAACAGTTGTTCACTGAGCTCTTGTTGTATGCCTCTGATGTAGCAGTAAGCTACTACCAAGTCCCCTCTCAGCCTCGTTTTTTTCAGGCTGAAGAGTCCCAGATCCCTCAGCCTGTCTTTTTTTGGCTTGCTGCGCAAGTCTCTGATCATACAGGTGGCCCTTCTCTGGACTCTCTCAAGCTTTATCATGTCCTTGTTGAAGTGTGGCACCCAGAACTGGATGCAGTAGGCCAGCTGCAGTCTCACCAATGCCAGGCAGAGTGAGAGAATCACTTCTTTAGTTTTGCTGGAGATGCATCGATTGATGCATGCCAAGGTATTGTTAGCTCTACTGGCTACAGCGTCGCGCTGCCAGCTCATGTTTATACTGTAGTCTGTTATTACCCGCATGTCCCTTTCATTCGTGGTGCTGGTCAGGTTGATGTTGCCAAGCCTGTAGGTGTTCAGGGGACTGCTTGTCCTCAGGTAGAGCACTTGACATTTCTCAACGTTGAATTTCATCTGGTTCTGGTCTGCTCAACTTGCAAGCTTGTCTAGATCCATGTGTATCTGCAGCCTATCTTCAAGCATCATCATGCTTCCCCATAACTTGGTGTCATCCATGAACTTGGTCAGTGAGCTCTTCCCCCTCACATTCAAATCATTGATGAAGACGTTGAATAGCACTGGACCAAGTACCAACCCCTGTGGGACACCACTGGCCACTTCCTGACAGACAACACAGATCTATTTATTAGAACTCTCTGGCTCCTATCCTGCTGCTAGTTTCCTACCCACCTGACTGTACCACAATTAAGCCTACAGTCTTCCAATTTTCTCGCAAGAACATCATGGGATACCAGATTGAAAGCTTTTTGGAAGTCAAGGTATATAATGTCAACCTCCTCTCTCTTATCCAGGTGGCGAGTCACCTGATCATAAAAGGAAATGAGGTTGGTAAGACAAGACCTGCCCACAACAAAGCCATGCATGCTGTCATTCAGAATCCTGCCTTCCACATAGACTCCTTAATGACTTTTTCCAGGATTTTCCCTGGGATAGAAATTAGGCTAATTGGCCTATAGTTACCCGGGTCCTCCCTCCTCCCCTTCTTGAAGATGGGCACAGCATTGGCCCTCTTCCAGTCCTTGGGGACCTCCCTGGAGCACCACAAGTTTTGGAAGAGTGTTGCCTGGGGTTCCATGATGACTTTGGCCAGCTTCTTCAGCACTCTCAGATGAAGTTCATCCAGTCCTGCTGACTTACATACATCCAATTTCTTTAAACCAGTTCTGTGGCAATTGTAGGAAGGTGGTCATTTGAATCTCGCTCATTCTGTACCCTAGCTGGTGTGATTTTCCCCTTGGCCTGGTGAAAGACCAAAGCAAAGTAGTCATTTAGGAGTTACATTTTCTCCTGAGTGCCAATAACTAGCTGTCCTGAGTTGTTGAGCAGTGGCCCCACCCTCTCATTCATTTTTCTCTCATTCTCTACATACCTAAAGAAGGACTTGTTCTCCTTAATTCCCATTGCTAATTTTAGTTCAGTCACCACCTTAGCTCTTCTAACCTGATCCCTACAAGTGCAGGCCATTGCTATACAGTCCTCCTTGGGGGCTGTCCCTAGCTTCCATTGAGTATACAACTCTTTCTTCTTTCTTAAGAGGACCAAAATTTCCCTGTTTAGCCAAGAGGGCTTCCCAGCCCTTTTGCTACATTTCCTTCACATGGGAATGAGCTTCCTTTGTGTTTCAAGGATTGTGTCCTTTAGAAACAACCACTCTTCATGCATTCCTTTCACCTTGGGTCCCTGGTCCCTCAGCACATTCCCTACTAGTGACCTGAGCTTGTTGAAATTTTAATTTTTGAAGTCCAAAACTTCAAGCCTGCTGTCCGATTTGTCTTGCAATGGACCATGAATGTAATAGTTTCATGGTCACTATCGCCCAGGCTGCCTTCTACATTTAAGCCAGTCACTAGGTCATCTCCTTTGGCCAAGACCAAGTCTAGAAAAGCGTTACCTCTGGTTGGACCATGCACCTCCTGAGTCAGAAAAAGCTCTTCAATGCGGGTCAGGAAGGAATGTGACCAATCCAACTTGGCCGAGCGTTCCTCCCAAGATAATTGAAGTCGTCCATGATGACCATGTTCCAAGCCTGCACAGCCTCTGTTAGTTCTTGGGTAAACTGTTGATCAAGTTCCTTGCCATGATTTGGTGGTCTGTAGTATACACATACAGTTAGATCTCTCTTGCTATGTGCCCCCCACCCTCCCGCAGCAGCTTGACTCAGAGGGTTTCCAAGCCATTTATCTTTGGAGCCAATGTTGGCCTCCAAGGAGGTGTACTGCTCCTTCACATAGAGAGCTACATCTCCACCTTTTTTCCCTACTTGGTACCTTCTCTGCATGACATAAGTCCTTTATGGCTATGCTCCAATTGTGTAAGGAGTTCCACTAGGTCTCTGTAATCCTTATGAAATTACAATTAATTTTATTTAGGTGCCAGTATGGTGCTTACCTGCTTGGTGCTTTCATAGACATAGCAATACAGACATTTACTGCCCAGCTGATCTTATTCATGCACTAGGCCTTATTAATTCATTTGTGGCCTATTGATGTCAGTAAATTTTGCATGAGTAATGTCTTGAGGATTCAGTCCTAAGGTATTATACAGGCATCAAGAGTTATTGCTTTATAACTAATCCAAGCAACTGAGTAATAATTTATTACTAATAACTAGTCATTAGCCTCCACATTTATTCAACAAACTTTCAGAATAAGGATCTTTTAAGTATTTTCCAAAGCCATTATTGTTATAGCATCTAAATGCCAAAGATGCGAAGAGGACAATATATGTTCAGAAGAGACAGGGCCTGATTCTTTAATCAGTTCTCAGATACCAGGTGCATGAAGAGCAGGGTAATGGGAATGGTGGAGACACTGAGCCATATTCTGAATGTAGACTGGTTTTATGTAAGTGAAATTCAACTGACTTCAATGGAGTTATTTCAGATTTTGCACCAGTGCAAGTCAACTGAACATCAAGACAGATTAGATAAAATATGATGCTAATGTTACTGTTTTGGTATCAGTGGTGTTCCTTTTCACCTGGGGAAATATCTATGTAAAATATCCAAGGTATTTTATTTTCACCACATTTGACATAGACCCAGTTATTCCCTCTTCACTCTGTTTTTATTATTATCAGTTCTAAAACATGTTGTTTATTGAAAACCTACTGGGGGGAATTCCATTTTCAACAAATACATTTTTTCAAACATTACATCAAAGGCAATTTTGATAATTTCTGTGAAGATTTATGTAAAATGTCATAGAAAAAACTAACACGGAAAATGCAGGTAGAATCTACAATGTTTAATGCAAAATATTTTTTGGAAAACTTTTTATTCATGAAAAATGCAGGCCAATTCTGTTCCAATTTGTGCTAGTGTGATTAAGAGGAGAATCAGATTTATTTTAAAAACAAAATAAACAATTTAAACAAGTGCCTTTCTTCACAAGTCAGAAACTAGACCAAAGCAGGGTGAATCTAAATTGAACAATCATGGCACATATCAAGCTTTGCTTGCCTTTAGTATGAGGTAGTTGCCTGCAGTAATATCATAGCTGCATAATCAGGCTTGTGGAGATCATTTTGTCAGAGATGCAGAGGTGCAGCAGTGGGGGGATTCTGTAAGCAACAGCAATGAATTCCCTTCTCTTTTCCAGTGGAGGGCCTGAGTAGAGGAAATGCAAAGCCTTTTTTTCCTCCCCTCTCTATTGACGTTTTTAAGGAGGAGATGAAAAGCAATCTGCAGCAAAGGAGCCAGGTTGACACCTGTATCTGTGACAGCTCGGGCAAGGGAAATAGTGGGAAAGACTTTCCTGGCAGCAGTTTGAAACTATACTCCTTCCTGACTTGGAAGCTTTGACTGATGGTTTAGCTTTGCGCAGCCATATGGTCGAACATCTTGAAGGGGCAACAAAGAGGTTCCGGTGCCAAAGCTGGGAACAGAAATCAAGTCATCATCAGAAACCAGATCTGTGACAGGGAGAAGCTATTAATTCATGGTTTTCCTTTGTGTTTTAATGTCCTACCTTTCTATGATCAGAACTCAGAGGGACACTGGAGAGAAGGTTAAATTCTTCCTTGCAGTTAGAAAGAGTCCTTGTTGCACAGTGGTTAAAAGGAATAATTTCCTTGGTACTTACTGGACCGCAAGGTGTGTTCTATTCAGATGGGCCACTAAATAATGCAAAAAGGGAATGAAGGGCTCCAGCACTCACAGGGGCTTTTTACCATCCTGTTTTAATTCACTAAGAGACAATATTTGGCTTTGTCGCAAACCTGGACATTGTTCTTGCCTAATAAGAGAGACCATGTAATACCAAACAATGTCTATAATATCTGCTTTTCCTGGAATTCAAACCCAGAGGGAGCAGCGAATTGTCTTTAGGCCTCTGTCAGCGTTGCTGAATGATTAACGTAATACAACATCAGGCCCATCAAGATAAGAATTCTACATGCCACAATGGATTCTCTCTTACCCTTTCATTACTTGGTATGTTACAATTGTTTCCAGCAGAGAAGAGTTTGTATATGAGTGGATATGCTAGTAGTGTTGGATTCAGCTCCCTGCATGGTTACGTGGATGGGCTCCAGGGACAGAGATACACTTGCCTTTAATAAGCTCCTCACACCACATTAAAGATAAAAGGAGAAGGGAAATATTTATATTCTGACAAAGCAGCTCTTCCCTTCAGGCTCTTGTTTTATTTATTAGCTTGCTCTGTCCCTCTTTTGTGGTTTTTCTCTCAGTTACAGTGTCTGTAACTTCTCTCTCTTTCTCTTTAATTCACCAATTTTTGTCTCTGAGTGACAATGGCAGTGAAACTTAACAATTGTTGTCAAAGGGATATCATTCAGATTGTGTGTATAATTCCCAGTTGATAAAAACAAACCTTTCTCCCATCTTTGTTTTTAACACATAACACTGATTTACAGCATTTAAATAACTGAATATATCACAACTGGCTTATCCTGATCACTTCAAATGAAGCTGTAAGAATATAGTAAGCTATTTTTTTAAGAGTACACTGCAAGTCAGCTGCCTGGATATCCTCCCACATCTGTAAAGGCAACGGTAACCACCATCATTCTTCTCTGAGGAAGCCCTTATTGAGGCATGACACAGCTACACTGAGACCTTTCTAACCTCATTCATCAAACACTTCCTTTCCTCTGAGAAACTATCTCAGGGGATCATTCATTTCTTCCAACTAGTATGCCCAAGTGAAAGGAATCATGAGCACACTTTTTGTGTCTGAAACCAACTCCTTGTAATTGACACAAAGATTAAATAAGATATAAGAAATGTAGAAATAGATGTTATTTCTATTCTGTTTCATACATTAGTATATTCATAATTTGTATATTATATAGAAGTATGTACATGCAGTCTAGCCAGTCAGAATGCCCACAGTAGAATGTTGATTGATTTCAGTATCCATGTTAACAACATTATATTCAAAATTAAGAACAATACTAATATGTCTTCCAGCACCTACGCTTGAAATAACTGCCTTTTTGACCATATTAAAAACAGTGCATACAAATTCAAAAGGATTGCCCAGAAATGTAGTTCACAAAAATTATTATTGCTACTGAATTGCAAAATATCTGTAGAAAAATAGTGTTTGTATTGCCTTTTAAGTGCATTTAGTACAAAGGGATGAACAAATTCGATCTTGCTCTCACACAGAAGATCCCATTTTGTCATTTGTCTTCCCAAATAAAAAAGCTATTGCTCCATTTCTGCCCTCTGATCAGGAAGCCAAGCAAATATTTTAATTGATTATTCTACTTTCTACCAGTAGCATAACTAAGTGGGGTGATCAGGACAGCAGCCCCAGGTGCTGCCTTTGTAAGGGGCGGGGGGCACAGAACTATTCATGACTGCAGCAGTGGCTAACCATGCCACTATGATCAGCACCATGCCAGCATGGCTGCCCAGGCACACCTCTGCCTCCCAGATCATTTAATGAAGCCAATTTAGGGAAATGCATATCTTCTTTTTCATTTCATTATTCCTTTTGCTTTATCTTAACAAATCATGGCTTCATTTACGGATTTGCAGAGGTATGGAACAGCCACAAATTCCATTGCCATCCCTGGAGCTTAAACAGTCAGTCCTTACTTAAACAGAATGGGGTCCTCCTTCCTTTGTGACACAGGTGATAAAAGTCCTTCCCCTTCAAAATACTAAATACACAGATCTCTTCCCCAAAGGACAATTTATGAGTTAACATGACTTTTGCTGCTGCTTGCCATGATTCAGTGGAGCTTCACTGGAGCAAAAATATTGTTCCAGGGTGGGAGAGGTGTGAATTCTATTGCAACAAGTGCTGGCCTCCAGTGCAAGCCTGCTGCTCTCCCAGCAGGTGACTCTGACACCTTTGGCAGAAAACTAAGAGCTCATCTACATTATGGGTTTTTGCCTGGCATGGCAACAGTGCTGCAAACTCCCTATTGAGATTAACTTCAGTCGTGTAAAGTGAGACTTAATCCTAGTGTGAGGATGCAGTACATCTGCACGAGACATTTAGGCCAGGACCGTAAAGATGTTACATTTTACCGGTATAAGGAAACCAGTTTATACCTGTTAACAGAATGGAAGTTCAGCACATACGGCCTGATTTAAAAATGCCAGAACCTGGTCTAAGATTTATCATCCCTCCCCTACCAGAGGGTGGGTGTATGCTCTATTCAGTACTGATCTAAGCTACAGCAGAAAACCACGTAATTTAGTTTGATTCCACCTAGGGCTTTTTGAATTCTTGTACCTAGTCTTATAAGTAGCACAGCTACATAGGCAGAGGAGCCCACTACAGATAAGCCATACTGGCAGTATGCAATCTCTCATCCTTATCAGTAGCTTCCTGCCAGCTTGACTCCTATAGTATTCCACTGCCTTTCAGGGCTGTAGTTGCACAATCGTTTCCTGTACTTCATGCATATGAGCATCCCTTCAGTTTTCCCACTACAGTTTAGTTTTGCTGTAACTTCAGAACTACTGGCAGAAGTACAGTAAAGACTAAGGGTACTCAATCCCTACCCCCCAGCCCATGTCATTTGTCCTGCAACCATCCCGTAGGGTCCAAAAATTTGGCAGCGAGGGAGTGGTGGCTATTCCCTGCATGCTAGATAGAGGGTGCAGGGGCCAGCTGAAGTGGTGTTGGGCTCAGTTCAGGTGTGCACAAGCCAGCCAAAGTGGCATGGGCAGGATCTGGCCTGCGACCAGCTCTGCACCACTCACCCTGGCCATCAGAACAAAAGGTTGAACACCACAGATTTAAGCTTAAAGTGAGCAGTAGGAAAACACTTACAGTAACAGCTGATTTATATTAGTGTTCTTATCTAATATAACTGAGTCAAAGTGAACGGGGTTTTCTCTAGCCCTCTGCATGTCTACCAGCTTTGGTCGCTCTCAGCTGTATGCAAGGGTACCCTTGGACAAAAAAAATATTCTTCTGATCCAAAACAGAAATAGCAGAAGCTCTTTTGCTCTACTCCTGGTAAGTGCCCTGGAGCAAGGCTTGGAGGCCCAAGAAAATGCATGTGAACTCCTGCTTGGAGCAATGCCTAAGAATGAGGCACCTGGCCATTGATAAAACTGGGAAACTGTCTCTGCACAAATCAAGTCTGGTAAATAAAAGGCTTCAAGTAGAAGTGTCCCTTTAACTGTTTCATTTTATTGTAATGAAGGTGTGTGACTGTACCATGCACATATTCAGGTTACTTCTAGCCTCCTGCTACAGATCAAAGAAGGTTGCTTTTATGTTAGGGTCCATACAAAGACCTCAGAACTCAAAGGTCCAGATTCTACTGTATCTATGAGGTGCCTAAATGTGATCCTATTTTACTTGACTTAAATCCCAGAAAAACTGTTAATGCAGAAGGTTGGTGAGTCCTCCTCCTCATTGTTTTTTTGTGACAGCGTTAAAGTTAAGTTGACAGCCTGTTATAAAAATAGATGCATTGGCAGTTTTTCAGATTTGAGGTGGGTGGAATAGGATCATACTCAGGCACCTAGTAGGTGGTGTGGTGTAGGATTTAGCCCAAGGTGTTTTGCAAGGGATGGCTATTCAAGTCAGCAAGGTGAAAGGGAGCTGCAAGACCCAGGAAGTTTATATGTGAATTCTGGTAAATTTTTGCTCTCATGTAGTGCTATATAAACACTTGTGGCCATGCTGACTGCTCAAGAGGGCAAATGGCTTTGGATAGCTGGCTTATGGGTGCTTATGTTAACAGCCTGGGTAACACTGAGCACGTCTACACATGCATTAATCTGCGGTAATTATGGCATATTAATTTTAGTACCTGTAATAATAGGTACTAACTTAATGTGTTGTAACTGGTGCTACTGCGCAGTAGCTCTGGCACACATCTTTTACTAATTCTACTGCACATTAGCACAGCTTTTGCCGTGATGTGCTAATGCGCAGTAGAATTAATCTACTGCACTTGTAGTGATTCATGTAGATGTATCCACTTGTGTGAGCTGTCTGGGCCTTTCTCAAAAAAATTTAAAAATGGGTATATCATATAGTTACATATTCAACAGGTGACAAGTCTCATTGGGCATGTCTACATGTGTTGCTATGGCAACATTGTTACTTCACCATGATTTAGTATTTCCTTTTGGAAGTACTAAATCATGGTGCAGTAACAGCCTGTACTATGCTGTACACACAGCACATGGTTATTTTTAACAACTACTTTGCTGTTGTGGTGCGCTATGCCAGGGGGGCGTGTTGCTACAACAAAGTACCTGCTGGTCACATGCAGATGCCCTCCAGTGCTGTTGCCATAGCACTTTGCTATATCACTGTAGCATCACATGTAGATGTGCCTGTTGTATAAGAATCTTTATGAAATATTTAGAATGACATGCATCAAAATACACTTGAAATGTTAATGACAATAGGAAGTGTCCAGAAATCTGAAGTTCAGCATGTAGTTTGTGAATGGAGATCATATTGCTAAGTGTTACCAATAAGTAATCATATATATTTTCCTCTAAAAAATATTCTGAGATGCTTTTCAGACATGCTTTTCCTGATAGAGCTGCCAAAATGCTGATTGATACATTTTCCTGCACAGGTCAGTAAGATTGGAAAATATGTCTAAAGTGTTGTGGGACTCATCACTTCATCAGATCATTTTCTCCAGTACTAATAAGGTACATCCTTTTGATACACTGCACATAATAATTTTAACTACATGGTTGCTGAATATGTCTGACTTGGGTCAGTCCTTGTTTAGAACTGCCTTTTTTCCTCTGTTCTTCCTTTTATTTTTGCCTAATTACTTGTTCTTTTCCTATTATGCTTAAGGGCAAACAACATGGGTTCATTAGAGGCAGGTCTTGTCAGACTAACCTGGTTGCCTTCTATAACCAGGTTACAAAATCACTGGATGTAGATGTCGTGGTGGACGCAGTCTTTCTGGACTTTAGGAAGGCCTTCAACACTGTCTCTTATCCCATTCTCATTAAAAATTTAGGCAACTGTGGTGTCAGTGACTACACAGTCAGATGAGTCAGTCACAAATCGGCTGGAGGGCCACATCCAGAGAGTGGTGGGTCATTTTTGACCTGGAAAGATGTGGGCAGTGGGGCTCCCCAGGGCTCAGTCCGCAGGCCCGCACTGTTCAACATTATCAGCGCCTTGGATGACGGAGTAAAAAGAACCTTGTTCAAATTTGCAGATGACACTAAAATGTGGGGAGAAGTGGGCATGCTAGAAGGGAGGAATAGGCTGCAATTGGACCTAGACAGGTTACAGGAGTGGGCGGATGAGAATAGGATGGGTTTCAGTAGTGACAAGCGCAAAGTACTGCACCTAGGGAGGAAGAACCAGCAGCATACCTACAGGCTGGGGAACTCCCTTCTTGTCAGCACATAGGCAGAAAAGGATCTTGGAGTCACGATTGATTCCAAGATGAACATGGGCCGCCAATGTGGGGACATGGTCAGTGAGGCTAACTGCACCTCGTCATGCATCCACAGATGCATCATGAGCAGGTCCAAGGAGGTGATCCTCTCCCTCTATGTGACATTGGTCAGGCTGCAGTTGGAGTACTGTGTCCAGTGCTGGGCATCGCACTTCAAGGGCGATGTTGACAGCATTGGGAGGGTCCAAAGGAGGACCACTTGCATGATCAGAGGGCAGCAGGGCAGGCCTTACAAGGAGAGGCTATGGGACCTGAACCTGTTCAGCCTCCACAAGAGAAGGCTGAGGGGAGATCATGTGGTCATCTATAAACTTAACCAAGGGTGACCAGCAGAGAATGGGAGAGACCCTGTTCCCCTGAGCACTACCTAGAGTAACTAGGAATAACTGCCACAAGTTGACTGAGAGTAGGTTCAGGCTAGACACCAGGAAACACTACTTCACAGTCAGGGCGGCTAGGATCTGGAACCAACTTCCAAGGGAAGTGGTGCTCACTCCTACCCTGGGGTTCTTCAAAAGGAGGCTACATAATCACCTAGCTGGGGTCGTTTGACCCCAGCATTCTTTCCTGCCCATGGCAGGGGGTTGGACTTGATGACTTGCTCAGGTCCCTTCCAACCCTACCAACTATGAACTATTGCTGCCCCATTTTGTTTAAAATATAAGCTTTGATGTACCTTTATAAAGTGACAATGAGGGAATATGTATGCTCAGTGTGACAGCATGTATGTAGTAGATGCATACATGTGCATATTCTCGAGGAAGGAGTCATCCTGAGACCAAAGATGATGACCTTTAGTCTGCCTCAAATTTTTAAAACCCTTCCCTTCTTCTGAGGTTAAACCACTAATGGTGGATGAATAAAAGTACTGCCATTTCTTCCTTACTAAATACATTTTGAGTTAGCTGTTAAAGGATGGGGAAGGATAGCAAGGCTCAGGTTTGTCTTCAGGTTCCTTTCACTTGGGTGATCATGTGGTGTCTACAAAAAACAAACAACCCGCCTCCCCCCTCCCCCCCACTAAAAACCCCAACTAAGATGCTGCAGCATTTACCTTATAGCAAAAGATGAACATTTAAAAAAGCATTATTTCTGTTCCTGTCCAGTTAATAATAATTAACGCCCCCCCAAAACCCAGGGTTTAGAAGAGTGAATTTTTGCCCACTTTGTAATGATAGTTCAAAAAAAAATGCCATGAGTAAAAGTATATTTAATGCTGGTGAAAAACACTAAATTTGCAACACTGCAAAGTAAAGGCCCAAGACAGGCGTACGGCAGTACTGTCCCATGTCATCTCACTCCTGACTTCAAGGGACCATCTCAGAGGCCAAGAAGATGTTCATTTAGCAGAGGTATGAGAAACTGGCTGGAGGAAATCTGATCAAGACATCAGGGTCCTGTTGGAAGCACTATTGAAAATACGGAGACCTTGGATGGAATTAAAAATCAATGGGTCTAATCCACCCTATTGGCAGAATTCAGCCAGAAGGTTCCTGGCAATGACAACACTGCCTAGAGCTGGGTTGTATGAACAGCAATGAAGCCATATGGAACAGTAACTTTTCTTTCAGTGGGGATGAGTACCTTCACTGCGTTAGTTGCTCTGCTGACAAATTACACCCTATAGACTTTGAGTCCCCTGGATTTAGAACTCAATAACAGGAAATATACCAAAGGTTTTCCTGTTACTCTAAAAGATTGTGTAACAGGCAATAGAATTTATTATTGCAGGAACTTAGAGGCTCTTACTGGTATTTGGGAAGACCAGGGAATTCTGTAGTCGCTAATTCATGTGTGTCTGCTGCGTGAGACAAGGGGAAAAATGGTCTTACATCTAAAGCACAGAATAGCAAGTAAAGAAATATGTGTCCTGCTCCCAGCTCCATACCTGTGAAACTACTACTGCTGCCTCAGTGTGAAATGTGGTTGCAAATTCTTATGTATTTTGAGTCCTTTGAGATTCTTGTATGGGACATGGTTGTCAGGGAATAACTGGGCACAGGTGGTCAGGGCTTGACTGTAGAGGTCCACAAACCAAGGGATTAGAAGTAGGAAAGGTGACGGAAACAAAGGTTTGGATTAGAACCAGGGAATCAGGTCAACTATACAAATCTAGAAGGCTAGGGATAGACATTACATATAAACCAGCTTAAGTGATCAGAAACTGGTTTAAACCTGTAACAGAAAAGAGGTTCAATGTACATAAACCAGTCTAAAAATGGCTGAAACTCATTTGAGATAAATCTGGTTGAATGTATATCAGACTTAACTGATTTAGATCAACCAGTTTATGCAATATTTGTCCCAGACCCCTTCCTGGTTTAACTTAAACCGGAGTCCCCCAGCAGCCCAGATGCTTTGCAATCTCTGCTCCAGAGCAGGCTCCAGAGATTGGCTGCAATCTCTGCTCCAGAGCAGGGCTGGCCCCACCCCTCTGCCTCCTAGCTGGAGCTCCCACAGAAACTGTAGTCACAGCAACATCTGCCTGGCTTCCTCCAGTCCCTGCCCCCCATGCTTACCACTTCCTGCTCAAGCAGGGATTTCCCCCCTCCCCTCTCTCACAGCATGGACCATAGCCAGCATGTGGTATGTTAGCTAATGCTGAGAGGTGTCTCTGTCAGGCTGATAGGACAAAGGCAGACATGACAGTGTCCACTTAGGGCTTTTTGGAGCTAGCTAGCAGGTAGCTGGTAACAATCCTTTGTTCCTTCCTTGGAAAAAGTTGTTTAAGAAGAGTTTGAACTAATGAGAGAGGCTTTTGTTTTCTTGATGGGGTGCTAAATGCTGTGTTATCAACTCCCTGTGGCTCCCTCGCTGATCAGAAACAGTGAGGGAGGGGAACACTTCCCTAATCCTGCTGAGGCCTGACTATGCCTCCCCTCAGCTCAATACTGCCAAAAGGAAGAGAAGGCTGCTGTAGTACCCCTTGGCTTCTAGCTTGAGCCACTGCAGGCATGTGCCTGCATTTTCTCAGTCCAGAGAGAATGTCTGTATGATTGCAAACTAGTATAGCCTAGCCAGGTTAGACTAACCTGCAAAGATTGAATCGATTTTTGAATGTCTGTCTCTAGTTGAAGCGACCAGGACTACGGTAGTCAACTTGGGGAAGAGTCAGGAATAGGAGGCAGGAATTAAGACTGGCATCACTAGCCAATGAAGTACAGAGGAGGCCAGCTATCACTGACCAGGACAAGGATATGGGCAATTGCCAAGCCAAACCACAAGACAGGAGCTGGCCATCAGAGGTCAGGGGTCTGGAATAGATTCTGGAAGTAGAAGTAGTCAAGGAGCCAGCAAGGCAGTCTGAAAGTGCCAGGGGTCAAGGTTTGCATCTGGAACTAGGAACAGACAGGCAGGAACCAGTATAAAGCTAGGAAGCCAACAAGCAGGATCTAAGGAATGGGAAACTAGCAGGACCAAGGAATCAGACGTGCAGGACTAGCCCAGAGGCATCTGTCCTATTGAGTAGCCAACTAATTACTGAACAGGCTGCTGTGTAAAGCTGGCACCCATACCCAGCAGGCAACAGAAGCCGCTGTCATTAGTTAAGTCACCGAGAACCAAGCCCACTCAGGTAACCAGGGCCAGCTGATGGTAATTTAGCTAGCCTGCTGCCTTGGTTCCTGCCAGTGGTACAGAAGTGCAACATATAAGCATCAGAAAATACATTTGAAGGCCTAAGTAAGTCAGTAGTGTGGGAGAAAAGTATTCTGCCTTCATGTAACCAAGGTCCCCAACTGGAATACAGTGCTCAGTTTTACACATGCATCATTGTTTAGTCTCTTTCTCTTTCCATAATAGTGCTTTTTCTTGCAACTGATCCCGCTCAGCTCTTGAATCTGTCTAATAGTTGCCTTTAGTTGCAATGGCTATGGAAATAGGGCCTTTGGTTTATCAGATTTTCCTCTACGCAAACTGGAGAAAGAAGTAATTGTGGACCCACATAACAGAATAATATGGAATGGTGGTGATTAAATCATTTGTTGAAAGACTCTCTCCAGTCATAAAATCAAACGGTAAAAATGGTATTAATAATTTACTTCCCATATTGAATCATAATTTTTAGAGTTCTATTTTCAAAGTCCTGTTACTAATTGGTTGATCCTAATAGATGTTAAGTCTTCACAGCATAGATAGAAGTCAGCTGGACTTGTGAACATCCAGTGCCAGTTGGAATCAGACTGTATGGTGTAAGGACATATTTATGCATTTCACCTCTTTTAAGTGATTGTGTATAGCTTAATACAATGGTGTCACCAATTCTCTAACACAAATGACAGGGTTTTCCCTGAATATTTTCCCTGTGATGCCCCCAGATGGTGGTGCGAGTATCTCCCACTCCCTGGGCCAGGCACCCCCGACTCACCTGCCATCACTTGATGGAGATATACTTTAAGGAGGGGTTCAGTGGTGTTTCTACACTGTCCCAGGGATGGTCATAGTCATGGGGTCGGTGCTGTTGATTCTGGGGTTCTGCCTCCCCTACTCCCTAGTCCACTTGCCAACTGTGGGGGCTGTTGGGCCTCCGTTCTTAATTATGGGTTCTGGCTCCTTATGGCCTCTCTTCAGGCCTCACCCTGTCAGTCTCAGGGGAGCGTGCAGGCTTATGGTCTCAGCCTGGCACTTGCCCCTGCACTGTCCCTTTGTCATGTCTGGCACAGCCATGCCCTCTGTTGGGTTGAGGATGGCTGCAGTGACTCCAGACTCCCCACGCCGGGATAGCCCAGAGCCCCCCCAGGTGCTCTGTGTGGGGAAGTGTATTCTATCTTCCCTACACTGGTCCTGCCCTACTCTATCAGATTAGTGTTGCGGGGAGCCTGTGCTGACTAGGGTCCACCCCAACAAGCTAGGCATCTCCCATGCTGGTTTCCCCCATACCTGGGTTCCAACAGGGTTTTTAAATCTCCCGTGGTGGTGGACACAGCTGACGTTATCAGCCAGCTGCCACCCCGCCTGATTACCAGCTGCTTGAAAAGCCGGCACAGCACCAGCTTGCACAGCTCCAGCCCTGTTTCCAGTTCCCTCCTGGATAGGTTCTCTGCAGTGTCGGGGTCCCCAGGGCTACCTTTGGGAGCTCTGGGGTCTGTACGCGGTGCCTCCAACCCTTGTGAGCAGCTCCAGCCACCCCCCTCCCCACGCCACTTTAATAGGAGTGTCATGGTACTGTGACTCTAATGACCTCTGTCATTGAAATGAAGCTATTGAAATGTGTGATAGAAACCAAGAGTATAACAGACAGTCACATATAACAGTGGTACCTGACCTTTTTGGCTTGTGGGCCAGATGAATAGTACCAAGTCTATCTGTGGGTCGGATCTGGTTTGTGGGCCTGATCCAGCATGTGGTGCTGTTCCAGCTGTGGCCTGTTCCAGCTGCATGGAAATGGTCTGGCAGGGAGTTATGCAGCCACATGATAATGGCTGCATTGGGTTCTGGCTAGGCTGCTCTCACATGACTATATCAGGCCCTGACTTGATTCAGCTCCATGGGAATGAGACTTAAGCCCTCTGTGCAGGCCTGGCCCAGCTGCATGGGTCTCAAAAATTTGGTGGCAGGGGAATAATAACTACAATCACTCCCCCACTGCCAAATTTCTAGACCCATGGGGAGGCTTGTGGGCTGGATTACATGGCTCTGCAGGCCGGGTCTGGCCTACAGGTCAGGAGTTGAGCACCCTGATCTACATTATACTGTAGCAGAAAGCCCCCTTTTCCTCTTGCCTGCAGTTACTCTCCCCTCCTTGGATATGTTTTTCCTCTTCTACCTTTTCTTCCTTCCTCTTTCTTTCACTTTAAGATAAGGAATTGTGTTTTGAAATTTGTACGTGTGTTTCATAAATAAGTTAAACATTGTAACAGTGTTAACAAGGGCAGGAATCAACTGCCCTTCCCTGTATGAGGCTAGCCCCTAAAAGCGAGTGAATCAGTGATTGAATGTGTAACACAGTAGCAGGCAGCAATTAACACCTAAGAAAACTGCAGATCAACAATGGAAGAACTCAATAGAAGACAGTGTAACAACCAGGAAATCTCTAAACCTCGCTGATCAAGGGCTAGAAGCCCTGGCCTGAGTTAATCAATGTCGGGGACCAACTTTTGGGCTGAGTATCTCCAAATAGACCACTTCCAGAGCCCTATCCAAAATTCATCAATGGACTCCCAAACCTGCACGTACATGTGGACGACCCCTGGGGCTGACAGATGCCATCCAGTAGCCACTGAGGGGGGAAGTCCCACGAGGGTCAATGACCCCTGGATTGGGCAAACCTGAAAACTTGGGAGTCACCAAAGTCTGCTAAGGACAGATAAAAGGCAGTGAAAAGTGACCCTCAGCGGTGCCCTCCTGATCTCCAACTCAACCAGACCTGTCCAGCCAGAAGGACCAGCCGGTGGCCCTCTTCTGGAGGATACCACCACCCTGAAAGAAGCCTCGACTGGCCATTGACAGCAGACTCCAGCACTAGTAGGATAGGTATATCAGACTCTTGTAGCTTGCTACTGTATGTGTGCATGTGTGTGTGTGTGGAGACCAGCCCCAAGGTTTATGAGTTAACTTAATTACAGTGTTTCAATCCGCCTGTCGTGGCGCACCTCGCTGCACTGCTCCTTGTGAGAGGAAAACTGCTGGGGAAGGTCCTGGCAGTGGGATAATGAGCACAGCTGAGGGTTGCTGAGGCAACTAATGAGGGTCGGCTGACCCTAAGGGGCAGGGCCTGGCTTCTATAAAGCCTAGAGCCAGAGCCAAGGCTGTCAGTTCTCTGTCAGCAGCTGGAGGGGCAGGAGCTTAAGCTCTGGGAGATGGTCTGTGAGTGCAGCTCATGAGAGCTCCAGAGGCTGGAGCAGTGATGGTAAGTTGGAGCCAGGAGGCTTATGCTATTATGGTCAGGTGCCTGATGTTTGGTTATAGCCAGGAGGCTTGTGTTATGTTTAGTTAGTATTGGATTACACCGGTGGTTTGGGTGAGGCTGTAGGGGAAGGAGGAGGCCTCAGGGGAAACCCATGGTAGTGTGGGGATCCTGGCACCTGTGGGGTGCAGTAACCTCATATGGGACCCCAGCAGTGGGGGGGGATCCTGGTGCCTGTGGGGGTGCAGTGTGCTCATAGGGCCCACAGAGGCATGGGTCCCTAGCGCCAGAGAAGGCGCAGTAGAGTGCTAGTGAGTGCACAGCAGCACGGGGGTGTGTAGACCCCAGCCCCAGTGAGGGGGCATTTGATAAGGAGCCCAAGTTGGGCACAGCAGGCCCCTGGAAGGGGGGGCCCTATTGGAGAAGCCTGTGAGGGGGCATGGTGAGCCCTAGATAGGGGAGCGCCACTTGAGAAGCCCAGATGAGGGGCAACATACTTGAGAAGCCCAGTTGTAGGCTAGGATGGAGGTAGACCTCAGCCAAGGGGCAGGATGCTGTGGTGGACCCCAAGAAGAGGGTTAGCAGCACAGTGCCTCCAGAGAAAGGCAAGAGGCTGTGGTGGTCTCCAAGGAGATAGCAGCCCAGAATGCCTGGCTAAAGAGAGCATAACCATGCAGAAGGCCTAAAGACTGGGGCCTGACAGGAGGTCCTAGATATTTTAGAAAGGCACAAGAAGGGGCAGCACTGAGGAGGCCCGAGAAGAGGCACTGATATTACTAGGAAGCCCAGAGTGGGCACTGAGACCCCCAAGAGAGGGGGCAGTCTCATTGAGAGTCCCAGGAAGGGACAGTAGCACCGAGAAGGCCCGAGAGCGGGCGAACGTACAGAGAAGGTCTTGGAGCGGGCGAGCTTACAGAAAGAAGGCCCAGGAGAGCGGGCAACCATTGTATTCGGACAGGAGGGCGTCTTTTGCGCATGGCCCCTAACCCTAGGGTGCCTAGGGAGCACCATTAGACGGTCTGGGAGATCACCAGAAGCAAACTTCCTCAACCCCAGAACACACCAAAAGGATCCAGACCATGCCATGACAAGAAATGCAAAACCTGCCAACACATCTCCACCACCCCCATTATTACTACACCCCACAACA
>JAGPOW010003685.1:78065433-78129966 GCA_030014935.1 Caiman crocodilus
ACAGCTGCACCTCCAGAAATGTAGTATACCTCATCCAATGCACCAAATGCCCTGATGGAAGATATGTAGGAGAGACCAAACAACAACTGCGCACCAGAACGAATGTCCACTGGAAATCTATCAAAAACAGAAATACCCAATTATGGGTGGGGGCACATTTCTCACAGGAGGGCCACTCTCTCTCCAATCTCTCAGTCCTGATCCTCAAGGGAAATTTACACAATGCTTCCCAGAGACAAGCCTATGCGCTCCATTTCATCAACCTTCTGGATACTAAAAACCATGGACTAAATATAGACGTTAGATTTATGACCCATTATAGCCTGCCTGACTTCTGACTCCCCAGGTCTCTCCACTTTCATCCCCCTTCTTTTTCTTCCCCCACCTTCCCCAGCCTGTCTCTTGCCCACTGATTCCTCAATCTACATTTTCACTGACCACCTGTCTTGTATGCATACTAGCTCAGCCTCTGGCTTCTTTACTTTTCATTCTGCTCAGGAAGAGCACACACCAACTGCTGAACTACTTTAGGCTGACAGGGGTTTTTTTTAACTCAAAAGCTTGCTTAATAATTGTTTTCCAACTATTTTAGTTGGTCTAATAAAATATATTAGATTCACCCAAAGAACCTTGTCTGCCTTTTGATGGCCCTGCATTCAGCAATGAGCTGTTCATACATGTTCTAAAAAGAAAATCAAGTTTTTAAAACTTAAAAAGAAATTCTCTGTGCATCTCTCTAAGACAAGGTGATAATCAACTACATGAAAAGCCTAAAATATATAAAACCAACAAAAACACAGGAAAATCCATGAAACCATAACCTCATTCTAACCTAACTGGGTGTTGAAGGAAATACAGCCTGCACCGATTGTGATTATTGTACTATCAGAACCCCTTATACAGTCAATGCCTCACATGCACCCAAGTGACAATCATCTGCATCTAATCTAGTTGTTTTTCATTTTGCTCCATAGTCCAAACATGAAAACTTCTATATAATTGCTTATCTTCATTAGTTTTACCCACATCATGATATAATATTGATTTATCTATTATAACTTGGCTGTCAGCATTTATTTTGGACTGAAACAACAGTGCCTCAGCTCTGAGCCAGGGACCAGTATTTGCTTGGCTGCTTTTGAGTCAAAAGGAAACAAAACTAAAATAAAAGTTGACTTGTGTTTAAATGCAGCATTAGAAGTGATTTGCCTGTCAGTTTTGATTTTTGAACATAGCTGCTTTTTTAATATATAAGGGTCTGTTTTTTTCAGTAAATTGTACACATGCAAACACTCACCCACTTATGGCCAGATTTTTAAATTAGCTCAAGGCCATATTTTTAAGCACTCAGCATTTCCAATTGGGATCAGATATTCAAGGGTTCAACTCCCATTTAGGTATCCAACATGCTGAGCTCTTTTGAAAAGCTGGCCCACAGTGCATGTCCACAGGGGTTTTGTCCAGATAAGAACCTGTTAGGCCATGTGCTTGCACAGATCTCTCTGCTGTGTCTGCATGCATAATAAGGGACCAATCAAACCCTGACTGAAGGGGGAGCTGAATCAGACCCTACACACCTGCTCCACTGGAGTGGCCATAGTACCCACACAGTTTTGTGCAGGTGCCTACTCAGTGGTCATCTGTGTTGCAGGAGGAGCTAAAAAGCCTGCCTGTAGCTTGTGTACAACAGTTCTCTGCACCTCATCCTATATTCAGGGACTTGCCCAGGGCCCATGAGCTCTCAAACTAGAGGGGAGCATGCGAGTAGAAATCAATTCTAAGAGTTGTCAATCCCAAAACTTGGTTTGCCCTCTTCTCCATCTGTCTCTTTGTAAAGTCTGTGTAATTCTTGGTATGTAATATGCACCCCAAAATAAAAAAAAAATCCCTTAAGTGCCAGAAGCCCAGCCCCTATAAGCAATCAAGCAGGCTGCGCTCATGATGGAGGAAAGAACATTTTGCTGAAGAGAGAGATTTCTGTTTCAGGTCCTCAAGGGGTTATTCTAAAGCAGCATGAAAATCTTGCACTATCAGAGGAGATTTCTTACCAACAGGCAAGGAAGTAGCCCATTCATCCTCTGTGATCTAAAAACAAAACCAACCTCTTCCATCAGTGGATGTATTTTCTTTTTTTATAAAGAACACATGATAGAGCTTATGGGCCAAATCCTACAGCCTTTCTTCAGTATTTTTTCAGGCAAAGCTCCTATCAGTTTCAGCTTTTGTAAGAGTAGAGACAAGAAGATTGATTTGAGCTCATCTCTTTCTTTTCTTAAAAATATACCTATTTCCCCAACCACCTACTATGCTCAGTTTGTGTGTTTAAATCTTTTCAGACATGCACCTCATTATATTGACACTTGGTTTTGGAAACCCAGAATTTTTATACAAGTGAGATTTTCATTGTGATTTTTGTACAAGAGTAAAGTTAATTAGGTTGAATCCTTACTCCTCCAGGAAAAGGAGAAAGACCTTTCTATTTATCCCCTTAAAAACAAAGTCATGTACTTTAGGATTCTAAAGGCATTTGTGACAAATGCCAATACTGGGTTCTGGTAAGCAGCTTCTTTTGTTCAGCTCAACATCTGGCTTGCTGTTACACCTGAAGAGGTAATTAGAAAGATAAGTCAGAACACTAATTTGCAACATTCAAGCCTTCCCTGGGAAGGTATTGCTATTACAAAGAGAAATAATGGAACACACAGTCCAAGCACAGGGGCAGTAGCCACCATTTTTCACTCTTCCTGGCAGCTCACTGTGACCTTTAACCTCTTCCCACCAGCCTCCTCAAAGAAGCTACAAGATTTAGAAGAGGGAAGGAAAAGCGTTTGCTCTTAGTATGCAAAATGCCCAGTGCATTTATATTTAGAATAAGTATCTTTTAGTCTGATTCCCACGTCCTACCTTTTACCCAGATGTTCCAACAATAAAACTTCCTCAAAGAAGCAAACCAACCACAAACACACACACATGCACATGGGGTGGGTTCCTCTGTAATAATCAAAGAATCAAACATGCTTCTTTGCAGCAAGAAGTCTCAAACATCCTTGACTGTTTCTTTTATTATTCTTGTATAATAATTTCTGGCATATCTAGAGCTAGTCTCTCAGTCCACTCAATAACTATCAGTTAATTTAATTTGGCTACACTTGGTGATGTACTTAAGTGACACTATCTGTGAGTGCCAATACATTTTGGATGCAGAGCATCCAAGCTACTTACACCTGGATAAAAACAGATGTGGCAAATCTTGGATGCAATTATAGAAGCTGTTGTTCAAATGTTGCCTTGTTATAAAATGGGGTTCTTCTGTCAATCATTTAATGTCAGTGATCAAAAAAAGTTTGGCTCTGAACTCTTCTGGGCCCAGTATTGGTTGCACTGAAGTCAATTATTTTGGAGGAAGCAAAACCAGGACCATAGAAAGAGTAACTTTGTCAATAAGCTGGTATTGGTACAAAATTTCTCCTTATCTGGAGCTCTGTTCTTGGGCAAAACATTTTCAGTACTTATATGTTAATTGGCAGGAAATTGTTTGCCCTGAGCTCCTTTAACAGAGGGCATTTTGCCTTCCTTGCAGAGAACTCAACGTTTTCGTAGTGTACAACCCTCAACATTCGATGGTGGTGAGGGAATAGATGAATTCCACGAACAGTAAAAACATAACTTTCCACAGAAGCAAAAGGACCCAGAACATGGATATTATTTTCAAAAAGCTCTTTGTCTATAAGAGCATTTGAATTAGAAACTTGTTTAGCCAGAATCTCTTGTTACAATTTACTGATTCATTGGGTGGAGATTTTTTTTTTTTTTTGGCGGGGGGGTGGAGTATAGAGACAGACAGTTTCAATTATTATTATTATTATTATTATTATTTTAATTTGGATTCAGAAACAAATGTATTTTGACTCAAAATATCTCCAGAGACAGAAAGGAGGCAAGTCTTACAATTTTTAATCTATTTGTTATAGGGGAATAAGCTTTTTTTATTAATATTTTCTCTATGGGAAGCTACACAGCTCTCAGAAATGAAATCTGTTGAAGTCAGTGCTGGAATTAGTAATGTTTGTGTGGGAAGGATATACGTGATCTTGCTACATACGTATTTCTTGTTGCTGGTTGAGAAATCAGAGAAAAAGATTTCAAAAACTGATCTGACACTCCAGTCAGAGCAAAGTGCATCTAAACTAGCTAGATACAAGGGAATAATTTGTTACAATATTAGAAAAACAGAGTGTCTAATTCTGATCTCTTCTGTTTTTCACAGATGTGAAATATTTGAATCAGATTCAGTTACTTCTGATTCAAATCAAAGTACACGTGATCAGCATCAGGTCTGCCCCCCCTCTCCCTCCCAAATAGACAAACAAATAAACAGGGCATTCTTTCTGTTTTCTTCAGCCTCTGGCCCTAATTATACCAGGAGAATGACCTTTGGCTGAAAGCGGCTTTCAACCCAGATTTCTCCAGTGTTTCTTCCACTAGTTTAAAACAGTTTGTATGCTGAATTTATAACGTCCTGAACGTACTTTTTTAGATGCTGAACACCACTGTTTTTCACAATTTCCATTTTCATGTATTGTTTCCCAGAAATCTGTTTTGCTCCAGAGATGTCTAATCATCGGAACTGAGAGGGGAAAAAGGTCTTGACTGGTCATTGCGTGACCTTAGGCATTTAATTTGTCTGTCATTACTTTGTGGGTGTAGGTTACAAAGAACATAATTCCCAACTCTTGCTGACAAAATGAGGCCTACGGTATTATTTTTCTTTCCCTTTTTGTTTTACAAAAGCAGAGTCCCTTGGTAGCCTCATTTTTATTCTCTTCATGTTTTAATGCATATAGATGTGTGTCTGCATTGTCATTAGAAATATAACACACACAAAAAATCCAATTTTTCCACAATTTAAGTTGCTGGAAATATTGCATCCCAAAAGAATATATTAGTGATATAAATAAAATATACTTTTATGAAGTCCATTTTCATATCACAGGTTTCTTTAGATAAATTTTTCAACTTTCAAGTTTCCTCCCCCCCCCCCCCCCAAAAATCTCAAGACCAGCTTTCAGAATAGCTGTTTCAGTGTGGAGAGGAAAGCTTCCGAGTGAACTTTAGTCAATTTAATAAAACTATAACAAATCAATAAGCCACCCAGCCATCTAATGCTCTCAATACTTCCACTGATGGTTTCCATAACATCAAAAAGTATGGAAAATGTGTTCAAGGTAAGTCCTCTGTATTCTGAAACAGGTCCCTGAAGGCAGAAAGATGCAGGTTTTCTTGGCCTACCTGTTTAATACAGGTCATGCTGTGCATTCAGAATTGAATCAGAATTAGGCATGATTCTTCAAAGCAGGAGTGCTACAGAAGAAGTCCATTCTATTTTGGAGCAGGAGCTGAGAGAGCTCTCTCTTGTTCCACAATAGGTGTTAAGTGGGGTGAAGGAATTCACTATGGCTTCCCCTTCTCTTCTCCCTTGTATATGAGTGTAGTCACCCCCACAGCTCCAAATCCACTTTGACTCATATAGTTAGAGAACCCCTGCTCTGGTTTAAATTGTGGCTCATACTTGACCTAGTCTAGAAGAGAAAATCCTGACCCCCACTGTTCCACATGTACTGCAGTAACATGTCTGTGGGCGGGTTGGAGTCCATACCCAGGGAATGATGAGCAAATTCTGGAAGACAGGTCCCACCTGGACAGTGCTGCAGCAGTGATTCGCAACCAGTGCCCTGTAATCCTTTCAAGGGCATTGCAGGGTGTCAAGCAATGCTAGCACTGTTAGATGTGCAAACATGATTCGCATGATAACCCAGAAATGTCAAATAGGAATTCATAGCATTAAAAACACTCTGACCTGTTATGGTCTTTCTGAGTTATTTGCTACAGAAGAACTGCTCTATTGTTTTTTCTGTTGCAAGAGCTGGCATTTTCCAAGGGGTGCTTTGAATCTGAAAAGGTTGAGACTCACTGGTCTTCAGACATGCTTTGTGACCATGTAGACTGCCAAGGAGATGTTATGACAGCTGAACAGTTGTCCTGTCCATTTTCTCATCTTGGAACGAGAGCTGGCTCTGTAAGCAGGTACAGGTGTTTGCAAGCCTGCAGATCCTCTTCCTGCCTCACACGCCAAAACCAGAGGAAAGGAAATGTTTTGGGCAATACAAGCCATCAGTAATCCTTCCAATCTTTCCTATTGTGCCCCTGTTTTTGGAGTACCATGCTGAAATGCCAAATATCTGGATACTGCCACTGTTTCTCAGACAAGCTACTCCACTCCTCTCAGTAGTAGTAGCTCCTGCATTTTTTGATATGGGGCAGAGCAGGAGCAGGATCTTCAGAGTTCTTTCTTCCTTGGCTACAAAGTTTCAGAGAAGGCCCTCCCTCATAAATCAGGTTGACTGGATGTCTGGATTGGCCAAATTACTACACAGTTCTCTTCTGTATGAGAGAGGGCTCCTTGGGATTTGGCCTCAGGTGTTTGATGAGGAGCATTTCTGCATTCTGGAGAAACTTTTGAAAGAGGGAAGCTTGGGGTTCTGGCAGGAACTCTATGGCCCATAATGCAGAAAATAAATTGTTTACCCTACACTTCTTCCATGTTCAGTGAACTCCTCCCCCCCACCCCCCAAAGGCCTGGTATACATTAAAAACTTAACTGACATAGCTAGGGTGTTTTAGAGGTCTGGTTCTTTCCCCAGCACAACTGTATCAGTGAAAACCCTAATTTAGCTACAGGTAGCATTGATTCAACCATGCCTATACCAGTAATGTTTGTCAGGTCTCTGAACAGGCAGTCAGATTTACACTACAAAGTTTTGCTGCCATAACTTAGTTTGCTGGCATAACTCTTTTGGTCTGAAGTATGAAGAATTGCCTCCTTAACTACTTAATTATGCTGGCAACCCTATGCTCCCTGCCAGTATAGCTTAGTTATTCTGGTTATCCACACTGGCAAAAGAACTGCTTTTGGCAGCATGAGAGGCAGCCTCACTAGAAGATTTTTACCAGGTTAGTTGTACTAGCAAGGCCTGTGTAATACAGTTTGTGCCCAGCTAATCTACACTAATCTGAGCATTTTTATATTTATATAGCTGCATCCATATTAGGGATTTTGCCTAATAAGCTCCACAGTAAATGTTTCTGCATTCACACATGCAATCCTATTAGGCCACAGGAAACTAATAAGCTCCACAGCAGGTTAGTACTTGTAAATACAAGTACTGTCCTGCTGTGGAGTTTTTTCATGCGCAGCAACGCACGTGTAGATGCTGACCCTGCTGGCTGGGGCACAAGGGTGCTTCAGTGTGGGGGCTGCCTGCCAGCTAGCCCTGCACTGTAGTTTCCTTGTACCCCAGCCAGCTTGTCTGCAGCAAGTTGAGCCAGACTGAAGCAGCCTTGGGCTGGTAGGCTGACCCCAGGGACCCCCTGCCAGCCAGGGCTGCTCCGACCAGGCTCAGTGTGCTGCAGTTCCAGGTGCATGTGTGAATGCATCACCCGGGAGCAATAAACTCCGGTGTGATATACGATGGAGTTTACTGCTGCGCATTAATATGCACTTGTTGATGCTCCCACTGTAGAAGCTCAGAATCAAGGCACCCTTTGCTTTTCTGTAATCTGGAAGACTTTCTATCGTGTACAGCTTTCAAAAGTGATCTCTGATTTTGCACTATCCAGGTTGAGGTCCTGGCCTAATTTTTTTAAGGACTTAGGTCATGAAGTTAGAGAAAGATTTGGGTGCTTAATAAACCTGCCAGTCAAACCCAAGTTTTCTCAAGCTGGGTTTTTTAAATGCTGGCACCCAAAATCCAAGCTGCTTTTAAAAAATGTTGTAGCATGATGCTTCTCTGAGACACTAGCTTTACACTGTTATAAATGTATTCATTTCAGTGATTTCCCTGGTTTATGTGAGAAGACAATTGGTGCCTATCCTCACTCTGTCTCAGCAAATGGAAGTAAGAGACTTCCCAGCTACAAAAAGAATGCTTGCAGTGACTTTAAAAACCAAGCAAACAAAGCAAAACATTGAATTGTGTTTGCAGTTGAAGGGATTTATAGGCATGTGTGTGAACTATCCACTTAGGCCCAGAACGTCAATGAGGATGGTGATCTTGGGGAAACACAGTTCCCCTTGTTAAAATGAAATAATGAGTTTAATATATACAGGGAAAGAGAGGACAGAATAGGAGGCAAGTTCTTTCCCTGTTAAATATTTACCATTTGAGCTCTGCTTAGGCTCCTGCCTTTCTATATCTCTAAAGGTGGTGGTAGTTGTGATAGTCCGATATGTTTCTTAATATATTCCTCCCTCTAAACCTACCTTGCATGGGAAACGGCAATGGTAACAAAAAGCAGACTGTTCCCTCCTCATGAATATTAATCAGTAAACTCCCCCTGCTATTTTAAATCTGAGGCTGGTGCTAAAACCCCTTTTTCCCCCCCACTCAAACAGCCCCTGAGGAAAACCCTGAAAGTCCTGGGAAAGCCTTGCACAGAGGCTGCTGTGACTAGAGGCCTTCTAGGCAGTGACATATAAAACTCTGGGGTCAGGGGTCATGACAAGAGGAGGAATCGGCTTTGTTTCCGCTATGTGTTGCTGAAAGCTAAACCTTTATGGAACTTTTCTAGCTGCATTTTTGCTATTTAGCTTTGAAAACAAAAGATTTATTTATTTTTTTTTCCCATTCATCTGAGTTTTTGTCCTAAGTTGACAGCAGTGACATATGAAGGATCCTACTTGTTCAGTCCCAGAGCTATGTATGCTATGTTAGCTGTTATTGCTTTGGAACAAATATTATATGATCTTTAAGGGGGTGGGATTAACTACTCCACAGAGGCAATGTAAAAATGCTTAAAATCAACCCAGAGCATTTCCTTCTTTTTTAAATAAGAAAATTAAACCTCTCTCTGCTAAGAAACACATTGATAGGAGTATGTAAAGTGTCATGTGATGTCCAAGAATCCAGCTATGTATCTTGGTGATACAAACAGTTTCAGACCAAACCACAGGAATATTCCCAAGGACACTGGGTGATGCATTCTGATGTTAGATTGCCTGCCAGATAACCCTGACCAATGCCGAATAATACTTTGAACTAAATATACTTTCTGATCATATTCAGAACTAACATGAAAGCTTGTCAAACATCCAATAGTGCATCCAAAACAGAAGTGTATTTTTCTAGTACATGTAATGATAAGTTAATGCATATTATTATTGTTCTTCTCTTCAAATCATGTTACCACTTGCAGTGTGGAAAATGATTTTTGAACCTCAAAGACACAATCAGTGACCTGTAAAGCGTGCAATCTAAAAACAAATCTTGTCTTTTATTCCAAGATCTCACTAGGTTCACAAACTGATCCTGTTCTTGTTATATACAGTAGGAGAAACTAAAGGTGATGAGATTTAGTTCAGGTCACACAGCAAATCAGTGGCAGAGCCAAGTATTGGAACCCAACTCTCCCGGCATCCCTGCTGATGCTGAGAAGGTTAGTGTTAGGTGCTTTATGAACAGTTTTGATTCGCTGGTTAAAATAAAATGTGTGAGAGAAAGTGGATAGCAGAGGGGATTGTTAATGGAATATGAATCTGGCTTCGTCTGGTCATAGCAGTATTCTAATGGCTACTGGAAATCTGAAGCAGTTGAAATAAGGTGGTGGTGTCAGTTCAATTCATAGCAGAGAGATACCCATATCAGTGACAGCCGCATGCAATCTTTGCCTACAGGGCAAAAACTTCTCTCCTCTGTCATCCTTCAATAATTGCTTGACAGGGTAGTGTGAGGAAGCTTGTATCGCTGCTGTTATACCCACTCTTGGCTTTAGGAACAGAGGCCATTTTTCAAGTCTGCCAAGCCACTGACTTTCACCCACAGTAATTTGCTTCCTTTTTACCGATCTGAAATTTCTTTCTCCATGCACCCCCAAAAAAGGAACTTTTTGACCAGATTTTTATCTGTATTGCCTAGATAACAGCATGAATGTAGTTACAAGATGGAGAGCTTATTATATAGTTAAGAAAAGATTGGGCAGAATCCTAAGTTTACACTCACTATTTCTGTGCAACTAGAAAAAGTATAGAAATTCTCTCCCTATGCCTAAAGAAGGGTGTTTGTGCCCAGAGGCACGCAAAGAACAATTTGTCCAACTATTTAGTTGGTCTAATAAAAGATGCCACATTTACCCAAAGAACCTTGTCTGCCTAGACATTCTAAGATCAGGAAGAACACATACCAACTGCAGAAGCTTCCTCAGCCTGATGAAGGGTATTCATACCCAAAAGCTTGCAAAGAAGAGTTTTTCTAACTATCTGAGCTGGTCTAATAAAAGAAATCAGATTTACCCAAAGAACTTTGTCTGCCTATGTCTTTAGACCAACATGGCTACAACCTACACCCCTAGAAATTCTAAGGAGGTTACAGAACTAGAGCAATACTTAATCATAGAAGAAACTTCCCTAGTGATAAAATAGCTTTTGAAAAACGTACCAGACTACTACTGCACATCAAATAGGAGCCTGAAAGCAAACTTTGGATCACATTCTGACAGGTGCTGAACTTAGCAGGTGCTGAATTTAGCTGAGGTCTCACAAGAGCTATAAGAGCTCAGCAGCAAGTCTTGGGTCTGTGTATCTGCTTTCCAGTTGAGCAGTGGCAGCACATTTCATTAATCCTATTAACTTCAGGCCAAGAGGCCAAACCTAATCCATTAACAAATGCAGACACTCTCATGTATGTTGCCAGCTGTGCACTGGGGGACAATGGGAGATCTACAGCGGAGATGTTCAGGACTGAAAATGAGACAACCCCAAGTATTTTTGTTCCTAACTTTTGATATTTACTGAATAATAATCTTACTCTCCCATCCAACCGAACCTGTACTTTGTGCAAAGTGTCTGCTTACTACATTTTACTTCACCAATACTTTTGAAGAAATAATGAGGAGACACTGGTATTCCAGCAGTTAAAGACTGGTATGGGTCATGGATGCAATACTCTCTTTTTCCTTCAACTGGGGATGTTCCTTCTTCAATCTGGATGCTGATTTGGGTGCCAGAGCCAGGATTTGGCTGTGTCTGAGAGAGGTAGGGTTCAGTTGTCCAATTGTGACAACTGGAAGGGCCAGGCTTAACCTTGTACCTCTACTGACAGCAGTGGGGTTCTACCAACTTGTTGTAGAACTTGCATTGGACAGCATCCTTATTTCTGTCTGATTTCTTTCTCTCTCCATCTGCCCTTATGGCCTCTCCACTGCAAGGACTAATCAGACAGTCTCTCTTCACTTACCTTTGGTTTTGAATAACTTCCAATTAGTGATGTGTTGTAGAACAATACTTGCCATTCATAGCTGGTGGGCAGTATGTAACCATATCTAGTTTGTCTTTCACTTTCCTGATTGACCTTTTTAACTTTATTTCACAAATATTCAGTCTTGAAATTTTACATGCTTAAGGTACCTCCATGAGTATAGTAGTCTAAACAAACTAGCCAAGTCTTGAAATGACATAATTTCCCTTGAAAGGACAGACATCCTTACAGATAATTGATAGCATAGACATCTTTCAGAATATGTAATTTTTTTTGGATACTTGCATTGAATTAAATATGTACCATAGATATGTATGATTCTAAGTGATTCTTTTACCATTAGAATAGGGCCTTCCATTGCTCCTTAAATTAATATCCACATGCTATATGAGTGTCAAATACTAACAGAATACTTGCAATTTGCCTAGACCTGCCTGATGATAATGAATGTTATCCAAGAGATAAACAGCTTATTGATGTCGGTGTAACTCCATTTCTAAAATCCTTGATTCCATGATTTACAAAAGAGCCCTGGAATGAAGTAAAATATTTGTTTTATTGTTTAAATCTTTGTAAAAAATATATATGCATACAGTGTGGATTTAAAGTAGTTCTGAACCTAACTTGAATTTGCATGTATATTGCAATTAATTTTTACATTTATTTAGCATCATTTACTACAAAGATTTCCAAAATGGTTAACTTAGTGTTCATATAATCACTTTCACTGAAAGGTAGTCACCTTTGGGACAGAATTAAACCATTGTTTGCCACTGCACACAATCATACAGAACATTTTAGGGTAGGTCTTGCTGAAGAACAAGGCATCCAAACAGGAATTTCAGGTAGGCAGAATACAATTACTGACACAGAAATGCAAAGCACAAAGTGCTATTCTAATTTGTGAAAGAGCCCTGGGATGATATTTTGATTGTAAGCGTGCATTTTCTAATCTCATACTTTATAACAGCATGATACCCATAAACAGCCGCTAGCACTGGTCAAATATTTATATATAGAAAAAAGTACTACTCGCTGAATTACCAACACCACTCACTATAGTAGTATTATAGAATCATAGAAAATTAGGGTTGGTTAGTCCAACCTTTGCTTAAAGCAAAAACCAATTGTATCATCCCAGCCAAGCCTTTGTCTAGCCATAGCTGAGTCTTAAAATCCTCCAAGTGTGGAGATTCCACAGCATCTCTGGGTAGCCTGCTTCAGTGCTTTACTACCCTCCGTATGAGAGAGTTTTTCCTAATATTTAACCTAAACTTCCCTTACTGCAACTTGAGACCATTGTTCCTTGTTCTGTTATCTGCCACCACCGAGATCAGTCTAGCTCAGGGGTAGGCAAAATTTCTTGGCTGGAGTGCTGAAAAACATCACAATGCCTACCTCAGAAGGTGCTGGAGTGCCAGCATGGAAGAAAAACAAAATGAAGGCAAGGGGTACATGGCAGGATGCCCTGCTTGTACTCCTGCCCCCCAGCCCTGCTGCCCCTTGCTCCTCACTTAAAGCTCCTGCCCGGGCTCTGTGGCTGCCAGCAGCTACCCCAGCTCTGGGTAGCTCCTGGAGCCTGGACTGCTCCCGGCAGGGCTTGCAGTGTCCCAGCTGCCTGCTGGGAGCAGCCCAGGATCCTGACTAGTAGCAGCTACCCAGAGCGGGAGGCTCCAAACAGCTGTGGTGGGCTCTGGCATCAGCTCCCCACTGGCGTGTGCAGGCCTGCCTCAGAGCAGGCAGTGAGGGAGGGGCCTGAGACAGTGCAGCCCTGGTCTCTCCCTTGCTCCCGGCACGGAGGTGATACACCTGGAGCAGCTGTTCATAGCCAGCCGGGGCTGTGGGCAGCTGCAGCAAGCAGTGGCCAGGCTACAAACAGCTGTGCCGGGCTGCACAGCTCCAGCATCAGCTCTGTGCTGGCAGCAACTGCACGGGCACATCAGGGTGGGCTGTCCTGCCCTGCTGTCTGTCCTGAGGTGCACGTGCAGTCAACGCCAGCACAGAGCTGATGCCCAAGCTGTGCAGCTCGGCACAACTGTTTGCACTCTGCTTGCTGCAGCTGCCCAGAGGCCAGGCTGGCTACAGACAGCTGTGCTGGGCTCATTACCTCCATTCTGGGAGCTGGGGAGAGTCTGGGGCTGTGCTGCCTCAGGCCCCTCCCTCACCGCCCGCTCCAAGGCGCAGCCGCACGCACGGGTGCAGAGCTGATGCCAGAGCCCACCACAGCTGTTTGGAGCGTCCTGGCTGCAGCTGGCCCTGGCTCTGGGGAACTGCTGCCAGCTGGGACCTCAGGCTGCTCCCAGCAGGCAGCTGGGATGCTGCAAGACCTGCTGGGAGCAGCCTGGGCCCTATCACTGGCAGCAGGTACTTGGAGCTGGGGTTGGCTGCCAGGTGCCAAGCAAAATGGCCTTGCATGCCACGCTCAGCACACATACCAGGAGTTACTGACCCCTGGTCTAGCTCCATCCTCTTTGTAAATACCCTTCAGATAGTTGAAGGCTGCTATTAAATCCCCTTTCACTCTCCTCTTCAGACAAAGTAAGCCCAATTCCCTTAGCCTTTCCTCAAGTCATTTGCCCCAATCCCCTAACCATTTCTGGTACCCTCCACTGGACTCTCTCCAGTTTTCCCACATCCTTCCTGTAGTGGGGGGCCTAGAACTGGACACAGTACTCCAGATGCAGCCTCACCAGTGCTGAATAGAGGGGAAGAATCACTTCCCTCAATCTGCTGGCAACACTCCTACTAATTCAGGAGTACCTTTCATTAACATTTATTTTCTAATACAACATATTTTAGAATCCTAATAGGGAGCAGCTTGGAAGCTTAGCGATTACATGTTAGGTCTGTTCAAAGCAGCTAGGTTTTGCTTCGGATTCAGCCGATTCAGGGGACGGTGATTTGAATCACTCTCCTGAACTGATTTGGCCAAATCTGATTCAGAAATTCAGCCACCACTAAATTGGCTGAACCAATGAATCTGTCCTACCCTCTGCCTGCTCTCATTGGCTGCCTTGCCCTCCCTCCCAACACATGACTCTTAAAAAGGAAAAAACCCCACTCACTGGTTGCTGCCAGCCAGGGAGGTGATCTCTGCTGTCCCCACTCACCATGCTACATTGGGGGGGGGGGGTCTGCCGTGAGCCTTCCTGACCCCTGCCCACTGTCCCAGCCCCTCATGGCTGCCCCGCCCTCCCCAGCTCCTGGCCCTTTAAATAAAAAAAAGCTTCCCCACTGACCAGCTGCTGCCAGGCAGGGGTGATCCCCACGGCCCTGCACTGTGTGGGGGGATCTTCCATGAGCCCCCTGAGGCCACTGCAGCAACTGAGGAGTGTGGGGCTTTTTTTAAAGGACTGGGACCATGTGGGAGCTAGGGGAGCGGGCAGGGGCTGGGGGTACTCAGGGGGCTGGGGGAGCAGGCAGGAGATGGGGCCTGGCAGGGGTCCCCCCATAGTCCCTTTCCCCATCTTCCAGCCTCCCCTCCCCTCCCCCACCCCCTACTTATCAGCACGGAGTCCAGATCTAGCTCCCTGCTGCAGCTAGAAGGGACTACCCAAATTGCTGAAGCTCTCTGAGTCTTTTCTGAATCAATTCAGAGAGCTTTGAATCAATTTTCACCTTTAATTGGTCTCCTGATTCAATTCAGGCCTAATCTCCTCTGAATTGAATCAGCATCCAGAGCTTAGCACAGCCCTATTACATATTTCATTTTCCAGAACACGCCTGGTGCTGGGGTGGACTGGAAAAGGGGACCACAGTTCTGAAAACATCATTCTTCAGCCCTCCTAACTAGGCAAGTGTAGAAGTATTGGAGGACTTGTTTTCCATCTTCACAAAGCCATGCAATAACCATAATTTTTTTATATTAATATTTTCTAACAACGTTTTAAACCTTTGGACAGCCATTACTGTGAGTATTAAGACTATGCAGCTTTCCCACTACTTTTTCTTCTTGCATATTAGCACTGGCAGTATGGACTGCAAAGGGAAGTGTGTGACTTGGACAAAATGATCAGAATTAAGTCCCGAGTAATCAAACTAAAGTGTAAAGTTTGTTAAAACAATTTAAATAAATACAATTCTACTGATTCTCTTACAGTCTGTCAGGACTGGCATTAATATTTAATTCAGAGACACATTTCTGTGCATAAAGTTTGTATCCTCTCTCAGCCAAAATCTTCAAATCCACCGCTACAGTCACACATACAGGAAACTGGCCAACCGTTTTAAGGCAAAATTAGGCATAGTTGATAAGACCAATCCATTTCAAGCCCTTCCAGTAACTTCGTTGTACTGTTACCCCATCTTTCCTGTCCTGTTTTATTTATTCTGCTCTTTTCTTTCATCTTGCTTAGGCTATAAGCACATTGGGGCAGGGACCATGTCTTTCCTGCATTTTGTGTAGCACTAGCTGAAATAGGCTCTGATCCTGCTTGAGCCTTGGGGGACAACATCAATGTTAATCATCATGATCCCAGTGCCTGCCTGTGAAACTGAGAAATAGTTTGTTCCTTAAAAGAAAGTACCATAGTCTGGACAGTAGTGGCTCTTGGAGGGGTACACTGGGTATGGAAGGACAGGGGCCTTTTCTTTTGTACTTTTCCAGAGGAAGCAGATAGACTGCTGGTGCTTCTACTTTGTGAGCTTCACTCACAGGAGTCATAGCAACATTAGTGCTCAGCATGCTGAATAGAGCAGACAGTCCCTGTAAGAGTCACCCCCTTAGATTTGGTCCTGGGGGGAGCATGTACTGTGCCTTTATAAGGAGTATGGCTCTTATGGTTCCTTTGTGTGCCCTTTTGGATTGGGACTCCACAAAAGGCAAATATGAGAGAGTCAAAAGATGAAAGGATGTTTAGAATCAAATTCTTAGCTAAGCTGCAAGGCAGGATTACTTTGTTACTGAACTGGATTGGACTTTCAAAGGCTCAAAATGTGGAAGTATCTGGAAGTACAATAATGCAACAACCGTAGAGCCATATCACATGAGGGAGCTGCACCACAGAGGGAGAGGAAGAGTAGAGGCTTGCTTGCTTGCCCAGCAGCTTGTTCCTGCAGGCTAATGTACAATTTACTCTGTTGGTGACTGACTAGCTTCTTATCTGGAGGGGGCATTTGGCATTTTGCTAAATCTAATCCTCTCCATTCTTTTCCAGTTGTAATGCTTCATAATCCAGTATAAGCCCCAAGAAAGCAGTGAGCAAGCAAGCAACCTTTTTTTTTTTTATGCAAAAGCCAGGATTTTTAGTCCTGCCTAGACTAACAAATAGCTAAACTAGTGCAAAAAATGGTACTAAGCCATATTAGCAAAATGGCTTTTAAAACAGATTTTGCATTACACTAAACTCCCAAGAAACATATTGGATATTTGGCCCTAATTTAATGCTTTGTCTTGAGGCCTTGTCCAGTTCACAGTTGTCACAAACCAAATCAAGTAAGTGTCCCTGACACAATAGACCACACCCCTCCATATGATTGACATTGAGACTGCCCCTCTGTATGATTGGCATTGTTCTAAATTTGGCATGTTCCACCTAATTAAGTATTCCTACTTGGCAAATTCTCATTGGCTATTCTAAAAGTACAAAAGTCTGCTCAGTTTCTGCCCAAATCGGAGTGGAGCACGTTCTGACCATGTTGCAGGAAAGATCTCACAGAGCTCTGAGCACATGGCAGAGTGACTTTGGCAGACTGATCACCCACCAATGGCTCCCTGTCAGTGACCTCCCGACGTACCCCTTCCCTGTGCGCTTTTGTCCATATACTCGTTGCAGTAACTCGAACTGTAATTACGCAAGTGAGCCTACAGCCTGTGTCGCGGCCACCAGCGGTGCAAGTAAAATCTATTTTGAAACCAATACACTGTCCCACCTCTCTATTGCTAGCCTGCCTAACGTCAGCTTAATTAACACCGTCCCCCTCAGTTGGCCCTGCCCGGTCGGCCGGCCGAGACATGGTGTCACAAACAGGATCTAAGGGCATTGCGGTGGAGAAGATTTTAATTGAGTGTTGCCCATGGCGCACCGGAGGGCGTTCTCTGACTGATTCTAATGAATTATGGGCTCACATCATCAAGCAGGCGACCCGGGGGAGAAGCTTATCAGCGGTTTCCTTTCACTGAGAGGGGAAGAAAAAGCGTCAAGAGAGTGGGAAGTTCATCTCCACCCTGGGGCGTTCAGGTGCTTGAGTGACAATCGGGTCCTATTCAGGCCCCAGAATGAAGCGGACACAGTGTCTTTTGTTAAAGTCAAGCCAGCAGGAGCAGCGGAGCCAACTCTCGCTCAGGAGTACGCCTGCTGTATAAGATGTGTGCGGGAGGGCGGAGAGCCAACACCGGCCAACCGATTCAATCCCCCAACTCTGGTGCCTGGATCAAGGGGCCACAAGCTCCTCTCAGAGCTCCGGGAAAAGTTGGAGTTGGAGGGCTGCATCGCAGCGCTGTGGACGAGCCCGAAGTGGGATAAAAGGAAGATGCTGAACATAATGTTTCGCACTGTAACAACTTTATTGAGGGGAAAATGCGAACCTAGAAGTTCAGCTGCTCACGGCCGCCCAGGTAGCTAAAGAAGCGGCAGTAGAAGAAAACCTCGGGCTAGCCGAGAACCCTGAGCTGCCACCATTCCAAGATGGCGCCGGAGAGCAGGGAGAAAACACGAAAAGCAGTGGAGAAGAAGGCGTGGTTGCGCAGTTATCGGTCCCACCTCCAAAGGTGGCGCCAAAAGAAGCTCCACCCCCTGGCGTAGCATCAGAAATGGAGCTGCCCCTCTGGGAGGGAGAGCAGCTTCTGCCTCGTGCAGTTAACCCCCTCCTCACCATGGTCCAGCTGGTGGTAATGGTTAAGCAGGTCATTGACGTGGAAGACAAAGACACAGCTTGTAACATCATCTCGTGCGGATGCGGCATGTCAACAGAAATGCAGGAGTTCTGTAAGGAATCAAAAATAAGATCTGCGGAATCATTGGCTATATTGTTGGGACGTCTGGTAGTGGAGTTTGCATCAAACTTGTTAGAGGTAGAGGAAGCACATTACCTGACTCGTCAAGCTTCATGGAGCAGAGGACATGTCACTGACCTGCATGTGGTAGCAAGTAATACTTGCTGGCCCATCCCACTCCCAGCGCTTGTCGCCGGACAAGTGACTCACAAGCCTCATGCCTGGCATGAAAGTCATCCACAGAAGGCCAGTGCAGAACAACTCCTACTGGCCATAATAGGGGCATCATATGCCTCTTGGGACCCCAGTGTGCATCAACTGGGACTGACATGGACCCAGTGCAAAGAAGAATGGCCTCACCATCACTTGTGGAACCCTGCAACCTTGGATAGTATACGAGACTGCATAGAGGCCTATGGAGGAGATGATGCCACGGCACTTAAACCCCTCCTCAGTTCAATGGCTGAACAAAGGGCAGGAAATCTTCTGAGTCACCTTCCTTGTCTGCAGGCCATTGTAGAGTCATCCACATGAGTTCCCAATGATGCAGAGTATCAATCTTCAGTGTACCCTGTTAGAGCCCAGAGACTGAGATCCTATGAATCCGACATTCCACAGGAATCGCGACCATTGCCCCAATGAACGCCGAAGGAGAGAACCATGTTCGAATTCCTTTTGCAGTGTTATGGATTAACAAAGTGGCAACTGCGTCTTCTAGGGGACGAGGGCCAGTGGCACCTCGTGAATGAACTGGGTTTCAAATATGATGATTAAAGGATGACAATGACCAATTGCTGACCCCAACTAGCCACGGTTGACTTATGTCATCTTGTTGCTCTCCGGTTTTTGTAGCAAGTTCAATTGTTGCCACTTTTCTTGTCTGTCTGTCTGTTTAGTTTTGTCTATCCGTTCTTTTACAGGCCCGATAGTAATAAAGTGACGGTCCGTGAGTATTTGATCATGGGAACCCTGAGTGCCAAACCGCAGCGCATTAGAGTTTGCTGTCGGCGGATTCCTCAGCGAGCAGAGCTGACTTCAAGACCTTCGGCTCAGACCTGAATCTCTTGTCATTTGGAACCAGAGCCATGACTAGCGTTTTCTCGACAGATGGTCTTATCGCATGTTTATAGTACTATCTTTTGTCAATAATCCTGTATTTATACTCTGTCTGCCCCCTTAGTGTAAACACCTAGCTCGAGACAAGAAATAATAATTTAGTAACATCAATCTCGTAAATAAAAGAAAAGAAGTAAGAAGGGTTTGGAACATAGGGAGAGAAATGGAGAAGATAATAATGGAAGGGGTTAAGTAGTAAAGAGCTAGAGAAGGGTGATCACGTTCTATAAGGACCTGTATGCTAAAGGCAGAAGAAAGAAAAGAGGTGACAATAGATGGAGAAAGAAGGGAACTTTAGACAGCAAAACAGAACGCGAGGGAAATCGTGAGCAAATAAAAAATGATGGCATAACAAATCAGTGTTACAATTAAGTTTGCACAAGTCTTGAGACAATTGTGAGAAGCCCCGCATGGGGGGCATTAAATTCTAGCCTAAAGTATCTTGTCCAAGTCAGTCAATGCTTTAATTGCCTTGTGTTTTTATTAGTCGTAGTAATCATTGTTGCATATTGTTGTGTTTTATAATGTGTAAAAAAGAAAAAACTTTTATACATTCATTTACTACCTCAACCTTGTAACTACACAATGAGTTTGTAGATGAAAGTCGCTCTTACCTAAGTTTTGTCTATTGTGTCATGGCCAGGGGGGCATGTCACAACCCAAATCAAGTAAGTGTCCCTGACATAATAGACCACCCCCTCTGTATGATTGGCATTGTTCTAAATTTGGCATGTTCCGCCTAATTAAGTATTCCTACTTGGCAAATTCTCATTGGCTATTCTAAAAGTATAAAAGTCTGCTCAGTTTCCACCCAAATCGGAGCAGAGCACATTCTGACCATGTTGCAGGAAAGATCTTGCAGAGCTCTGAGCACACCATGAGGAGCTCTGAGCATGTGGCAGAGTGACTTTGGCGGACTGATTACCCACTAATGGCTCCCCATCAGCGACCTCTTAACGTACTCCTTCCCTGCGCGCTTTCATCTGTATGCTTGTTGCGGTAACTCAAACTGTAATTACGCAAGTGAGCCTACAGCCTGCGTCACGGCCACCAGTGGCGTAAGTAAAATCTATTTTGAAACCAATACGCTGTCCCGCCTCTCTATTGCTAGCCCGTCTGATGTCCGCTTAATTAACACTGTCCCCCTCGGTCAGCCCTTACCGGTCAGCTGGCCGAGACAACACTGAATTCAAAAAGGGCCTTTCTGCTGAGCTCAGGAAGCATTAGAGTCAATTCGTGAATGAAGTGTGTAACTTGTAACGATGTTTGAGACTAGCAACATTCTGAAAGTCAAATATATTTGCAATATGTGGAATATGACTGTAAATAGATGTGAAACTTTTATTTAAAAAATGTGTACGCAAGCCTTTACAAGGATAACTGCCTAGTTCTATTGTTGGCTGAAATATTGCAGGGATGTTTATGTAACCCTTTGCTAAATACTTTTTTATCATTTTAAATATTTGCTATGTATGTATATACGTAACTTTGAATTAGTAACTAAATTGTCTGTATAGCTTGAATTTTTCAGTGATTTGTTCATGTCTGTAGAGAGAGAGATTATGGCTGAAGTTTTTCAAAGCACTGTAGGGGATTAAGAGACATGGAGCTACCAGTTTTAATGGAGGTAGTATCTAAATCCTAAAACTGCTTTAAAAATCACAACCTAAATTGTTATTTTGCATTCACGGTGTCTTTGGTGTAGGAATTCAGTAGTGTTTTAACTAGAGACTGAATAGATTTCACAGACAACATTTTCTTTGTGGTATTTTTCTGTACTCTTAAGGCCTGATTCTTTGGTATAACTTCATAGCCTTAGGGTTGCTCTAAGTTAGGGCTGTCCAACTGGTGTCCCACAGACCACAGGCAGCCTCTGAGTGACACCCATGTGTCCCACTGGCCCTTGCACCTCTCTCTTCCACCCTGCTACACAGTGGGGAATGGCCTGAGAGGAAGGCTGCACACTGCTACCCCAGTGGGGGATAGTGGGGACGGGGCTGTGTTCTGTTGCTGCTGCCCGACGGGTAGCAGGGCTGTGTGCTGCTGCAACTACTGCCTGTGGGGTGGGAGACACAGCTGGCACAAGCAGTGTGGTAGGGAGGGAACCCAGGGAGCTGCCCCCACAAGCCTGTAGCCCACACAGTGTGTAGCCCCTGGCCCTGTTGTAAGTTATGCCTGACTGTCCACAGGCCCAAAGAGCTATTCTGGCAGCGAGGAATTGCTCCAGTACAGTGAAGGCTTATCCATGCCTCTGTTCTTCCACTCAGTTCCTGTGCTAGAGGAGTTGCTAAACTTATACATCTATAAATTAATATTGATCTGTCCTTGGTCCCTGTCAAAAAAAAAAAAAAAAAGACCTATAAACCAGGGGCAGTAGGACCCAGGGGAAGCCCAGCAGGCTCCTGCAGCAGCAGTCCCTGCCCAGCCCTACGCCCACAGCCAGAAGCCCCAGCAGCAGCTTCTGGCCTGGGACCATGTAGTTATGCTGACACCAGAACCTCAGGTGAGGGCAGGGGAGGACCGCCGGCAGGGAAGGAGCTCAGGGAAAACTGGTCCCTCCCCTGCCCTGCGGACAGCGCTCCCTGCTGCAGCTGCTTGCAGCCTGTGCAGGGTTGTTCTAAGCAGGCACAGTCAGCCCCATGTGGGTTGCAAGCTGCTGCACTGCAGGGGCAGGGCTGCTTTCCCCCCCACACTCCACACCAGCCTGGGCCCTGTGCTGGCTCCAGGCTCGCCCATTGGGGCTGCACACAATGGCAGCAGCAGCGGCCCCCCAGCTGGCTGCATCGGGCAGTGTTTGCTGCTGTTGCTGAGCTTGGGGGGGGGGGGAGTGGCCTCTCACCCACCCTGTGCCTGGTGCCCCACACTGTAGCAGCTCACAGTCTGCATGGGGATACCTATGCCTGCTCCGGACAGCCCTGCATGGGTTGTGAGTGGCTGCAGCAGGGAGCACCAGCTGTGGGGTGGGTGAGGAGCCACTTTTCCCTGCACTCAGCGCCAGCTCATTCCCTGCTGGTAAGCAGTGTTGGGGCTGCACACTGCCCCCTGCCTGTACTGCAGGGCTGGGGGGCACTGGGAGTGACAGGTGCAGAGCGTGAGGCTCACTAGCATACCAGGGGCCAGCCCCAGCAAGGCCCAGAGCAGGATGGTAGGATTACAGGGTCCCAGCTGACAGGGGCTCTATGGAGCTGGGCCAGCTCCCCCCTCATCCTGCTGGTGCAGCCCAGTCTAGCTCCACAGATCCCTGCTAGCCTGTGCACCACTCTGGGCTCCACTGGTGCTGGCCCTGGGATATTGGTGGCCAGGGGGCAGGGCTACCCATGCAGCCCTCGATAGCTTGCCAAAACTGGGTAAGAGGCCCTCCACCCAAAATAATTGCCCACCCCTGGTTTTTAGCCAGTTGAAAGTGTTGCTCATATGCCTTTTTAAAATCAGATCAAGTCCCACTATGGAACAGTATAAGTTACCACCAATAAATGTAGGGTTTTACACTAGGAAGGGATCTTTGATACATTTTCTCCAACACAATCAGAAATTGTCTCTCCCTGTTGCTGTTCTGGCAGCAGCCCTGCTTGAAGGCCACGCTACAGCGAAGGTAGTCAGGGCTCCTTCTCTCCTATCTCTGTATCTTGTGGCTGAACCATCTTTTCAAGTTCTGTTTTCTCTCCTAACCACTATTCTAAGTTGCCAGCAGCTGCCACAGTCAATACCCAGGCATGCTAAGAGCCCATCTCTATATGCAAAGTTGAAGCGGGCAATCTTGTGGCCATAAAGACTTCTTGTGACCTGGTTATAATTAGTTTGTTGTATAGCGGTAACATTAATCAGGTTCTCTAATAGTTATAGCACTTGGTTAATGACCCATCTATTCTATAGTTTTCAAAAACTTGCTTGAATTCCTAAATGGAAGTGCTTTTGTAACATTTCTTCATTTTAATGTTAAGACTAAATCAAAAAAAACAAGGAGGAGCACCCACTGACCTTTTGGTTAACAGGTTTTCAGGGTTTTGAGCAAGAGGGAATTGCACTTGGCTGCCAAGTATCGCTTAGAAGCCTATTAGGTGGAATAGGCTTTGAGACCAATGCTTTTTACTTAAGTGAACAGGTTTGACATTATTCACTATTTGGGACTGTGCAAAAATTCTCTGTTAGGCATAATAACCAAGATACCCATTAGGATACAGCCCACATAATACACTCCCTACAACTTCTGTGTGTATAGGCATAGTAGTGTAGAAGGATTGTTCAAGAGGCATCCACCTTCACATCCACTGCTTCTATATTTCTATTTTTGGGAAAGCCGATGGTATTATCATTTATGAGCCATATATTTCGGGGAGGATTTTCTGCATTAATTGCCCTGCTGTTTCCTGCCAAACAGATGACAGGTTTATTATTGTGTGCATTCTAAAAGGGGTGGGTGCTACTGTTTATGTTTTAATCTTTAACAAGTGACTTTCTCAATGTGGGGGAGGGGAGGTGAAATGTTACTGTTGTCTGTTCAAAGGTGGAATGATGCTTTTGTACTAGAACCTAACTAACTGCATCTCAAAAACTGCTGATACAATCACACACACAAACTGGATGAGATGCAACGCATTTCTCCCAGTTTCTGCTGCTCACAGTGGAAGCTGCTGGTATTTGATGAACAGTAACAAGCTGCCCTACTGTGAAACCCTGCCAGTGCCAATTGTTTATGCCAAGTATGCTAAATAACCCACAAGCTGAAGAGGCAGAGTCATATTTGGCACAATGAAATTCAGAAACTCAGATACATTGCAATGGTAATTCATGATCTCTGTGGGTGATGAGAACTCCTCCATAACTTTTTATGCAGGGAGACTTGCATCTAAAACTAAGGAAGTGCAGAGAGAGAAAAGGAAGTTAAATACATGTGGGTGTATTTATGTGTATGTGAGTTAGTAAGCTAAAGGTAGAAATGATATCTGAAAGCTGCACTTTTTCTCCTTATCCAAAATAACTCTGCAGTTCAGTCCAAAATTTACATAAGTAGGAAAAATCTTTTTTGGGGTGTGTAAAATAAAGGGGACTTTGGAAGTATATTATCTAACATTAACTAGCTTCACATGCTACCAGTTAGCAAAGGTGAGAGGTTTATATTGCACAAAATTAATTTTAAATTAACTCCAAAGCCCCAAGGTGTGCAGATTCAGGATGTTGGTTAAGCCCACTTCAGTTTTAAACTTAACTTTATATTTCATGTCTCTCCTAACACCCAAGTTATGAGTTGTTGGCTCTTGCTCACTAAAGTATACCTGTACATGCTGCTCTACTTAATCTTTGCCAAGACTCTCTCTGCATGTTTGGAAAACACATCTGTTCTGTACTATGCATAGCCCTGGACAATTTGTGTTCTGCATTACACTGCATTGCCATGCACCTTAATCTCTTGAACATATTTACAGAAATTTAGGAATGCTCACCTCAGTGCTATTTTGGACTGCTCTGTGAATCATCCTGGCTCTGAACATACATACTGCTTGTTGCGTGTCCTTTCACAGCATCTGATGAAGTGAGCTTCAGCTCTTGGAAGCTTGTGCTAACTCCACCCCCTATCACCCCGTACAAACACACTCTTACTTTAGTTAGGTGAAAATCTACCCTGCCTTCTTTCTGAACATATACTTCTGCCTTGAACTCTCTCATAAGGGAGAATGGAGCCTTTTTTTCTGTTTGTTTGATCTTTTTCTTACCTACAGATCTCCTTCTCCTGGAGATCTGTAGGTATGTACAAAGGGGCAAATCTATATTTACACAGTCCATGGCATCCCCCCTGTAATTACGAGTTTGTGCTAGTTGTAGTGCAGTTTTTTTTCTAATGCAGATCTTTGTCTACAGGGAACTGGAATAAGACCATCATTTAAGAGTGCATACAGACATTCAGAGAGGTTGGGGAAGGGATATTAGATCAATCTAAGATAAGTTGGGATGGGAGAGGCTAGCAAGGGAGGCTTGGAAGGTTCAGGAGGGCAAACAGGCTCACAGGAGGGATCACGGAGGCAGGTGGGGTCCATGGGAGGGGGAGATCAGGGGGCATGTGGAGTCCATGGAGAGGTTTGGGGGTGCAGGTGGGGTCTGCAGGGGGTTTGAAGGAGTCCAAGAGGCTCACAGGGTCCACACGGGGCATAGGTAGGTTATGTCCTCCACCCTTCAGAACCAGGGGCTATTTTTAGCAGTCCACTGCAGCAAACCAACCCTCCCCATCCCACACACCCTGACTTACTTGCTTAGCTCCTAGCACTAGCAAATTCTGGTAAAACTAGCACCAGCAGTGGCTTGCAGGATGTGGGGTTTGATGAACTTGGGGGGAGGGGGTAGGCTGGTCCATAGTGAGGGGGAGCGGGGGTGTCTGGGGGGGGCAAGGGCCTGCGGGACTAAAAATAGCCTGGTGCCACAGATTGGGTAGGGAAAGCTCAGCTCCAGAGCTGGGGCCAGCAGCTGAGTTTCCCTAGTCCTGGGACTGTGCTGGGAACTGTACAGAAGTTCAGGACAGTTAGATCAGTCTAAAAATGGTCCACCTGAGCTAAGCTAACTTTACCTCCAAAGTACATGTAACTTCTGTGTTGGAGCAATTTGATTCACTAACTTGCTTTCCTGCCCCCCTTAAAATAGGAACAATCCAGAGCAAATAAATAAATTATTTTATTCAGTACCTTAGCGCACATGATAGTCTAGGCACTGTGCTTCATAGGAAAAAGTCATGTGCTCTTTTCATGTATCCACCCAGTTGGTTACTGCTATCTGTAGTGACAAGGCACTTGCTAATGAGCTGCGTGAGCACTGTACACAAAAAAGATAGCAACAGAAATTGATCCTATAAGACCTAACTACTACTTGTGACATGCAAGGAGGAGGCAGTTTTATCTTCAATCTAGAAAACAACAAATGCCCAATAGCATCATAGTATTCATCCTATCTCCCGCAAATTAAGATTATTTACTTCACAGAATCATAGAAAATTAGGGTTGGAAGGAACCTCAGGAGCAGGACCAGCCCTAACTATATCATCCCAGCCAAGGCTTTGTCTAACCAGATCTTAATAACCTCCAGTAATGGAGATTCCACAACCTTTCTGGGTAAACTGTTCCAGTATTTTACTAACCTTCTCATGAGAGAATTTTCCCTAATATCTAACCTAAACCATTGTTGCTACTTGAGACCATTGCTTCTTGTTATCTGCCACCAGATGTGTTGATTGCTAAAAGAAACTCAGTACTGCACAAGACAGAAGACAGGGTCCCTGCCCTCAAGATTTTACAGACTTAACTAAAAACAGGTTGGCACTCAGGGATGGGACACAGATGCTGTTCTAATTGGTAGAAATAACTGATACTTCTTGACTTTAATGTGAATATAACTGACCATTCTCTGTGAAAGCTGGTAAAAAAACCCCAAAAACAAAACAAAAAAGAGGAGTTGATGTTAATTTTTAATGCTGTTCCCTGCTCCCCTGTAGCAGAAAGCCAGCTGTTGCTTCTGGATTACATTTTATAGAAAGACTCTGGAGAATAACTAAATAAGGACAAAAAGAGAGGGAGAAAGGGGGAGCAGTGAAGCTCTTAGCAAGAGTGTGCTTTTTCACTCAAGCAAGCAACAGATTCACTTTACTATGGAATTTAAAATTGAGTTAGAAGCTAGCTGGCACCCCACTATTAGCACAGTGACTCCTGCTTTGCATACCACAGAAAAAGTTCCCACATCATATATGACCCCTGGGGAGTCTCTGTGGGTGAGCCTCACAAGTGTACAAACAGAGCACAGTGGGGTGCTGATGAGTTTAATTTGGCTTACTCTCCTTCGTAGATGAAACATACTGTATAATGTCACCTTTAGGCTAAGTACAGACAGTCAAAAAGCCCACGACTGAATTGATTCAGTCTTTGCAGGTTAGTCTAAGCTGCAAAGATTGAACCAATAAACATGTGAACATACATTCACTTGTGGTTCAGGAAATGCAGACATATGCTTGCCCTGGCTCAAATCAGAAACCAAGGGGCACTACAGCATAGCTCTCTGGCATGTAGCCAGCATGGGCTGTATATCACTTCCTCTTCCTGCTGCCCCTGAGGTCTCTGGAATTTGCAGTCCACAATCAGAGCAGCAGGACTCTGCACGATTGCTCATTACTTCCTCTCCCTGCTTCCAGGTGCCTCTGGGATTTGTAGTCTATTGTTGCAGCCAGCACTAAGTAAGCCAGCAGGGCAGGGCATCTCTGTACTTAGGTGAAGGTGAGTTTAACTCCCCTCCCTGGCCCCAGACCCTAGCCAAGGTTTGCTCCTGCGGGGCCAGTGAGCCAGCCCTCACTACTCCAGCTAGGGAGCAGCAGGGAAGGGCCAGCCCTACTCTTAAGGAACAAACAGTACAGCTCAGCCCAGGGCTGAAAAGCATGCTGGGATGTTGGTGGACTTTTATGTAACTTGAACCAGGAAGGGGTCTGGGACAGAAGTTTCATAAACTGATTTGACCTAAATCAGTTAACCAGTTTTATCCATTTTGAAACTGGTTTATATGCACTGAACTTTTCTTCTGTTACAGGTTTAAACCAGTTTGTGATCATTTAAATCGGTTGATGTGTAACTTTTGTCCCTAGCCTTGAACATCAGCAGAATCACTTCGTGTCCCTCTGTCAGTCAAATGAGCCAGACTTTCTCCTGCATGGAAGCTGCCTAGTTCTTTAAGTCACAGTTCACCCAGGGCTGGATTAACCCTTTAGTGGGCCCTAGGCAAACAAACTTGTAGGCCCCTACTTTTTTTCCGCTCAATAATTATAACATGTAAAATAAGCACAACTGGACCCCTTCTTCACTTAGGGCCCTAGGCATGTACCTAGTTTGCCTATGTGTTAATCCAGCCCTGAGTTCCCCCTTCAGAGTCTGTCCCAACATTAACAAAGAGACAAAAAATCAGCACAATTACTCTTTTGCTGTTATGTGCATAATATTTGACTGAAGGAAACTAGTGACCCTACCTGAGTAATGGAGGAAGAAAAACATATTCACCTGCAAATTTCACACGGTTTCATTCTGGCTAAACTCCCCTTATCTATACCTAGAAACACACTGTAGATTTCACTACAGTAATTACTGCTCCTAACACCATAACACAGGGCTAGACCTTGACATCCACAGGCAAAATGTTCATTGATTTCCATTAGAAATGTAACTGAATAAGAGCTTTGACATTTGACCCAGGATGTAATGAAGAGGAACAGGAATAAGAAGGGAAAGTTTGTTTCTCTAAGGAAGAGTACTTGGAGCAGGAAGCTGGAATAAATTCAATTTGATTCCTCTTAAATTCCCCATTTTCTTGATTCCAGAGGTTGACTTTGCTGCTTTCCCTTAGCACTGCCGAGTTTTATTAGGTATATTATGTCCATGGTGACCTAATGATATTTAATAAGGTAAAATAATGGGGTTTTTTTGTGATCATGTTTTATTAGACCAATTACATGGTTGGGAGAGATGTTAGTGAAAAGTTAGGAAGAAGTGCCTTTTTTCAGAAAGAAGCGATTGCAGCCTAAGCTGAAAAGCAGATATAGCACACACTAAAGCACCCAATCTATACAGATGCTGCGGAGCCAGGTCAGAGTAACATGCTGCTGCTTCTAGTAGAGTGCATTTTTCCATGTCTGTTAGCGTTGTACATGTATTAACATACAGTTAAGAGTATAACAGTATATAAACTATGCAAGTCACACAATTCACTAATCACAATCAATATAACTAAAGCTGCATCACGTATGCACATACTTGTTATAGTATTTTGTTGTTCACCAATAGTCTGCTACTAATTAAACCTTAGGCTAAGACTTTCTAATAAGCCATTTCCTGTTATGCCTTTCTTGCTTAATCTTTTAGCATTTGCTTAGCTAAATATGTGAATTATCAAGCACTCTGTTGGACGTAGCATTTGTAACACTTGAAAAGTTTACTTCATGGTCACATAAGGTGAGCTTTAGACTTTCTGCTTCTGCAGCGTTCCTGCCAACACCCTTAAAAATGGGTAACATAGGCAACAGCTCCATCACCACCATAGCTGTAAGTAATTTAATTACCCTACAAGCAGGATTATTCTCCACTACATTAGAATCCTTTAATAATGATGAGGTGCTCATAAAGCATGCTTATGTGTCCCATTTAAATACTGGCATGTTGTTGGGCATTTGAAAAGGCATTAAATTATTCACCTGTGTCCACATTGGGCACCATGTTGCAGTGTTCCATTAGGCAGTGATGATAATGTAATGAGAGTTGACTTTGTTCTGTAGACCAGAAGAAGGGTAGGAACCCTGCCACTAGGAATAATTATCTCATTTTAGTTCAGCTTTTTGTCTCTCTCAAAAACTGCACAAATGCATGGATTTGGATTTTTTTTTAAAGTGAGGGCCTGCATTAACCTCACCTTCTTGTGCTCTACAGCTTTTAATCAATCAGGCCCATTTATTCTACCTATATCCATTTGAGTGGTGGATAATACTGGAAAGAATTCAGTTTCAAGGGGATTTATGGCTTCTTTCACTTAAGTCATTTTCAAATAAAATATTGTAATTGTTATGGATCTGCGCAGGTCAGTGTGATTAAACAACAGTAATTTAGTGCTGTTAATACTGGAAGATATTTATTCAGAAGATAACTAGAAAACAGGAGAAGAGTAGACACTTAGTCTTTCCATTTGCTGGAAAATGATCACTTATAATTATTTTTACTTTAATTTATAGAACAAACACAGCTGTAGTTTAAGTACCTTAATCTGGTTACAAAAGTGCAAACCTTTTAGAACAAACTGGGCAGGAGAAAGATGCTAGTCAGTGGATGATTTTTTTTCTTTTGTCTACTTCCTTGCTTGGTAGATTGGTGGAAATTTGAGTTACTGCTGTGGAGTAAGTATGGCAGTGGTGATGTGGTTCTTTCCACCTCCTGCTTTATGCATGATTAGAATTTCCTGCTTTGGCTCATGTGGTCAGAGAACAAGTCAGTTGTTTTAAAGCCAAGCATTTCACATTGTGCTGAGTTCCCTGAGTTTCTTTCCTTCCATCTTTATCCCTAAAGCTTTACAGCCATTAGGAATAACAAGGTGAATGGGTCCCAGATAGTGTCTATTTCCTTTTTCTTGCCTGCTAGTATTGCTTATATTACCTACATTGAGGCCCCAAACAAAATCATCCCCACATTTTCCCCACTGCTGTTTGCAAGAAGAAACTTATCCTAAATGAAAACCTTAAATTGAGATGAATGAAATGGGCACAGATATTGGGGGAAAGAGGAACAGATAAGCATTATCACCAAGAGCTACAAGTGCTTCACTTGGAGTGTTATTCTTTCTTTTAGGTGGAGATGTGGCCCATACAAAACTTCTGGATTTGGGTTTGCCTTTGGAGCTTAGGATCCAAATGCTGTGGCTCAGGCACCTTTCCAGCTCTGAGAAACAGTAGAATTGGTTGGTAAAGCAGAGTTTTAAAAAGATAACTGCCTTTCTGAAATACAGAAGTAACATATTCTCCTTTACCTTCCTAAGATAAATCAGTGACTGATTGGTTCAAATGAACTTCACTTGGCTGTGGAAAAATGCCTCCTAATTCTCTAGCAATCCACAGCACCTGTTAATTGTTGATGCGCAGATACGCCCAGATTTCCTTTCCTTTCCTTTCCCTAGAAGTTCCTTGGGATTCAACTATATTATGCCATTCCCCCATCCATTTGAGTAGATACTAATGGGGCAATGTTCTTGCAAAGTGGTGATAATTTGCAAGGCACATGGGTGAAGAACAGAAAATAATAGTGATGAAAACAGAATATAGGAAGAAAATAAGAGTGTATGTCAGACTTTTCCAGCAAGGCCCTTCTGCTTAAAGCAAACCCTAGCTTTTGGATGGAGCATTGTTCTGGTCTCTTTCTGTGCTTAGTCATCAAAGGCAGAGAGAGCTCAGATTTCAGCCTCTCTGTAATTAGAAATAACAGCTTAAATCCCAACTTCAAAAGAGAAGCCACCAATCTGCTGTGTAAACAGAGATTGAATGAGCTTCCCAAAAGGGTCTTTAAAATATGTTCTCCAAACCCACTGCGGGGCACAAACAGAAACATGGAATGAATGAAGTCCCTCACTGATATTTAGCAAGCAATCAAGCTTGTAGGGTTGCTGAGGAGAAGGAACACACATCCTTGCAATATGCATGCACACTAGGTTAAATCACTTAAGCAAGCATGAGTTTTATATTGCTCCTGAGATAACATTATGCCAAACTGTGGAGCCTCTACTTGACTTCCAGTAAGCAAAGAGTTAACACACTAATCAGTCTTAACACAGATATTTAAGGGAAAGTAATGGGGTAGGACCCAGCCCTGAAGATCTAAGAAGGCTTGTATGGGTTGTAAAGGAAAACGTTTGCTCTGGCCTCTTGAACTGTTCCAATGTTGCAAAAGTGCCTTAATGGGTGGGATAAAAAGCTACCCGAATTTTTCCCTGGTATCTGCAGAATAGCTGGTGTCTTCAGTGAAACAAGTATGTCTGTGGCATTGCTTAGCTCCTATGAGCTCTGTTTGCCAATTAAGCTTGACTACAAAGTCCCGCATAAGGCTAAGTCAGAGCAGGCCTATTGCTTTTTTAACTCAGTTGTTTGGATCAAATTAGTTTCAGGGACAGGTAGCCTCATCATTGGGAAGGGAACATGAGAAACACCTCTGGTATTGGGGAACTTATAAACTCCCCTCCCTACACAGATTTAATATTACAGATTTATTCTTCTGAAATCAGAGGGAGGATTTATTTCTGTAACAGCTAAATCAGCATGCATGTGACTGATTTTGAAGCATTGGAGAGAACTTCTTCATCAAATCCAAATATAATAGTAGCAAGGGTGGCTGGATGGTTGTGCTAAAATTGGTCTTGCCTACATTCCTTTTTATTTGCCATTTCATCCTAACTATTCCTCTGGGGTACTGCTTTGTTCCTAAAATACCTTACAAACCTTTCCATACCCAAATTCTCTAAACAGCTAGCAGAAGGCATTTATGTGTCCATCAGAACTTGAAGAGGCTCTTCGGTTCATGATAGCTTTGCTGTGGTGTATCACTCATACTTGAGAATACAAAGGTCAAAACTATTCTCATTAGCCTAGTCTAGATCCTGACAAATCTCTATTTTCAGCTGGGCAGATGATAAAATGATGGCTCAGATAAACTCAGGTTACCTGTACTATGTGTCAGTTACTAAATTATATGGTATTGCAAGAAAGAGTTAGTTCTGGAAAAGTTTCATAGGAGTTGGTTTCTCTGTTTTGGATAGCCTACCTGTAATGCATTGGTAGGATCATCTTTGACTCAAGGGCTGGATCCAGATGTGCAGGCATGTGTGGTTCAAGGTGCCACAAACTGCATGCCTGGCATGTTAAATTGTGCGCAGTGTTGCTAATTTGCAGTGCTGGGGCAAAAATTGCTATCAGGATTTCCCAGTAGCAAAAAAACCCCTGAATAAAAAAAGTAGCTCAAAGTACGGCAAAGTGGTGTGTGCCAAGCCAAATGCAGAGAGAGGGGAGTGCATCTCCCCATCTGCACAATGCAGACCCCCCACATGGAGGCACTCTGTTCCCCAGCCAGCCTTTCCAGTTGGCCGGGGCACAGTGTGTCTTTAGACGGGGCACGCAGCCGTCATCTGGCTGCTCCTGTCTCCATGCATCTCAGCGAAGGGGCTCAGTCCCTCACTGAGGCATATGAAACCCGTCTCGAGGCACCTTGTGCCCCAACCAGCTGTGGAGCAGCCGGCTGGGATGCAATGCACCTTGAGAAAGGAGAGCAGGCAGCCCAGGGAGCAGCTGGCTGGGCCATAGGGTGCCTCAGCGTGAGGGCTTCACAGCAGTGAGCCCCCACACTGAGGCACACAGAGATGGGAGCAGGCAGCTTAAGGCTCCCTCATCTCAAGACGCATTGTGCCCCAATTCCCCCATTTCCACATGCTGCTTGCACATTGTGCTTCAGCACAGGGGTTGCCTGCCTGCTAGCCCTGCACTGAGGCAGCCTGTGTCCCAGACAGCCCCCTGCAACACATGGAGCAGCAGGACAGTGTGTACCGCTGCTGCAAAGTGCACGACCAGGGGCATGCACTGTGGCATAGTGTTTGTTTATACTATTTGTGCGACTGCAAACACACACCCCTGCTCATGTGGATGTGACCAGGATGGCCTACTGCTGCACTCCTGAGATCTCTCCACTGGAGTTATTCAGGTGCTATTTACATAAAACTGGATTAAGGCAATAGAAAACAAGGCACAGTTTTGTTTGAATAAGTACATTGCAATTGTTCTGAAAGGTGGGCACTGTCACTTCAATTTGTGTCTGGCATAAAGATAAATGGTAATGTTGCATGCTAGAGGAGTTGATGCTAGGTTCATCCTATTCAGTATGGTCAATTATTTAATAAGAGCGAGTAAATAATATGCTTGTGTGGAGACTTGCAGGAGATCCCAGATAGCAAGAAGTTATCAAGAGAGAATCATTCACAAGTACAGAGGTTATCCTTACAGGCAGAAAATAACAAGATTTAACCTGGACTAAGCAATTTAGTGCATCTGGAACAAAACTATTCAAAATGGAAGGCTGTATCAACAGCTGGTGGAAATTAACATGACTTCATTTATATCATCTGAAGATCTCCCTCATAGCAGTGTATTAATTGAAAGACTCCAAAAGCAGTAATGTTGAAAGAGACATGAGGATGATTGTGGAGAGCAAATTAGTCTGAGACCAGAGTGTTGTATGACAGCAAGATAAAATGGCTAATGGGGCTGTGGACTGCCTGTAGAATGGCATTAAATCATGGATCAGGGAGCAAATGGTTTCTCTCTGCATCTGAAAGCATGTGTAGGATCCCCTACATTCAGTTCTGGACAAGCTTACTGTAGAAAATTCTGGATAACTTGGAGGGAATTCAGAGTGGGCCACTAAGATTTACTAAAGAGATTGGGAAGGTAGACTTAACATTTGGGTGTGCATTCCAGAAGGTACCATGTGGAGAAATCTCCAGTGAGAAGAAGCAAACCCCCCTGCTTGGGACACTTAAAACCAGGCTGAAGAAAACATACTTCAGTGCTGGTCTCTTAGGTAAATGGCTGATATAGCCCACAGCCCAGATTGTGTTTTCGCTTCTTCAAACAAGCAGTTTGATTGAGCTTGTTGCTGAAATGTCTACTGCCCAAGGCAGTCTTCCTGTTACCCTCTAGCTGTACTTGAATCCTTAGTGCTCTGAGTTGGTATAATGTAGCTTTGGGGGCAGTTGATCTCTCAGATCTGCTTGGGAGCAGCATTGACATGGAAAGGGTCAGGATGGAGGAAGCTGGGGTGAGGGTAGAACTTTTTGCAGTGGGGTGTTTTGGAGCAAGTTTTCATGAGTATGTTGCATCACTCAGCTGTGACCCTCTGCCTTGCCAAACATAGAAGGGTGGTACTCACGTATAACTTACGATTAACAGCAGGAGAAAAACTGTGGCAGTTAGCAACATTAGCAATCTAGAGAACCTCACAGTGCAAAGAGGATCAAACGTACATTCATTGTGTCCCACCCAACAAGATGTTAGATCAGCATAGATACATATTCCAAAAGAGGCCAATATGAGGCACTCTGATATTTGCTAGGCTAGCCTATAAAAGGGGTAAATGTTAAAGAGCAAAAGATGAATTTCTAACTAGAAACTCTTGAGGGGAGAATAGGGTGTCCTTCAAAGTAGAAGCTGTGAGGAACCACAAAATCTATATTTTATTGCATGTATGGTACAAAAAGGTTATCCCTATAGCTGAATCTAAAGTAAGACCTGGGATGAGAACTCTCCTGAATGTAAGAATAGTTCATTTCTCAGATTTGTGTCTTGCTCTGTAGTTAGCTGCCCCCAAAGCTTTGGGGTCAAACAGTTTGGAAGGGTTTGGCTGCAGATCTCGAGACTATAGCTGGGCCCATGTCTGGTTTTTACCTTGGCACTCTTGTAAAGGCTTCATGTTCAGCCATAGACTACAGCTGGACCATAAGCTGTGGAGCAGCCAGAGCAAGGAGAGCTCCTCCTCTTCTGTGTCTAAATGAACTATGTTAGGAAGACTTAATTTGAGTGGCATAACGAGCGCAGGGCAACTAAGGCAACTGCCCTGGTTGCTGACTTGGCTGTTGTCAGTGGCACAATAGCAACTGAAATTTGCTGCTGCCCCTGTGTTCCAGGTGCTCAGCTGCAAAGCTAAGCTGCTGTTTCATTCTAACTGGATATGGATAGGTGTATACTGTACTGAAGACTGTCCTGTTCTGAGCCGCTATATGGGAGCCCTGAGTTCAGTTAACCTCTCTCTATGTGGGAGCAGCAATGACATGGGAAAGGTCAGGGTGGCAGAAACTTGATGCAGGTGAAACTGCCTCCTTTTCTGGTTTCTAAAGACCTTTTCACCTTTCCTTGCTTTCAGGAAAAACAGAAGAGTTGGGGCAATGGATTTAAAGATCTGTCATAGGATAGTTATGTTTGGTTTGTGTTTTTGAGCAGAAATAAATTAATCTCTCTATAAGCACATGCTTCCTTCCCTCTTCCAAAACCCAAACACAATGAGAAACTGCTGGGAAACAACTTCTACAATTAATAATGAGGTTGCATTTAGTTCAGCACCATGGGCTGGTTAATTGGCTGGTTCTATTACAGTTCTCCTTATCTGCTGACTGACATAGCTTCTAACAAGCTGCTTGCTGGGTAATTAATCCTAACCAAGGTTTAGATTCCTGAAGCTGGGTCTGCTTTAAGGATCTGCACCATTATACAGTATTTCTCTATGAAATTAGGTCTGCCTCATCCAAAGTTCCTTGAAGAATCCTATTGTGGGTCTGGATGGTGGAAGTGACATGCAGAGACACCAATCTCCTGGAGGAAAGCTAGGCTTTAGTCTTGTAAAAAGATTTCAGACCCTGTATTCAATTTCCTCCTCATGCTTAATGCTGCTTGACAGATCAGTGGCAAGTGAGTACCACGAGATGTCAAAAAAACCCACTGTGCACATACAAATTGTTATAATGAAATAAACCCTAATGAGATATAATGATTTCAGCTAGAAAATGGAAATAATAAGCTTAAAAACAAACTGTGCAAGGGGAAACAGACCTTGATTAACAGAAGGAAAGAGAGGAGTGGAGCCCCAGAAGCTTCTACTGCAGGGGCATAGGCTGGACTCTTGCTTGAGTGCAGAGTTGGAAGGGTTTGGTTGGAGGATTCATGCACTACAGAGGGCAAATACTAGTAGGTGCTGTGTACAGGTGCCTACTGGAAAATCCTGGGCCAGCAGCGTGTGGTATAGAAACATCTGTCTCTATTGTGGCTTTCAGCAGGAAGCACACGGAGTGGCTGCCAACAGGGTCTTTGTGATGAGATCCAGTCAAGCATTCATGGGCCAAGACTGGGTGCTGGTGAAAGGTGCAAATTCTAGGTGTGCGTATCCTCTGATCTGAAAACGACCCCATGTGGATTTATTGGGCTCCCAGGAACCATACTTCTCAACTTGCCAGGCCTCACACATGGGACATAGTAATGTTGAAGACCTAAAGTGGGAGGCATAAAATGACTGATGTAGTGAACTTAAAGGAGAGAATTCCACAGTGTTTTCATAAAGACAGCAATTTCTCACCTCAACCTCTAGACCTTTAACATAAAAAAAAAAATTAGCAATCTTTGTATTGAATACAGGTCCATTTTGGTTCCAAATTTACAAAATCCTTGGAAAGAAGGACTGTGGGGGTTACAGTACAAGAAGAAATAACTGGCAGATATGGACCAGCCTGGAGGGCATAGCTGCTTTGAGCCTGAAAACATATATATGGATTTGCAGCTATTGGTACTATTTTTTAGCCAGCTCTGCTTGCTGCGGGAAGATTGCCTCTCCTTTCAGTTGTTCCATTCTTTCTTCTGGCAGACTTTCCACTGCCAGGAGCTATATGCTATTTGTTTGTTTCTTGTTTTTTGTCAATGCAAGCCAGCATAAATCAACAGTGAAGGTAGCCCAGCCACACTTAAAACAACAGCCCAGTTGATCTCATCTGGCAAGAAAGTGAATAAGAGTGCACATGGTCTCGTATGTAGCCAGAACCCAAACCAAACAGGACTCCATGGATTAAATTCTGAATTAGACCTAGAAGCAAAGCTAGCAAGCAATGCAATTTGCCTAGTACAAAGGGAATGAGCTCCAGGTGCAAAGCTCTGATAAGCAAACAGGCATCCAACATTTTGCAGTGGCTGAAGCTTTCAGTAAGCTTCAAGGATAGACCTGTATAGGGTGCCATGGAGGCTACAAACATGGATAGTCATGGTTGTAGCCTATAGCTGGGGATGAAGTGGCAAAAAACTGTGTTTTCATCTCAGAAAGAGAAGCCATCAGTTTCTTAGCTAAACACAGACTGAAGGCATGCTTTCATGCCTTATTAGTCCTACTACTGTAAAATCTCTGTTATCCAGCATGAGAAGGGAACGGAGGGTGCTGGTTATCTGAGAGTATACCTAGCAAGGAAGACCGTGCCATACTTGTAGTGCAAATTTTCAAAGAATTAGTGTACAATACATTATAGTATGACAGACTGTATAAAGAATAAAATAGTATACAGGTACTCACCAATGTAGTAGTGGTAAAACACCACTGGAGTGAAGAGAAATCCTGAGGCAGTGATGTACAGTATACTAAACTTACATGTAGTACACTACTGGCAGTATATGGCATACACCTAGATCACTTAAAAGTACAGTACTCTTAACACTACAGTGTGCATCCTGCTGCTGAAAGTGGCACAGCAGGCAGCAAGCAGCACAATGCCGTGTGTGTCCCGCTGCTGAAGTTCTGGTTAATAGAGTATTCCGGTTAGTTAAATGCCAGATAACAGAGAGTTTACTGTACCTGGACTTCTAGGAGCTGCTAAGGTTCCAAAGGGGCTTCCTGACTGTGAACCTCAGTCACAGCAGGCAGACATCCAAACTGTTAATACAGCCGGTACATATATTCCTTCATTATTAATCATTTCTCTATCACTGTACATTTTACATGGGGCCTAACAAATAGTGAAACAAGCTCTCTGCTTATGCTGCCTATATGTCAACACAGATAAGACAAATGTAGAAAAGATGTAGGACAGAGGAGAGAGAGTGTTGGTGTGGAGAAGACAGAAGGATTGCTTTAAAAGGTAGTGTGTAAGGGGAGATATGGTCTTATGTATAGAAAATGGGAGCTGCTCAATAGCTATTTGGTGTGTTTTTTGCTTATTCTGGTTAGTTCCTTTCACTGCTAACAGCCTGTAGAATCATAGAAAGTTAAGGTTGGAAGGGACCTCAGGAGGTCATCTAGTCCGTCCAACACCCTGCTCAAAGCAGGATCATCCAAAACTAGATCATCCCAGCCAAAGTTTTATCTAGCCAGGTTTTGAAAACCTCCAAAGATGGAGCTTCCACCAGCTCTCTGAGTGACTTATTTCAGTGTTTTACTATCCTCCTGGTGAGAAAATTCTTCTTAATATCTAACCTAAACTTCCCTTGCTGCAACTTGAGACTCTTGCTCCTTGTTCCGTCATCTGCCAACTCTGACAACAGTCTAGCTCCATGCTCCACAGTACTCCAGATGTGGCCTCACCAGTGCTGAATAGAGGGGAATAATCACTTCCCTTGACCTACTGGCAACACACCTACCAATGCACCAATGCAGCCCAGAGTGCCATTAGCCATCTTGGCAATAAGGGCACACTGCTGGCTCATATTCAGCTTATTGTCCACTGTAACCCCCGAGTCCTTTTCTGCAGAGTTGCTTCCCAGACAGTCAGCCCCCAGCCTGTACTGGTTCATGGGATTGTTCTGTCCTAAGTGCAAGGCTTTGCACTTGTCCATGTTGAGCCTCATGAGATTTCTTTTGGCCCAAACCTCCAATTTGTCTAGGTTACTCTGAATCCTAGCCCTGACCTTCAGCATATCTGCTGCTCCCCCCAGCTTGGTGTCATCTGCAAACTTGCTGAGGGTGCACTCTGTGCCATGTTCCGGGCTGTTGAAGAAAACATTGAACAAAACCAGCCCCAGGACTGACCCCTTGATACTGGCTGCCAACTAGACTTTGAGGCAATTGATTACTACTCTCTGAGCATGATGCTCCGGCCAGTTTTCTATCTGCCTTACAATCCATTCATCCACTCCATACTTCCTTAGCTTGCCTGAAAGAATGCTGTAGGAAACTGTATCAAAAGCCTTGCTCAAATCAAGGTACACCACATTCACCAGTCTCCCCACATCCACAGAGCCAGTCACCTCGTCACAAAATGCAATCAGGTTGGTTAGACCTTGGTGATTTGCCCTTGGTGAATCCATGCTGACTATTGTTAATCACCTTTTTCTTCTTCAAGTGCTTAGAAATGTATTCCTTGAGGGTCTGCTCCATGATTTTTCCAGGGCTTGAGTTGAGGCTGACTGGTCTGTAGTTCCTTCAATCTTCCTTTTTCCTTTTCTTAAATATGGACACTGTTTGCCCTTGTCCAATCATCTGGGACCTCTCTTGATTGCCATGAGTTTTCAAAGGTGATGGCCAATGGCTCTGCAATCACATCAACCAAGTCTGTCAGCACCCTTGGGTGCATCCCGTCTGGCCCTGTGGACTTGTGCATGTCCAGAGTTTCTGAGTAGTTCCTAACCTGTTCTTTGACCAGTGAGGGATGCTCACCTCCTCCCCAACCTGTGTTGCCCAATGTAGTAGTCTCGGAGCTGCCCTGGGCTGTGAAGACTGAGGCAAAAAAGGCATTGAGCACTTCAGCCTTTTCTGCATCCTCTGTCTCGAGGTTGCCGTTCAGTAAGGGACCCACACTTTCCCTTATCCTTCTCCTGCTACTGGCATACTTGTAGAAATCCTCCTTGTTACTCTTACTAGCTGCAACTCCAGTTGTGCTTTGGCCTTCCTGACTTCATCCCTGCATGCCCAATGATTTTATACTCTTGCCTAGTTATTTGTTCAAGTTTCCACTTCTTATAAGCTTCTTTCTTGTGATTTAGTTTATGGAAGAGTTTTCTGCTAAGCCAAGCTGGGCTTCTGTTATACTTGCTAGTGTTCCTGTACAAGGGGTTGGTTTGTTCCTGCGCTCTCAGTAAGGTTTCTTTGAAGTACTGCCAGCTCTCCTGGACTCCTCTCTTGCTCACTTTATCATCTCTTAAAGAATCCCCTATTTACAAAACAATCAGTCTCTCAAAAAAGAAAGATGCCCCTTGATACCTCTGATAGAAGGAAATGGTGCCATCAACAACACTGTCAGATTATATAAATTCCTTCCTCCTGTGGATGTAAAGAGTGGCTTGACATTTGCTCAAATTGTATGATGGATTCCCTATATGATATATGACGATAGAGCTAAGTAAAGAGGCTAGAAACTAACCGGGCAAAGTGTAGTGATCTCTTATTTAATGTATGTTTTACAATTACCAGTATTTAATCTCTTATTCTATGTATGATGAGAGGCCTTGATGACATTAGAAAGGGTTTGCTACCTTAGTGTAGTCATACGAGCAATTCCTTGTGCTGGACACTCTGTTTACATGAGTGTTTGATACATGTATACCAGTGTCCTGAATGAAAGGTATGCTGGCATAATTGTCCAAGGTAGGGTTGGGCTGGGAGGTGACAAAAGTCAGTATATCTATCTCAGACAGAGAGAGGTGTGATTCTTTTGAGTGTAGTCTTTGCCTGAGTTACAGGTAAGCATCTTTCAGTGCCTCTGTGTTCTGGGTCTGTCTTTTTCACAGGTGCTGAGAACTTATATAGTTGAACAAATTTGAAGAAAATTATTTTTAAAAGGGAAGCAACGCTTCCAATATAGACTGGGGCTCCTGATGTATTTGTTGTGTTTTAAAATTGCTGCTTGCTGGGAGCACAGCCCATTTGTCTCTTTTGTTTGTTTGTTTTGTTTTTTCCTTCTTCTGGAAGCAAATATTATCTGATTTATTAAAAAGAATTAAGCAACCACTATTCGAGGGAAAACAGAATGCAATTCAGGCCATTCTAACTTTGGTGGATAAGACACATGAATACTTTGATATTATTACTGAGAATTAGGAATACTAGGAACTTTAAACTGAGCATCAAGAAAGCTATTTGGTTGGGGTAGTAATAAGGTTGGTGTATGTTCCTGACAGTATCCAGAGAGTAGTTTGGTTGTGTTTTGGTTCCCCCACTCTCCTATGTCACCATCCCCAAGTAGAATTCATGTTAGGAAGCCTATCAAGCAGAGTGCTTTTCCTCATTAGCCAGGCTGTCCAAACACTTTCTTGTATGCTAAATGTAATCTGTGGAGATCTAAAATGTAGATTTGCCAAAGTCCTGACCCTTTAAAATGTTTTGGGATAGGAATATAATTTATTTATTTCAGAAACTCACTATTTATTGAATGGAATCCTGTTTACTGAGCACAAAGTCCCCAGAAAGGACAAGAGGAATTTTAAGGCACAAGGAGTGCATATTTCTGATACTTTCCATGGTAGTTGGTGAATTCTAGGAAGCCATTGCTGATGTCTACTTCTCTTTGCTCTTGGTTTTGTAAATACTTTGTTGCTTTTGTTTTCAGTTTTGGTGAACTAAATCCATGTGCAATCTATATTACTTAGTCTAGAATAGTGAGGAGGATTGCAAATCTGTGGGGCTTGATTATTTTCAATAAATGAATACCTGTTTTTACCAGACACTCTGGTTCTTAGTGTGTACTATCAAATTTGAGCACTGGCATCTGCAGAGTGTTCCACATCTATCATACAATCATTTAAAGATGCTCCCTCCTCTATGCACAGACCTGGCCCACATGCTTTTAACAGTACAGCTATGTCAGTTAGGAATGTGGATTTTTGTGGTTTTTTGCAGTACAGTACATCCAGAAGAGGCACCCATAAGGGTGCCTTAAATTGGCATAACTTAATTCCCTTCCCCCAGTGCATCCACACTGTTTTAACTACAGTATTTCCCAGCAGGCAAGTCCTTAAGAAGAATATATGCCTTGGCATAAAGTTCAGGGCTTTGAAGCAATCACTGATGTCTGAGGTCAGTTTTCAAGGACAAAGAATATTACTTTATTTAGGTTACCAGACCTTACTTCAGGAGTGCACTGACATTGTTTATAAAGCAAACATGGATTCAAAAGCTTGGCTTTCTGTTTGACTAGATCTTGCCAGACTCTAAGGAACACATGTGGGTTTTCTCTCCTCTTCATCATGCTGCCAGGCATGTTCTTGGATAAAATAGGCTTATTTTTGAGGATGCATACAGATCATTTTCCACTGGTGGTAAAAATTTCCTTGAAGGACTTGGGCACTTAAGAGACTTTAGCTGAAAAATATTTTCTGCCAGGGTTCATTCTGGATATTGCTATGAATGAGATAAAAACTCATTATCTTTATGCAGGGTTGTTGGTTGTAGCCTTGTAGGTCTAAGGACATAGGTAGGCAAGGTTCTTTGTCTTATTGTTATGCAGACTTTATTCAGACTTTTCCAATTCAGTGGCAATATTGCGTGAGTAAGGACTGGGAAGGGGCTTAAAGATCTAGCCTTCAGAAACTTTTGCCTCAGTAAGGACTTTCAGATTCAGCCCATAATTATTTTTTTTTCTTGTAAAAGTGAAAAGTCACCCCCTGCCTGCTCAGTTTGGGGACAAAAAGAGCACAAGGAGCAGCAGGATACCTTTTCCTTAATTTGCTATTCTGATGGGACTCATCTCTGATCTTGTACCTAGCAACAGCCTTTGCAGAAAAGAGCTCATTTTTCATTTACCTTTTATTAATCGCTAATCTCTGCTGTGCCTGCTAACAGGAAGGTTCAGTTACAGCAGCAAATTCTGGGATGCTTCTTTACCAAAAAAAAACCTGAAAGGATCAACTTGTTTCATATCTGGCTCCAAACAGCCACTGGATGGCCAAACATTATTTACCTCATTTGAACTAGTGACCCAGAGCTGCCGGCACATAATCCCTTGAGCTATTCCAGTTCTTCCCAATGCTCTGCTTTTTTTTTTTAAACCAAATAGAGTGGTACCAGAGCAGTTCATTGGCTTAAAATGGAAAATACTTATTTACTAAAATGGAAAACAATAACATCTGAAATAGGATGAGACTTTCATTTTATGATGTAATTCAGAGAAATCTGTTCTTCATTTGGGGCAGTAATGGTGGTAACAGAAGCTGTAATATTTTTAACAACAGTGGTGATTAAGAACATAAGGAGCAAAGTGGCAGCAAATCTCCATCTAAAAAGAGCTAACTAGCCCATCCCTTAGTCCCCACCACACTGTCATGTTTAAATACCATGAATATTCACTGCTTGGCACCCAGCTGGCGGCTGAGCTGTTTTGACACAAAAAACTTCAAACTCAAAAGAGTTTTTAATCAGTCTGCAAGAGAGAGAAGAAGAAAGTGAAAGAAAGCAATAGGAACAGAGAAAATGAATCAATGAGTTTAACAGAAAGAATGTCAGAATCCAGTTAACCCCTTTCTTGCTCTGTGGTCAGGACCACTACCTTTCTGCTGATGTGCTGCCCTCTTTCAAAGTCAGGGGAGGGTTGAAAGATGCAAAGGAGCTACCTTCCCCTGTTATTTATGACATGGGCAATGGTTTCTCTCCATGCTAAGTGCTTTACTGACGCAATAAACAGTCTTTGGCTGAAGAGCTACAGTCTTAAAAAGGTACAACACACAACTGTACCTCTCAGATATTCTTCATTTCAGTCCCAAATCTGTCAACCTGTCACACATATTTGGTGGCTTCCTCCCTTCATTTGTTAGATTCATTTACACCAGAAAACAATCACAGCACTGAGGTTACAGAATGGATTATTTATACCAAAAGAATTAAACCCTTAGCATTTGAAGTCTGTGCAAGACTTCAAGTTTTTGTGCATCTCAGCCTGAATCTTTGTCACATGTTACATCCTACAAAAGAGTCCCAGCAGGCTGAGTGATTAGGGTAGTGCTAGGGATGTGCCCTATTAGTTACGTGCTTGTCAATTTTGTTAGGGTTATCAGGTGTCCGGGTTTTCCCAGACATGTCCTCTTTTTTGGATCCCTGTGCTGTCTCCAGGCAGGTTTTTTAAATAAGAGCAAACGTTTGGGTTTTCTGCTCTCCTGGGCTGGCTGCTTTGGGCTGGGAGCAGCAGGCAAGGTGATTGGCTGTCAGGGGTCATGTGGTCTCTGCACAGGCTCCCACAAGCCAGGTAGTGTGAGTGGGTGTGCAGTGAAGCTGCTGCTTGGGCAGCAGGGCTCGGGGGACAGAGGCTGCAGGTCCAGAGTGCAGGACACTGGCAGCACTGGGAGGGATGCTGGGGCTGCGGGTCTGGAGTGAAGGGCACTGGCAGGGTTGGGGGAGCAGGGGGCTGCAGGTTGGGAGCGAGGGGCATCACCAGGGCTGGCAGTGGGGTAAGGGGCTGAGGATCAGGAGCGAGAGGGATGGGATGGGTGATTGTGGGTTGGGTGTGCAGAGCACTGGCAGTGCCAGGGGGCTGTAGGTCAGGAGTGAGGGGCACCACCAAGGAATGGGGGGCAAGGTATTACTGTTTGGGAGTGAGGGGCACCGGCAGGGCTGGGATCAGTGGGTCTGGAGTGAGGGTCTGCAGCAGGGCTGGGGTGCAGGTGGCTTATCACATAGAGGCAACAGAATAGGCAGAGCATCGGCATGTCGCTACCCCCTCTCCCCTAATCATATTCCCTCCCCGCCCTGCGCCTGTGACAGTTGTCTTCTTTTTTGGACCTAGAAATACGGTAACCCTAGTGTATAAATTACACACTAAATCCTTCCTGCCACAATCAGCCTTATGTCTCTCTGCTCTACACTTTATTCCAGTGTCCCTGTTATTCGATTGCTTAAAACATCTAACTCCCTCCATATTGACAAACAGCTCACTTGTTAGATAAATAAGTGAACTGGATAAGTAGGGAGTTTGGTTACCTAGTTTCCGGGGCCATCAGAGAAGATATGCACCTAGGAAGAATTTAAATCTGAGGGTGGCAGTGGCTTTGCAGACCTATCCTGGAAGGACATCCCATACGTGGGAGTCAGGTGGAAGAAAGGAAGGATACTTTTGTGGGGAATGCTGACAAATAATGCAGCTAAGCAGTCCTCACTGGTGGAATGAACGAGATCGCTGCATCCGATTGGCACGGTAACAAAAGACATGGTGAACAAATTGGGAGAGGCAGCATTACACAGGAACTTGAAGGCAGTGACAAAGTGGAGAGCTATAAAGTTAGATTGTTGAGCAAAGATAATCTCAGTAATTTTGGCTGGTATGACCTGGAGGTAGAGCATTATGAGTATTGGGGAAAACAATTAGGAGGAAGCTGGAATAACTAAGGAAATAAGTACTTGGATGAGAGTTTAGTGGTGGGTACAGGCAGGAAACATTAGGTCTGAGAAATATGGAGTCAGATGCTTGGGTGATGTAGCTTTGCTGAAAATGTAGGGACTTTCAACAGCTGAGAATTTGGCTTCTCATGTAGAGAAACAGCAAGCTTTGGACATAGTCTTTTATTTGTCACTGATGGTCTCCTGACACACAGATCTCCCCAGTGGTTTAAATGTACATGCATCTACATTTAACTAAATTTGTTTTGCAGTCTGCTTCCACAGAGCAGCCAGAGAGGCTTTAGCATAACAACACGTATGCCACTCAAGTAGTTAATTATTTTTGAATAGCGTATTTCCTATGAAGAATGTCTGGAAAAGCATCAAGCTCTACAACCTGCAAGAGGAACTCTTTGTATTTGCCCTGTTTCTGGGATGCATACTAGAAAGGCTCACAGCTGGATTGTGGGACCCATTTCCCTAGGTGCTTAAACAACACAATGGTATGCACTTTTTGCCCATTTTCCTCTTGCCAGTTTCTGGCTGTTACTTGTAATGAAACTGATAATGAAATAAAGAAAACATAAATGAGCACCTGAAAAAAATCTCATTTCCCAACTTGAAATCAAGCTGTTCCAACTGATAGCAATATCTGAGGATATACAAAGCTTCCCTTATATTTGGCATATCTTGAAGGGTCCAGATCAGGAAGGACTTACCTTGGCATTCACCTTTAGGGTTTCAGACAGCTTGACTCTACTGCATTTACATGTAGTTAATAGCTAAGTTCTTTATTAGATGAGAGCTCTCAAGAAAAACCTGGGCAGAGCAGAAAACAGCATTGGTAGTTGAGCAGGTGGACCTGTTTCCTCTGAGACGATAGTTAACATGAGGTTAAGGGAGAGGATATTACTGATTAATTTTTAAAAAGAAGCTCTTGCCACCTTTTCTCATTAAAATTCTCTGACACCCCTTGATACTGAAACCCATTGGCTCCAAATTAGCCAGCTCAGGATATTGCAGGACATATAAGTCACCTGTTGTGACTTACGCTATTGCCTAAAAAACAATTGCTGCCTGAAAAGTCTTCTCAGGCTTACCGTATGAAACCTCTAGAGAGCTATAGGCATAAGTGAGTCAGGGCTGGAAGAGCCCACAGTTAATCATTACATCTTAACCACTGCTTAGGAACTGAGTATCATCATTACCCCTTAGCCTTCTTTGGGAATTAAGGTTGCTCTGCAACTTTTCAATGGACATATTTGTTACCTCCAAGCTTTATTTGGAAGACCTTCATGGAGCTGGCAGGCCAATTTACAGGTGAACATAAGTCTCTAAATAATTAGGTGAAAACATCCTGATACACTGCTCTTGAAACATGGTATTAGTGCATGAAGGTGCTACATCTTTGTAATTCATGTACTGACATAGCCTTGTGATGAGAAACTATAAAGCAGTGATTTTCAACCTATGGTCTGCAGACACTTGGGAGTCCACAGACTGTCCAAAATGTCCATGAAAAGTGACTATGATTAATCAAAAGTATGTAAATATATACAATTACAGTTCAAAGGGGCCCGCACCACTATTCAAAAACTTTTAGGGGCCTGCAAATGAAAAAAAGGTTGAAACCCACTGCTATAAAGCAATAATAGGCTATTACACCTGAAAGCCTTTGTGATTTCCTGAGATTCTTTTCCGTGTCCTTTCTTCCTTCTCCTCTAACTACCTGGAGGAAGGGTAGGCAGATCCTACTGCATTCTTTTTCCCATTTCATGATAAGATCTTATGCAGCAGCCTGCTTGTTCAGCACTCCTGGCTTTGCCTTCTCTCTCTGAGGAAAGGTAAGGAGTGCTTCTGCAGGTGCCATTGTCTTTGTTCTTTTCAGTAAGTCAGAGGAAAAAATTACCTGTTTGGTCTGTTACAAGCTGTGAAACCTATATTTTTATAGCCCAAGACAGCATTTGCCCACTCTCACTGCACCACAGTTGAAAGAGCCCTTTCTATTTGGGTGCTTTCTTTACACTCACAGCTACTCTCCAACCTGGGGATCTCACTAATGCATTCTCTGACTTAAAATAGTAAGCTGGTCCTTTTAAGAGACCTCTTGGTAGCAGAAACACTCCCACTGCCAGGGTATTCCTTTTATCCAGCCATTCCCCTCACCACCACCAGAAAGTGACCTATTTAATCCAATTTTTCTCTAGTAAAGAGCTTCAGATTGAGATTAGTTGGTGTCCTTTAAACTGCAAAATTCTGCTCTGTAATAGATTTGTCTGAGGGAACTGAAGTGTATACCGCTGTGATTCTGCCTGCTATGGGAGCTCCTTGAAAGCCAGATGTCACATTCAGACAGTCATCTCTGTTTACAAACACAGGTAAAGGTTTCAGCAGCTCCCAGTACACACACCAAATCCTGAAGTTTTTATCCTTTATCCCATGCCCACCCTCCCCTTCTGGGTACCCAGCCAGAGCAGCAAAATTAAGTTTTCACAGTTTGTGGACTCTCCTCTCTCTTTTGCTGAGGGGAGAGCCACTACTGTTTCAACCAGCTGAATTTAACTTGCCATCTGGGGCCTCTCATCTGTAGGTTCTCGAGACAGAAAAACACCAGTTGCTAGCAAAATAATCCAATCTCTTTTCTTTTTCAATCTGAGAGAGGTTGCCTGGCCCTGCCATGGTGGGTTTTAGTCTGGCTAGAACTTCTTCCCTTCTACTTTTTCCTTTCTCTTCCCTTCCACCATAACCTCAGCAAGATTCATATCAAAGCTTCAACTCCCCAGGGTTCATTAGAAGACATTTATTTCTGCATATTCTGGCAGATGACTTTATTCACAATGTAAATAGATTAGCCTTAATTTTAACCCTCCTTTCAAACTGAGATGGATTTAAAAAGCATGCGTGCCTCTAAAATAATAAATACATAAATTCTTCTGCATACTATAACCCTGCTACCTCTGGATAAAACATCCTGGTATCAATAGGGGCAGTAGCCAGGGAAATTTGTTAACTCTGCTGTTGCCCTGATCTCTGTTCCCTAAAATTAAAAGTTAAAAGTTCAGCAGAGCAGGTTGCCCCCAGCTTGGAGATCTGAGATTGCTTAATAAATATATTCAGGTAGTTTTATGCAGCAGAACTAAGATGCTTCAAGAGGGTGGGGAGTAGAGAGAACCAACCCAATTCCCTCCATGAATGCAAAGTGCTAGTCTGTGATTTACTAATGGGGAACAGTGAGTTATTAAAGCTTATTCTACTCCCCCCTAGTCCAGGGGGAACCACCTATTAATAAATCAAAACCCAGTGCCAAGCTACAAGGATAAAAGGATCTACATTAATATGAAAATATTAATATCTGGAGGAGTAAATTATCATCTAAATAGCTTAGATTGAGATTGTACGATTGTTAGAATAAATGACTTGGCTTCGGTTCTCATTAGCACTGTAATAAAAAAGGGTATATGCAACATCTTGATATTTGGTAAGTCTGGGTACCATGCTGGGAGCTCAGAGATCTGCCTGGGTCAAGGAAGGCTTCTTTTCCTTGTGTGAGTGCCAGCTAGAGGATTAGTTTGAACAAAGGACAGACCATAGAAATAACCATGCATTATGGTATGGGTGTCTCCTCTGTAGAGTATGAACTAGCACCTCATTTATTAACACGTGCATTGTCCACAGAGACACCAGTGAACAGTGATGAACTTCTCTGATCCACTTCTCTCTGCAGCTTTAACAGGGACCATGGCAGAGGCAGATAGAAATCTGTGAGATGTGGATGAGAGTTAAACTTAGTAGAGCTGGCTGTGAAACAAGGAGACAGATGCAAGGAGTGTCAGTTGCCATCTACCTGTACCCCAGAATCCCATGGATTGGGCTCCCCCGCTGTTTGGGACTAGTGCTAATGGTGGAGCAGTTAAGCAGTTGCTCTTCACACTAGTTTCCTCTAGTTTGTCACTCTTTTTTCTATTTCCATTAATTCCCACAGAATTCTAAGCCCCCTCCCCCTATGATTGTATTTGTAGTGCAGACTGAAATGCACCTGGCTTATAACAGCAATATATGGCAAAATATAGAAAACTGTTTCTACTCACCAGCCAAGCCTGAAGCACAGAGTTCCTTTGATTCAGTCCAGTCAGTGAAAGTGCTAAGTTTCTCGCGGCTGAGACACTGTCTTTGTTGTCATCTGTGCAAGAACTGTGGTGACCTTCTATAAGTATAATAAGGCTCTTCTATTGAAATATCCTGTTGTCAGACACTGGAATCATGTGTGAAAGTTCTGTTTAGTACATTTATTTAGTTACAACAAATATCCAAGATGGACTGAGGTGTCACTCATAGACAGAAGAAATAAGGGACTGCAGTAGAAATGGTTCTGCAGAGAAAGTCTTGGAATAGCCAAATCTGAGGCAGAAGTTTAAACTGCAGCTTATGTTGAATTGTTAGAAGCTGTTGTTTTTAATGAGATGTGGGTATGTAATTCTCTTGGGCACTTTCAAAGATCTCATTCCTAGTTACCTGTACAACTAAACCCTATGGAAAGCAAATGCTTTAGGGAGTGTGTACAGTCATTTCAGTGTTATGGATTGTTAATATTTGCTTTGCTACAAATACTAGCAGATCTATAAAACCTATATTAAATGGTATAGATATAAAATCACCCTGCTGTCTAGGGGAGGCTGTTGAGTAGTACTTGATACACTCAAGGTATAGAATGTCTTTCATAACACATGGATTTGATTTTTCACTAGTTTTTGAGATGGTATAATCTGTATTAATGATGCCCTGGATTAAATATACCTCATAGTAACTATGGAGTTCCATGGTGGCCAGAGCAGATCTGGTATTCAAGCTATTGAAATCCTTATGTGGAACACAGGGGTGGGACCAGCAGATTCTCCCTATGCCTGACGAATGTGCACCAAAGCTTGTAAAGAACAAGTTTTCCAACTATTTAGTTGGCTGAATAAAAGACATCATCACATTTACCCAAAGAACGTTGTCTGCTTATGTGGAGCACAGAACTCTTTGGAGAACCCACAGTTCTGCATTACAGCTGGTAGATAACTCATCTTCTCTGTTGCTTATCTGAGATCTGTTCTTCAGACTATCCCCTGGGAAGGCTTTGCCCAAAGGAACCAGCCCTTGACAAACTGCAACTGGATTTTGTTTGTTTATTTTGCTTTTTAAGTATCTGACACCAACACACATTTAAAAATGCTCTAAATCTATCAAGCTGAGTTAAGCCCTTAAAATAAAATAAACGTAAATTATTCTTGAGCTGCCAGCATGTAGTCAAAGTTTTAGTCTGAAATGGATTAAAATGACTCAATTCTAAACCCCTGAAAAATGTGGAGTTTAATGAAAACAAAAGCAATGCTTTTTTCTTGGTACTGCAGATGTGTTGCTATGATTAAGTCTCCTAGAGCCTAATTCAACTCCATATTTTGTAATCATTTGTGCCACTGCTAAATATGCATGAAATGCTATGATGATGTAAGAGTGTTGTAACCATGAGGTCCAGAAATTATGTGAGACAAGGATTTGTTAGTGTGAATGTTTACTGGACCAACTGTAGAGTTAGGACAGAGTTAGACAAACTTATGAACACAAGACATTCTTCATCGGGTCTGACCAGAACAGGCTAAGCACAGCATGTAACAGATGACTGACTATATTGTGCTTGGCTTGTTCTGGTCAGACCTGATGAAGAATGTCTTGCATTCAAAAGTCTGTCTCACTCTATCCCAACTTTACAGTTGGCCCAATAAAAGATATCACCCTAAGGAATCCTTGTTTCTATGAAATGCTGCTATTCTGATTTTTGCAACCAGTTTGCACCAGGTCACCTTCTGCTACTCTCATCTGCACAAAGGCCATTGCTAAATGGGTACTTTTCCCACATCTGGACTCCGCTCTTCCTTTCTGTCTATACAAACTTACTGTATATCATGCTGTGAACTAGAAGAAGGGCCTGAACCAAGAAAATTAGGTTCTAGATTTGGCTTTAAAATTGCAGTGTGTTTGGAGATAGACCCTAGAGCCAGGTCTGACTTTTGGTTACAAATGCACATACAGACCTCTTGCTTATTCAAAGCAAGTCTTTTGGTTTGGGTTCAGTATGTAATTGTAAGGAGCTGGAAAGTGAGTTTTCTAATACAAGGGCTAGAATTAGTATGGATACTAATTTCAGAACACCTGAAATGTACATATCTGAGCTTCAGTTTACATAGAGAGACTACTTATGGTTTCATAGAGAATTCATAATTACAGTCTGTTTGGCTAAGTACAAATAGAGGCTGAACTGATTCAGTCTTTGCAGTCTAGTCTAAGCTGCAGAGTTTGAACAGATAAGCAAATGAACACACATTCACTTTTGATTCAAGAAATGCAGCCACATGCTTGCTGTGGCTCAGGCAGGAAGCTGGAGGGGAGGGGCTAGAGCATGCCTGCCAATCACTCCAAGGCTTTCCACTCCCCTCCCTGCTGGAGCAGAGGGGGCATGGCCCGGCCCCAGCCCTTGCTCTGCCTCAGGAAGTGGGGAGGTAGTAGCACTGAACTCATAAAAGCTTGAACAAGAATAGTTCTTTTTCTGAAAAACTATAAACTGAAAATTATAAACATAGCCTAGGAGGTATGTTCACTTTCTCTTCCTGCTGCCTCAGAGGTCTTTGGGATTTGCAGTCCAGCATCAGAGCAGCAGGACTCTACAGGGTTCCTTGTCACTTTCTCTTCCTTCTTCCAGATGCCTCTGGGATTTGTAGTCCATAATCTCAACCAACACTAAGTAAGCTCTGTACTCAGGCAAGGTGAGTTTAACCCCCCCTCCCTGGCCCCAGCCCCCAGCCGGAGGTTGTCCCAGGGGAGGGGGGTAGTGAGCCAGCCAATGAGCCAGTCCTCACTGCTTCAGCTAGGGTGCAGAGGGGCGGAGCCAGCCCTGCTCTCTGGAGCAGACAGGACAGCCCGGCCCAGCGCAGGGCTGGAAAGCATGCTGTGATGCTGGGGGACTCTGATTTAACTTGAACTAGGAACTGGTCTTGTACAGAAGTTTCATAAACTGGTATGACCTCAATCAGTTAAATGAAATACTACATTCAGCCAGGCTTATCTTAAACCAGTTTCAGCCATTTTGAAATTGGTTTATGTGCATTAAACTTCTGTTCTGTTACAAGTTTAAACCAGTTTCCAATGACTTAAATTAAAAATCAGTTTATGTGTAACTTCTGTCCCTAGCAGGAGGTTGTTAACGTTATGTGAACCAAAGGGAACAGCTGCCTTTTACTTGAGGATCCTCCATTTTGAAATATCAACACAATAGGTTGGTTTCTTGTTGCAATTTCAGAACAGCATAGACCTTAAAGGTAGGAATGATCTTTTAGTTCAGGGCTGTCCGATTTAGCACCCCTTCCTCATATCTGCCTATGTATATTTGTTCAGTTTGGAGAAAGTTAATCTATTAATTGGAACAGGCTGCACCAGAGGGTGCTGTACGCTATGAAACCACACCAGCATTCTGGCCACTAGTCTTCTCCCTCCCTGCTGCACCAGGCATGCAGGCATAGGTGCACCTGCCCCATCTTTAGCTCCCTGGACATGAGCTCCTCTGCTGCACCTTGCTGCACCAGCGGCCCATACCATGGGTTTTCATGGCACTGCAGACTGTGTAGCACTGCTCTAATACACCCCCTGTGGCAGGGCAGGAAGTAAAAGCCAGAGGGAGAGGGAGCCCAGAGTCAGGGTTGTCCCTAGGGTATGGTGAATCAGGGTGACTGCCCCGGGCCCCAAACTTTGGGGGCCCCATGCTTCAATATCATGGCAAGGAAAGTTTTGGAGAAAGAAAGCTGGAGCTGGAGCCAGCTTGTTGGGGCTTCACCCACATGGTGCCACATGAATTCCCTCCTCCAGAGCCCCTACAAGGTGCAAAAGATGCCGACCTGGCTCTTGGCAGGGGGTGGAAGTGCCCTATGGAATGGGCTGGTGGCAGGACAGCCTCACTCCTGGATCTGAGAGCTGAGGCAGAGGTGCTGCCTAGCATCCACCATGCAATACAGCCTGGCCCAGAGCCCCTGCAAAGCTACTGGACACTGCAGCTCAGCTTGGCTTGGGGCACCCTGCTGCCAGGGCATCCCTGACCCAGCTTGGCCCACCCAACACAGCCCTCACCTCAGCTGCCCTGCACTGCAGGTGACCCCCCAAGTTGGCTGCACCACTGGCAGCACCCTCAGTGCTAGCACCAGGGCCAGGGCTGCCACCTATATCTTGTTCTGCAGCCTGACTCCTACTTCCACAGCCACTAGGCACTAAGCCAGGAGCTGCAGCCCTGCCTATGCCCTCCCAGTGAATTTCAGAATATAGGCAGTGCAACACTGATCATGAGTTTTTTAAATTTTGTGAACTTCTTTTTAATTTATATAGAAATTTTAAGGGGAACCCACACCTCCCTAGGGTCAGCCCTGCCCAGAGTCTTCAGCTGTTGCTGCAGCTGGAGAGATGGCAAGAGTGGTGGCCAGGTGGGAGTCTTGGGGCCACAAATAACCATGGGCTGCCAGTTGGATAGCCCTGTTTTAATGCATTCAGTGGTACTGTGGATTTGTTTTCCCCAGCATGGGAATACATATAAGCAGTTTTCCAAGAATATAGGATTTATACACAAGTGCTGCACTTAAAAACACCTGGCTATCAATAATTAAAATGAAGTCCACAAATTTTAAAAATGAAAATGTTATAATTAAAATAATTAATTCTAGGAAGACTGAACTTCATGGAAAAGGCTTCTACTGACTTTTCTATGGACACTGGATTGAGAACCTTAGCGACCATATATAATTTTTTGCATCCCACACACTTCCTGAATAAGAGAGACACCTTGTTTCAGGCATGCAGAATGAAGAAAAAAAAATATTTCCCAGAGTCGTGGCTTAACCCTGACTACAGAAGCAGAACTTTAACCCTTTGACAGCTGCTGCCCAATTACTACTGCCAATTCAACAGTGGCCATTAAAAGGTTAATATTGTGGCTAGGGACATTACATATTACATTACATATAAACTGGTTTAAGTGATTGATCAGAAACTGGTTTAAACCCGTAACAGAACATAAGTTCAGTGAACATAAACCAGTTCCAAAATTGCTGAAACTGGTTTCAAATAAACCTGGTTAATGTATTATCAGGCTTACCTGATTTGGGTCAAACTGGTTTATGCAATGTCTGTCCCAGACATCTGGTTTAAATTAAACCAGACTCCCCTGGCATGCTCTCTGTGCTGGGAGTGCTCTCTGTATTGGCCCTGTCCCTCTGCTCCCTGGCCAGAGATCTGGTGGAGACTGCAGGTACAGTAGGGTCTTCCTGGCTTCCCCCTGCCCTACCCCCTCACTGTTCAAGCAGGGATCCTCCACCTGTCCCCCCATCTCCCACAGCACTTACCTCAACCCCATGGACCCTAGGCATGTGGTATATTAGCTAATGCTCAGAGGTGTCTGCATCTCTAATTTCACTGGGACAGTCAAACAGAACAGGGCTTTTTGGGGCTAATCAACAGGCCAGCTGGTAATTCCTTCCTTGGAAAAAACTTGTTTAAGAAGAGCTTGAACTAATGGAGAGAAGCTATTATTCTGGTGATAGGGTGATAAACATTGTTATCAGCCCCCTGGTGGCTTGCTCAACTGTCAGTTTGCTGCAGACAGTATAAAGAAGCAGGGAGGGAGATTGACAAGCTCTCTATCATCAACAGATGCATGCACTGCATTCCCCCCCACCTTGCCTCAGAGTGCTAGCAGGGGGATGGGAGCTGGCAACAATCCTGCCCCTTGAGCAGTGAGTGGGCAAAAGCCTGAGACTGGAGGCAGGATTGGGGTTTGAAACCTCACCCTAATCAGAGCATCCTGCTGGGGCTTGGCCATACCTCCCCCCTCCCCAGCTCAGCATTGTGGAAAGGAAGGAAGGGCTGTTCTATTGTCCCTGGCTTCTAGCCTGAGCCACTGCAAGCATGTGCCTGAATTTCCTCAGTCCAGAGAGAATGTCTGTCCAGTTACAAATGGGTTTAGCCTAGCCAGGTTGGACTACCTGCAAAGGTTGAATCAATTCAGGCTCAGGCTTTTTGAAAGTGTGTCCCTAGCCTATAGCTCTGACAATGAACTCAGTTCTCAGCCATTAGCTGCCACCTATGCTTCCATTCCTCCACTCTGGTGTAGAAAACAAAATGATCAGCATGCTTAAAACACACATCCCAGTTTTGGAGGGCTGATTTTGGGGAGGGAAAGGGTGCATGCAGTATGTGAGTAAATGTGTTGCTTCAAACAAATAGGAGAGTTTCAATTGGATACTTTGAATTAAATCTCTCAAATTCTCACATAGTTGGTAGTTAGCAGCTGCAGGTTCAAGTCCTGTACCAGGATTTGGGAGCCTATTTACTGCTGACATTGGCAGAGCAGCACTAGTCCTGTGTGTAGATCTGTTTATACTTTTTCACTGTTGATGAAAATTCTTTGGCCTCTGCTTGTCACCAGTAGCTTCCAGGTGAGAGCTTCTTAGTCTGTATGACTCCTGAAAAAGATTACTAGATGGGAATGACATGACCTGACAACACAGCTGGTTCTAATGCCCAAATCTGTGGACAAGATATTGCTGAAGATCCAGCTTTTATAATGTTTAGTGTCTGTGCTGCCAGTTTTATTGCTCTGGAAAGGGTCTGGGTGATCTCTGGTATAAAGCAACCTATCCTTTTTCTGGGCAGTACCATCAAACAATGGAATATGATTTGTTAAGTCATTTAAATTGGTGATAACAAAGGTGGCTCATTAATGGGATCAAATCCCAAGCAGAACAGTGCTGCTTGTCTCGTTAGAAGTGCTCGCAGAACACTTGAGTCTGGGGCCACTGAGGGAGCAAGGTAGTCCTCTGTGGGACTAAGAGGCGCGTCCAGATACGCGTGGTCATGTGTTATGTGGCACTGCAAATGTGTTTGCAGTGCCATGTATGACACACTATGGTGTTCTCCGCATGGCAAAGGCACATTGGCCGAAGATGCACTGCACTGGGTTTTTTTAATGCGGGTTTTTCTTGACCCCTGGATATCCTGCAGCTACCAGCCGGGCTCTGTGTGGCAGAATCATTTCTCCTGCAGCCAAGGAGGCCCCCTGGACCTTAAATAAGGCTGCTGGGGTGAGGGCAACTTGCCACACACCAAAGTGCACATGGCACAGACGTTCCCTGGGGAAAAGTAGCAGCAGTGCAAGGTGCACTACCACTACTTGTCTCCAGGGAACCAAACATCCACATGTCTGGATGTGCCCAAGGTGTCAAAATTTGGCCCAAAAAGATGAGTGCTGCATACAAGATACGCATTGAAGGTCTGCAGGCCTCTTCTACAATATACCACGTTTATTGCAAGCTGTATCATCAACACATGAGCCTGAACTGCTGTCACCTCCAGCCAAAGAGCAGAATTCTTCAGACCCAGGCTACTGGATTTGCCTGTTTCAGAATCGGGGTACAAAGGCAACATTCAGATGTAGATCCACTCCCACACCACTGGGAAGTGCCTGAATCCAGGACTCAGCCCTCTAACTTACTAAAACTATGAATGAATGAAACTTGTTTTACAGATCAATCCTACCAAAATGTCTTTGACTCATTAATACTCACTCTTGGCTATTCTCTTTTCTTGATATTCCAGTTGTACACAAGTGTGACACAGGCTTGCAAGGGTTTTTTTCCCCTTAGTTTTGTTTATTGTCTGTCTGTCCTCCATCCTCCTAAACGATTGTTCAGAGCTGGGGGGAGAGGGAGAAATCAGCCTCTTGTCCTGCTTTGCACTTAGCCATCTCTGCCTGCAGAGGTGAGGAAGGGTGTCAAGCAGTGTAAAAGAGAAAACTGTGAAAAGGGAAAAAAGCGAGGGGGGGCGGTTGAACAAAAATGAGAAACAAAACAGGACAGTGAGGCTGCTAGAGACAAACTTCAAGATGCAGATTATTTCTCAGGGAGGGTCTAATTAGGGAGCCTCCTCTGGAACTGCGAAGCTGTCAGGCTGCCAAATGTCAGGGTGTTTATCAGAGATCGGGGAGTCTTCTAAGGCAGTTACAGTTTGGTGCCATGATCTTCTGGATTCTTTCCAACATTTGTGGCTAACACTCTGAGTTGTCACCTTTAGGGGGCTTTAAGACAAAGTAAGGACTTTATTTCCCACATAACCACAAGCAAGCCCGTCCTCATATCTGGCCTATGTATGCTTGTCCAGTTTGGAGACAGTTAATCTAATCAGAGCTCTTTCACCCTGAGGTGCGGTTGCACCTCATGCGGGCACAGGAAGACGCTCAGTATCACTATTGCAGCCATAAGTTTCCTAATAAATAAGCATATGTATATATTTAATGACTGCTGACAGAGAACCTGGTTCTCTTCTTGATTATGTAAACCTGGAGTGTGTTAGCTTCACTGAAGTCGGTGACATTGGCTGTATCAGGATATCACCCTCATTCATGATAGCACTTGAGCATGTATTTAAAGTTAAGTGCATATTTAAGTGCTTTTATGAATCAGCATCTGCCTCTGAATTGGTATATTTCAATGCCACCTGGAATGTACTGTAAATTATTTTTGTATAAATGAGATTCAAATTTGACGGTCAGTCTTTTTTTTTTTTTAACAAACCCAAACTTTGCATAATGTGAAACAGTGATTCCTCAATGCGGACATTGATCAGTAGAAAAGACACAGTGTCATTCTGTCCTTTGAACATTACAATGTAGTCATCGAAGATATTTGTTGGAGAGAATGCTAAGGCTTTGTATATAGCATATTTTTTCTCCCATCTACAGCCAAAATAGAAGTGATCAGTATGGTGCAGGTCATATAGCTGTCTTCTATAGAGGCATGCCTGAACCTTCTCAGAAATGAAAAATTGCTAGTTCATAAATTAGAATGCTTCTTAAATTAGAAGCCTGTGGAAACCTCTCTTATATAATTGTTCCTAACAAAAGTGTGGCCATTGGCTTACTGAATAGTGAAATCAGGTTGGGTTTTTTTTCTGGCTCTCCTGTTTGCATCAAGAATGCTGTATGTATCCCTGCATATGTACATTTGAACATTCATTTTTAAATTAAATGCATTATGTATACATCTCTATTTTTATGAGAATTTATATTTAAAAGATATTTGCCCAAGTGAAAAAAGAGAGAATGTGTATATTATGTTTTAAGGTTATTCTCAGTTTGATTCCAATCCAGTTATAAACCATATTATGGTATAATGGAGCTGACTTTTGACCAGCCTTATAGATAGCGTTATTTGCACACTATAATCCTTGGATATCAACTTACATTATTTTACTGTTATACTCAAAACTGCTATTGATTTGTGCAGATCTTCATTTCCCATAAATTGTTTGAGAGCTTTCTTTTTAATTTTTTCTCTGACTTGTGAAAAGTGCACATATTGCTGCTGTGACATCATGCTTAAAAATATACTCAAGTAGTGCTGTGAGGTATGACTTATGGGGGTTTCTTCTTCCTTTTTAGCTAGCAATAAGATTTGTCCCTACCTGAGGTCCTCATCAGCTAATATCTGAGTAGCTACCCTGCTTTTTGTGCCTCTTTCATTTTCCCCAGATGAAAGACATTTTCTATTAAAACACATTGGCTTCAGCTAGCAGAAGGTCCCAGGTGTCTACCCTGAGGCTGAGCCACTGCTTTAAAAGTTTTATACACAATCTTTAAGTGTTTTTTGAGCACAATAACAATAGTGAAATATCAAAAATCTCAGACTCTCATTATCAGAAGCACAGCATAAAAGACATTTTCCAGTCTGCTTTCTATTCCCCATTCCCAAATCATCAGATGCTGTGACATGGCTCCATCACTCCAAGGCTAACAGTCCCAACAAACAGAAAATTATTTCCAACTGGCAAACATGCTGTTTACTTTCCAGAAAAATTGCACTTTCCAATCTGACAGCTGATCAAGGGATCTCCCGCTGCTGTCAGCTTGAAGAAGTGTTTAAACACAGGGAAGGGAGTTTAAACATTTTCTCATTATCACAGAATAAAAAAAATTAAAATAAATAAATAAATAAAGGCATTGAGTCTTGCAGGCCACCTGCTGTGAGAGTAATGAAGCTGTGTCACATGACCAGACTGTGAGGACTTTTATCTTTGCCCTCAATATCATTACTGAAGTGACACCTGTCACATGACCCTATGTCAGATCTTTTATTTGTATTCCCCAAATGCAGTTCTGGGTTGTATGTGCTTTTTTGTAAAGAGCATTGCCCGCTTGTGCCATTGTAAATGGATGGAGTTCTGTCAGCACCCTCTATTTTGTTTTTCTTGGAGTTTTACAAATTGACCATAATAATTTGCTTTGGGCTGAGGCAAAATAGAATCTTGGCCTCGGAAAAGTGCTATTTGGTTGACTTAAGGCTTTTTAGAAGCAAGTATTCATTAAAAAAAATCTGCTGTTAAATTCTACATATGTGCGTGTTCTAAACTGAGGTTCCCTTTGAACTAAAAAAATCTTTAAAATATATATTTTTGGTGTGTCCTTTTCCCCCCTCTTTTTTATTATCAAGCCTGGAGTAATTCATGCCCACTGAGCAGGGCCCTGCCCAACCTGCCAACGTCCTTTATTCTTTTGGGCGGGGGAGGGGAGTAGGAGTGGGGTTATCCTTTTCAGTCCTTTGCTGACACTGCCTTTTTAGGATGTCTCTGAATGCCCTTTACAAAAAGGGTTTATACACTGTTCACCAGCAAAAACATAACTTTTTACACCAGCCACCATACAATGACAATCATGTTTAGCATGTCAATGATGGGAAGCATTTTCAAAGTGCTGATTATTCATTTGGAACAGAGACAAGCACTTAATAATGACTTCTGATGAAGGCTAGATTTGAACAGGAAACCTGGAGGTGAAAGATCTAGATTGCACTGTCATTACCTAGAGTAGGTTCCCTCCCCAGGTGTAAAGGCTCTGTTAGGACCATGCGGTCTGCTTTGCAGTTGTCTTTGTGTTGTTTTGTAGGAGAGGGGGTGGGAAGTTCCTTCCAGGCTCCCTTCCCCACTGCCCTTCCCCTTCAGCTGAGTAGGGCTTTGGCCCACAAACTGTGCATTCAGCCTGGATCTTAGGAAATCTGCAAGCAGCTGGAGCCTTTGGGATCCCCTCTGTACCGCCTCCTTCCCAGTTTCCATGGCAACACCAGTTCAGGCCTGTTTTTATTTCTTCTTCTGCTAACAGTTGCCTCTTAAATCATTCTGGGGTGGGTCGGGGACAGTGACTTCACAAAGCCAAACATTTTTATATTCTGTCACAGTTGTCATTAGCTTAGGAGGTACATCCCTATAGTGTTGGGAAGGGGATGGAAGTGATATGGTGGAGAGGAAATTTCCCATTCCAAAATCCCATCTACAAACTGTCTAGGGCAGAGGTTCCCAAACTGTGGCCCGTGGACCACCACTGGTCTATGGGCTCCATTCAGGTGGTCCGCAAATAGGTTGTAGAACAATTGAGAATATCTGTTCTTGTAAGGTAAGACTACTGATATTAAAATATGAGTTGTGTGCTTTGATTTATAGAACAAAAAAAAAGTGTATTAAGTGGTCTGCCGAGACCCTCAGTAATTTTCAAGTGGTCTGCAAAAAAGAAAGTTTGAGAACCACTGCTCTAGGGCACTGACATCAGGCTTTCCTGATAGGATAAGAAGAGTGTTGATGACTAGTACATCCCTTTGCTAGGGTTGTCTTGGTTTTCCACCTTCACAGAGACAGAAGGTGCAATTTAGCCCTTAGGCAATTTACTAGAAAAGCCTTTTTTCATTGTGGGGTAGGGCAATGGAAAGCAAAATAGATTTAGTTTGAAAATAGATGGCTGTGCATGTGCTAAAACTACTTTCCATAAGCATTTGTATGGTCTGTCTCCCTGTCTATGCCTTACAAAGCCTTTACTTTAACATCTTTGGTGCTTAGTAGCCCTCAGTTAGGAGGAGACTTCAGACTAATTAGCGTGAAGCTACATGATATGCCTCCTCTCATGTCCCTATACTTTGTGTAGCTATTGCCAGTGGGGCAAAGGAAATGTAAAACAGTGCCCTTCTAATTGGGCAGCTGCATACACCTATTTTGCAGGTGTAAATGACTACACAAGATGCATGATAATGGAGAGCGAGGTCCTATCATCTGGATGGTCAGTAATTTAGTTAGAAATGCATCGTATTCATCTGAGAATATGCAGTGGCAGAGGTGATATCTTTTACTAGACCAATTAAATAGTTGCAAAAAAAATTATTTATTTGGAAGCTTTTGGGCTCATTTGCCCTTCCTCAGGCAAAGGAGAATACATAGATTGTAACACTTTGCCCAGGTAGAAATGAAACTTCATATTGCACAGGAGAATAACAAAATGTTATAGGTTCCCCTGGGTAGAAAAGTTCATTTTATGCAAATTAGGCTCACATAAAAGTTTGAGCAGTCTGTTCATATTTATGCATATTCATCTGTGCTCTTGCCTGTACTATATGCAGTTCTGCTAGCAAAACTGCATCGACTAGGGGTGTAAAAATATCACATCCAGTAGTTGACATGGCTCTGCTGGCAAACCCCATCCCCCTGTGCATGTAGCTCTGAAAGCAGAAGGTGCCTTCTGCAAGCCAAGCTTCTGCTGTTCAGGGAACTGGCACAGCTCAGAAAATAGAAATACTCTTGCTGGCAAAGCTGTGCCTACATGAAGGGAGCCCAGCTGCCTTTGTGCTGCTGCTGTAGTTAGTGGCAGCAGGCCCCACACTATAGACAGTGCCTATCTATTGGAAATTATTTCCAGCTACTAGCTGACTACTAGGTGAGTGAGAGACTTTGTTGTTGATGATAATAACCAACTCCCCCCCCAGCGCAACAACCAGCATTAAAAATAGGAAATTACCAGAGGAGTTCATGTGCAAGTCCAATTTTATAAGGTCTGGTCCGGATCCTGTTTATACTACAGCTAAACTATTGGAAATCTGTGGACTAGGGAATGTCTCTACTGTCAGTTTTTATCATGACACAGGGCGTGCTTGAACCCTGACTCACTTACCTTACAGATGAGGTTTCCAAACTTTGTCTTATTGCATACCCCCTTCCAGATTTACCATCTGCCTGCGTACCCTTACCAGCATACATTTTACATTTTAACCCCTTAAATTATCATTATCATTAAAATTAAATCTGCTGTTACACACTTTCTCCCATGTACCCCAAGGGGTACACATAGTATAGTTTGGGACCCCCTGTCTTACATGATTATGTTCTTTCATCTCATGCCCAGCATGCCTAGAAGTTTGCTAGGAAAGAAGAGCCAGGGCCCTACATCATGCTGGGCCTTCCTAACGCCCTTTTAAGAGGTAGAATGGGTTTGTGACTGAGACCACTTTGCACCAACTGCAGGCCCAGGATCCTGTCATTGGAGGTCTGTTTCTTATCTTCTTTTGGCTCCCTCCTCCTGTGCAAGCCTTGGCTGATGTAATAAAACCTTTGTGCATCAACTGCTCCAACATCCTGCCTTCTCTGCTTCCCCAGTCAAATTACATCCATGGGAATTCTTTGTCAGCCATCTTTGCTCAGTCAAAGATGTCAACTGATAGGGCAGCTAGCTGTGTCACACAATATCACAGAATAAAGCAGCGTATGAAAGGGCAATCACAACTGTGTGGAAAACATGTTTGCATATGTCAGACCTTTTAGGCACTTACCGTAGCTGAGATACACTGACCAAAGAAGCAGTGTCATGCGAAAGCTAAGGAAATGAAGCAAACTTATACAACAATAAAAATGAACAGTGCAAGGTCTGCTGCTGCCCCAGAAGCATGGCTTTGTTGCAGCAAATTCAAGGAGGTAATGGGTAAAGCCCCCAGCACTGAAATTTCAGGCTAGGAACAGACATTCAAAAAGCCTGAGTCTGAATTAATTCAATCTTTGCAGGGTAGTCTAACCTAGCTAGACTGAACCCATTTGTAACTGGGCAGCCACTCTCTCTGGTCTGAGGATATTCAGGCACATGCCTGCAGTGGCTCAGGCTAGAAGTGTTACAGCACCCTTCTCTTTTCTTGTACAGTGCTGAGCTGAGTGGTGGGGGGGAGTGGGAGGGGCCTAGCTAGGCCCCTGGCAGGACGTTCTGAGTGATTAGGGAGGTCTGTGCCTGTACCATCCCAGGCTTTTCCATGCTTACTGCCAGCCCCCAGCTTGCTGCTAGCACTCTGAGGCAAGGGGCATGGGGGTGCAGTGAATGCCTCTGTTGATGATATGGAGCTTTTCAATCTCCCTCCCTGCTTCTTTATGCTGCCTGCAGCAAACTAACAGGCGAGTAAGCCAGCAGGGGGCTCACAACAGTGTTTATCACCCGACCAGCAAAACAGTAGCCTTTCTCCATTAGTTCAAACTCTTATCATAGTATTACAGTATCATAGTAGCTAAGATCAGGAGGGACCTGAACAGATCATCTAGCCTGACCCCCTGCCACAGGCAGGAATGAATGCTGGGTTTACAATTCCCCAGACAGGTGATCATCCAACCTCCTCTTGAATATGCCCAAGGTAGGGGTGAGGACCACTTCCCTGGGAAGCTGGTTCCAGATTGTGGCCACCCTAACTGTAAAATATTACCTTCTGATCTCTAACCTAAACCTATTCTCCATCAGCTTATGACCATTGTTCCTTGTCATCCCAGGTGGTGCTGGGGATAAAAGGGCTCTACCTTATTTGCTGTTGATCTTCCCTGATGAGTTTGTAGGCAGCCACCAGGTCCCCCCTCAGCCTCCTCTTGCTGAGGCTGAACAGGTTCAGGTCCTTCAGTCTCTCCTCGTAGGGCCTGT
>JAGPOW010003685.1:78135838-78193709 GCA_030014935.1 Caiman crocodilus
TTTATCAGTTTCTAGCCTCGCGAGATTTCGGCTACCTGTGACTACTACTGATTGGCTAGAAGGGAGGGGGAGGGTACATGGCTACATGGCATTGCAAGCGGAAAAGAAGGGTTGTCTTTGTTGCGTCGTTATTTTTAGCACGGCCATTTTGTTTTGTGAATAGTTATACTCCATTTTGATAACGAAATATTACAGAGGCACAAACTGCTCTCAAATGCTAAATGTAAGCAAACTGGATAAAATGGATGTTTTTGTAGTTATTTCTGGGAAGCCCCATGATCTTTCAGCAACAGGTGTTACTTGTAACCCTAGCAAGTAAAAAAAAAAAAAAAGTTTTCATGTTGAAACGTCACTTTCTATTAGCCATTTGCCTTTAAAACTGAAACAAGCAAATAAAAACAAGGACGTGGCAGCGTTACCATTTTTACCTAGCACTGTTCAGGCACTGGAGAATGCATAGTGGGACAGTTTCTGATGCTTATTTAAAACCGAAATAAATAGATCTACTGAAGTTACCCTCGTATTACGCAGAAAGGAGAATCTGACATGTAGCAGGCAAAATGGCAATGTGTTACAAAAATATCAGTGGTAGCAGAGTCAAGTCAGTCTCGAGGCTGCTGCAATCTTCAGGGCACCTTAGATGCTGTAATAACCTTAGCTGAGTTGCTTTGCATTACTGGTGATTCATCAGGCAGAGTGACCTGGTGATGCCCACCTCTACTCCAGAAGAAAGTATATTGGGTATATGGAATACATCCTCTTATTGGCATTTTGAGATTTAAAGTGTAAAAGCTTGAATGATAAATTCCAGTCTCCAGATCCATGACTGGTTAGAGCAGATTAGTGCTGAGGACCACAGAATAGAAGCCATCCATTGGGAAAACATGGTCTCACAAACTCCAGTGTAGGGATTCCCACCCTTGACAGAATGCATGTGCTGCCAAATCTAGGCATGCACCAAACCCAGACATATATTGGTAAATCTGCTCTGAGGGCACTTAATGCCTATCATCAAGCACAGGGGAGACTGAGATCTTTGCTGCATTTCTGGGTGTGGTGCATGGGAGCCAGTGTAGACAGATGTAACAATTAAAATGTTTCGGATACCTTTGTGCACCTCGTCCTTTGAAACATTTCAAACTCCCAGGAATATCTCTTGAAATTAGGTACTATTTTGAGTGTTTCACTTTTGCTTACATCTGTCTCCACAGGGGAAGAAGGGAGAATGGGATGGAGAATCCCAGGGCACTACCAGATATCCACTGAGACCCCTGCAACTGCTGCTGGGTCTCCCACCCCTACCATACCTAGAGCTGCACTTGCCCTCCTGGGACATCCCTGCTCACTCCTTCGAGGGTTGTGCGTGGTGGGGGGAAGAAACTTTTTGGAGCTATGTCAAAGCATGTGTGAGGCAGGGTCTCTAAACAGCCCTGATCAGTGAAGCTGCAGCTCAAAACTCTCTTCTTTTAGCTCCTTACCCAAAAGGAAGTTGATCATTCTGATATTTCACCAGAACTTGCTGGAACTGGCTTGGGGATGATGCTTCTGGTGAGGAACAAATAGGTCACAGATTTCCGGTTGCAGCCTCACTCCTGGGATTGTAAACAGTGATTGTGCTGTGAAGAAAAAGTGAAGGAGAGGACCACAGAAAGAATATATTTCCCACCACACATACTCAGTTGTGGCTACCCTTATTGCAGATGGGAGTACAGAACACCACTGCAATTTACTATGCTTCCAAAGCTCGGCTTGTGGGGAGGGAGAATAAAGCAATTCAGCAATAGTAGTTGGGCCTTCAGCGAAGTTCTGATCTGCATGATGTTCCTCAAAGCCATTCTTCAGAGAAACACAGTTTTGTGCGCCAACAGAATTCATCTAGAAAAATCCTTTTGGCTGAATTGCTGTTTATACAACTAAATCTCTGATCTGCATCAATTTGTGACTGTCCCTAGTTCCTGACTTTGAAAAATTTGCTACTTAAGTAGCAGGCACTCCAAATCAGTGGCTCCAAAGCTGTGGATTTTAAATGCTATTGGTGGTCTGCCATGGTTGTACAAGACTAGGACTTTGTCTTGCTTTCATACAGGATTTTCAAATTCAAGTTGTATCATCTGGGTGCTTGGTGGTATACATTAAATTCTGAGATCTGACAGTGATCCATTGTCCCCCAAAACTTGGGAACTGATGATCTAGAAAACAAAGTCTGGGATGCTGTATAAACATGTTTCCCAAGGCCTTAGGTCTACAAGCACATCAGTTGGTAAGTGGTCTCAGTACAGATGCTATGAACAGTTAGATGGGCGTCAAGATGCTTTTTGAAGATCGCCAAATGTTTGCAAGGTTATTAATAGGCCCTTTTAACTCAAGACATTATTTAGCCAATGGAAAGAGGAAGATTTTTTTAACTCTAGACACCCATGTAACTTTTATTTGGGTTTTGGTAGCAGTGAGCTAGTAGTCACCCTTCCTTGGTTTACAGTGCCTTCACTTCTGAAGAATGAGTAAGGGAAATCTTATGTTCCTGGTTTTCTAGCATCCTTGTTCACATCACCTGGCATTTAAAGTAGCTTGGAAATGTCTTTTTCTCAGCTCACTTTCTTGTGCATTTTTCAAGGAGGAAGGAAAGAATGGAGGAGGGATTATTTAATGCTTCCTTTTCCCCAAAAATCTCATCATGGCTGTTTTTTAACCCAATCCCAAAAGGAAAAACAGCAAAAACATTATTTGGCAGACCAGGAGTGGGAATGCAACCCACTAATCAAAAGGATTCAAATCGATCCTTGTGCTGCCAAGCTCTCTCCTTCCCACCCAGTGGAGGGGGGAAAAAAAAGAAAAAAGAGATAGAGCGAAGGCACAGAGCTTCTCTCTTTCAGCAATCTCACAAATGCAAAACCTTCCACTCCAGTGACTCCTCATTAACTTTCTGAATCTGACAGTCTAATTATTGCAGCTGCTTCGCGCTTAGAATAAATAAATACTAAAGTGGGTGTTTAAAGAAATTGAGAAGGGAAATTCAGTCATCTAGACAGTCAATAAAGAGAGTTTATTTTAAATTTTTATATTCTTATGTATTTATATCATTTTTGGAAAGATAATGAGATAGTTGTCTTTCAGACTAATTGAGTTCCTAGGCTCAGAGCTGCTTGCTGTCACCCTCTCAAACTTAGCTTTAACTTTTGTGCTTAGAAATCTGATCACTCCATTTACTCTTTTCTGCTGATAACTGAGAAAGGCAAAAGTGCACCCAAGTGTGAAGAGTGACTAAATGGTATCACAGGTCTCAGTACCTTTCATGGCAAGCAAGACAACTCAATCTCTTTTTTGATTTGCCTTGAAGTGCTTTAAAGGGAAAGTGTGAGATAAAACTTAGTTTTGCAATTAAACAAAATAAGCATAAATGCTCTGAAACTGTGGTGCCCACATTATTCAAGGGGATTAGAAGCACTCACCAGTCACAGATATGTAGTTCCCACAACATTAACTGAGGGCCATTTTCCAGTTCTTCTGGATTTAGATCTGTGTGACTGAGAGCAGCATTTGGTTCATTGTCTGTGACATTTATTTTTTTTTCAAAACTCTGATGGCCCAAACTCCACAGTTTTTGCTCAAGGGCTGCTCTCCTTATGTTCAGAAAGTTTTCTGCTCTCCTTGTGTTTTGAAAACACAGTGTCTGCTCCAGGCTAACACTTCTGGCACTTTTCAACCACGTTAACAGGGGCTATGTTCCTAAAAACCTGTGCTTCAGGCATATGGGGTATGTCTGTGCTGCCTAAGAGCTGCAGCTTAAGGCCACAAAGTTAACCTGCAATTCTTAATGTCTTTACATAGGCAAATCTGCCATAAAAACTGGTGTCTGAAAGTCAAGCCACTTAAGGTCAGTGGGAGCTCTACTTGCATAAACAATGAGAGAGTGAGTAGGGATTTAGAAAACAATCCATCCGTGACTTCACTGCAAGGACTGTTTTGGTTTGTGTATCCCAATATACTAACTCCAAGTTACCTCCCTGTAAGGCATAGTAAAAATGAGATGTGTAGATCTTACTTCCTGTGCATCCAAGTATAATTTTCAGCGTAGGATGTCTAATCTTGAGACCTGAGGATTCCCACATCCAGGACACAGAGGTGTGGATATACTTTTCAGCTATGATGCAGAACCCAGTGAAAGCAGTGACATCCCGCAAGCGACTGTTTCAGACAGTTACCTTCTTAAGGCTGTCTACTGTTCACACTGTGCTCCAGTATCATTTCTCACCAGTGCAGCCTCACCAGTGGCAGTAGTGGAAACTCTAGACTAGGCAAGATGGTGGCACCTTATCCAATGCTGCCTAGGCCTTCTCTGTGCTAGGTTAGGAATTGGTTAAAATGTCAGTACCCTGTCAACCCCAATGCTCCTTCCTTTCTGCCAAGCTGAAGCAGCAGTGAGAATTCTGAGAAGTTTAGGGAGGATCAGCATAGTGTAGATGCAGCCTATGTGCCAGAAGCTGGCTGGGAAGCATTCTTGTACATCTTGCAAACAGTGGAATTAAATACGAACACTAGTTTTGAATTGATTTTTATATTCTCAAGCCACCAGTTCCCAAAGAGCAAACTTCCTCATTTGGCAAAGCAACAGCCCCGTGTACCACTTAAAATCCTAAAATAGGTCATAAATTGGACTAAGCTATGAAAAACCTCACTGCTGAACTGGGCATTCAAGTCCTGTGGGGAGACTGAACTTAGGGCTCTTTGCTCCCTTAATCAATGCAGTCAGAAGCATTGCAGGCTCTTGAGCAAAGCTGCTCTCTGGTTTTAAAGTGCTTGCTACAGGAATGTACCAATGCCATCTCTCATGTTCTGCTGTTCACCTACTAGGCAGAAAGATTGCTCTAAAACCTCTGAGGGCACAACTAATCAAAAATAATCTAAAATTACCACTAAGAATTAGTAGCAGCAAACTACTCTGCCTTAGGTTTGACAATGCGGAGGGGCAACTTGGGGGCTACTTTGACAGGAAACCTATGCAGTCTGAGATGAAAATTGAGGCAGGAGGCTCTCAGCCTCAGCAAACTCCATTTTCTTGCATTAATTGTTCAGTTGTCAGCAAAATTTGAGCCAGAACAGTGGAAGGATGCCCAAGGTTAGCATGCTACTGTTGTGGCATGGGGCTGGACCAGAGATGGCCAGAACTCTACTAGTTTGGCTGAGAGCAGGAAGGACCTGCAAAAGCTTGTCATTTTAAAATAATAACTGCAGATGCTTCCTCTACCTGAAAAAGAGTGTTTGTACTTGAAAGCTTGCAAAGAAGAATTTTTCCAACTATTTTAATTGATCTCCTAAAAGATACCCGATTCACCCAAAGAAACTTGTCCTTTTAAAATTGTCATTTCCAAACTATAAGACAGGCTAGAAGGAAGCCAGATGATGATCATGTGAGTGCCCTCTCCTGACACTTTACACGTCCCACCAAACTTGCAGTGCTTCTGTAATCAACCCCACCTGGACTACTTACTGCTGGAATTTGAAGCAAGGGCTTAAAACACCAAAAACTTGAATCTCTATCACTAGAGATGAAAGAGCTGCTCCATTAACTGGCTGCTGTAGTAGATTCTTACCCTCCCATTGGCACCAGCCACTAGAGAGGAATCAACATGGATTACCTTTATTTTCCAGCACTTTACATCCAGAAAAAACAGAGTACCAGTATTTTGGATCCCCTCTGTTCACCAAGTTCACCAAGAGGAAACTAAGAGCTCCCTGCACACCTTCTCACTACCTCCCTGCCTCATGTGACAGCAGCCTCTATCTTCTCATTAGCATTCATTTCAATAGCATAAAATTGTTATTTAGAAGGGCTCTCACCTCTGAGAAAGAAGTTCCCCAATTATTTTTTACAGAAAGTGGCCTTTGGGAGGTATTCTCTAGCTACAAACTTGTTAAGGGCAACTTATGAAAAAGGAAGTTCAGGCTATAGATATTTCAGAAAAGAGAAAAGGACTCCTGGCTGGAACATGGTTTTTTTTATTTTGTTTCTCCCCCACTACCCCTCACCTCCACCTTCCCCACACCTCTGGAAATTGAAGTCCCTTTTTACTTACTACCTCCAGCTTGTTTCTTGCCCTCTTGACTGAACTTTCTTCTTCAGAACATTGAAAGTAATAGCCAGCCTGCTCCAGAACAAAGTAGGAACAAAATATATTTAAAATCTGCACTGTTATCATAGCACCCAGAATTCTAAAATGATGCAATTAAATTTGAAAATGATGCGATTCCAACATGACACAGGGAACAAATGCTTTGTATAGGATTATGGCAATGGGGATGGATGCATTGGGAATTATTCAGCATTGCCTAATTTTTATAGTCATAATGAATCACTCATGAATATGATCTTGCATAATCATATTATACTGGTTTCAGTCCAATAGACTTTGATTTTGTTCCCAACACACTGGTTGCTATGCTAATGCCATGTAGTTTCCTGTTCACCAAGGTACCTCTCACAGCTGTTTGGATGAAGTATCAGAGATGATAAATACGGGGTGGTATATAAACCCAGGTTAAAGGAAATCATGTCCTACATGGCAATACACCCTAGATAATAAACCTTGTTCTAGAAATTGACACATCGTGCCAATCTGTTGTGTCATTCCTTCTATTTCTTCTCTCTCTCCCTTTCTCTCATTCTCTCTGTCTCTGTACCTATTTTTTCCACACTTTCTCTTTCTCTGTCTCTTGGCACTGGCACTTTCATCTCCTCCCTTGGGGATTTGAGATGTCACTGCAGGAAGTGCTTGTCCGCCTCTCCGGCAGCAGCAGAGCCCTGTGGCTTTGACAAACCTCATTTAATTGGGAGGAAGCCAGGAGGGTTTGAAAGAACTGAAACATCCACGAAACTCCTTTTATCAGGCATAATTTAAACTCTGCATGGAAAAAACCCTATATGTATAAAGAAAAGTCAACTTCCCTCCTGCTGTGAGCGCTCCCCTCTTCTCCCCCTCTCCCCCCTCCAGCACAGGCAGGCTCCTGTGAGATTCCATCTTTTCATTTTTCTAAAAGTGTCAAAGTGGATTTGTGCTCTGTGGCTGGGTGAACAGAAAAGGAATGCAGATCTTGCACTCACTTGCACACATGCAACACCTTTTTAAGGGTAGCAGTTTGGGAGAGATTCTAGTTGGCAGCTCCTCTGCTTGGGGTATGTTAGAAAAGGCATAAATGAAGTTTTCAAATAACTTGACAACTTGCTCCAAGTAGGTTCCCTCTTAATTACACATATCTAAAGAGAAAAATGAGTGCCCAAGAGACCCTGAGAAATGGCCATTCTGATAGGCATATTATGCAGGATGGGAAAGAGATTTCCCAGTTTTAGGAAGGTTTGTAACTCAGTAGGTTCTCCGTCTGTTGGGTGGCGGGGGCATGTGCCTGATAGATGTTTGTGAATATGTTCATGAGTGAGCAACAGAAGGCAGGAGAAGAAAAGGCAGGTAATTTCAAGGGAGATCTAGTATACAGGGTATAAGGGACAGCTGGTTTCTCAGAACATCAAAAGGGAGCAGAAGGTGCATTTTGGGGACCGGGGCTAACACATCACATGAAGCAGCTGGGAATTCAGGATATTGGAGCAAACTGTCACCTGAATTAAACATAAAATATGGTTTTAGGAAGGAGCTTCAGGCATCTATAGGTACAGAATCAGGAAGCGGTGGCTTTATACTGAGGCATTTACAACCACAGCTTTCTAAATAAACTACTAATACTGAGGTCTCTTCTGAGTTCCTTTCTAGCATTGATGCCATGTTAACAGAGGAAAAAAAGGCTAAAGTTGCTCAAGCAGCAATTCAGCTACATTGCAGCTTATGGGTTTTTTTAGAGTTGTTGACCAGCAGTGTAGCAATGTGGCTAGGTGCCTGGGGCACAGGTAGCAGTAACTTCTCATTGCAGCTATGCCACTGGTTTAATCACAATTGTGATTGTGCAGCTGCCAATGACAGATTTTTTTTTGCACAACCTCCCCCTCACCCCTCCAACCCCAAGTTGGCATTCAGGGCAGTTGTTCCTTTTGCCCTCCTGTAATTGTGGCACTGCTTTGACAAACTACAAATGAAGCATCCCCCTTCTTGCTGAGATAGGAGCAGGGGTTAACATACCATCTGGAAGCTGATGCAGCTGAGCAGGCAAAGGGCTGAAAAAGTTATGGACAAGCGCATCTTGTGCAGAGACCCGCTCTCTAGGAAATGTTTTTAGCATTCTTGATGCCAGGTCTTCAGCTCCTGGCACCCTGTCCAGTCTAGAAAAGCAAGAAAAAACAAAATAGCACCAGAATGGGACCTAGGACGTAAAGCAGGAACCAGATCTAGGCTCAAGTTTTGTCAAAGCCAGAAGATATTAGATCTGGGAGATTTGGTTAAACTTGTTATGGGGATACATGTCCTGCATGGCTCCCCCATGGGAAATTCAGTGAAGTTTGAAAGTGTGTGCCTCCAGGATGTTGGTTCACACCATCCTCCAATAAGACTTTTGGATCCCTCATACTTTCTTTTGAAGAAAAATTGTTACTTTTTGAAGAAGGAGCTTGGAATAAAAATAGATACTAGCAGTAGGCAAGGGTGTACGTTTACATGTATCATAGGTAAAATTTCATAAGTTACTTTTATGGTCATACTCTGAGACATAAGTGCCGACTTTATTTTTTGCTGGTGGGTGCTTGCAGACATACCCCGCCCTCCCCCCTGCCTACCCCAAAAACCCCAGTGTTTTACTTTTAACTTGGTATGTTCCTGTGCCAAGCCCCACACATGCACAGCAGAGGCAGTGTGTTACCTCAACCTTGCTCCGCAGCATCTGTAAAGAAAAGGTGCTTTAGTAAGGCTTTTTTGATACTTTAATAGCTTGATTGAATCAGCTTTAACTTTAGCCTTAGCTTTAGCTAAAATCACAAAAAAGCCCCGCTGAAGTGCCCGATCTATACAGATGCTGCAGAGCCAGGCTGAAGTAATGTGTTGCTGCTTCCGGTAAAGTGTGGTTTTTGTTTTAATGTTTGCAAGTGTGGATCCTTGGGCTGAGCACCCGCTGATTTTTTCCGGTGGGTGCTTGAGCCCTGGAGCACCCATGGAGTCAGCGCCCATGTTCTGAGCCATGACATTATGAAAATGTCCCTGCGTAACCTGCCAGTGACCACTACAGATTTGTGTTCAGAATTGAGATATCAATGGAAATGTCCTGTCTGTCTCCTGGCCCCAGTTTAGCAGTGTAGTTAGGTTGTAATCACCAGAATGAATCTTTCCCAAAATGAATGTTTTGTTTTGTTTTTTTTCAAATGACCAGCAAATGCCAATGCCAAGTGGTGTCTCCTGGAGAAGAATGCAGCTGGGGACTAGGAAGTGAAAGAGAGAAAACAAACAAGCAAGCAAGCAAATAAAAACAGTGCTTTAGTTTTACAGCTTTTACTTTGTTTGTTTTGATCATGTTTCCGCATCAAGTGGCCCATCAGAGAGTGGCCTGTTGTTTGGAGGGGAAGCAGCAGCTGGGGTGGTCAGTAGGAGCACAACACCTCAGTGCTGGCATGCTCCTGTTCCTACCCTTTTCCAGTCCTCTGATGCGTATAGAATCAAAACCTGAAAGTTGGGAGGGACCTCAGGAGGTCATCCAGTCCAGTAGTTTAGGCCTTTTTTCATTTGCTGACTTCTAAAAAATTTCAAATGGAGGTGTGTAACCCTTTGGAAATTTCATATGGAGGTGTGGATGAACCCCTTTGAATTTGAAGTGTGAGTATTCACATACTTTTGATTGACTGTAGTCATCTTTTGCAGACTCCTTAGACATAATCTGCTGGCCCTTGGGGGTTCACAGACCACATACTGAAAACCACTGATCTAGTCCAACCCCATGATTAAAGTAGGAACACCCCCAACTATATCATTCCAGCCAAGGCTTTGTCTAGCCAGGTCTTAAAAACCTCCAAAGATGGAGATTCTACAACCTCTCTGGGTAACCTGTTCTAGTACTTTACTACCTGTCTGTGCATAATGGTTGGGAGATGCCTCGGCACAGCTTGCGCTGAGCACATTGTGAGCATGGGAGCAGGGAGTTACCCCTGTAGCGCGGGAAAAGTTTCGGTGCAAGATCAGAGCCCGCCAAAACCTTGCAGCTGCGCCAGCGAGTGCATGCTTGCTATTGGCTCACATTAAATTATGCATACGTGTTGGTCGGTAATTGGCTAGCTGACCAAATAAGAGGCTTGGGCGATGCCAGCCCAAACCGGAGGAGGAGAGCTAGGACATGCATGAAGAAACATCCGTGTGCGTTTCCAAGCCACACGCAAGGCCTGATCAGCTGACAACGACTCCCCGTCGGATTCATCCAACGCCCCATACCCTGTGTGAGTGTGAGTTTTTGTGTGCCTGAGTTCCTGCTTGAGTTTTGTAACTTTAAGGAACGTACCTACAGCCTAAGGACGGTAAGTAAAGTTTTTCTGCTTCCAACAACCCGCGTGTCTAGCGCCTCAATTCCACTCCATCAGCGGCCCCATTCTGCCAGCGTTTCTCCACCCACACACTACCCTCCTCACAAGAAAGATTTTCCTGATATCTAACCTAAACTTCCCTTGCTGCAACTTGAGACCATTGCTCCTTGTTCTGTCATCTGCCACCACTGAGAACAGTTTAGCTCCAACTTCTCTGGAAACCTCCTTCAGGGGGTTGAAGGCTGCTATTAAACCCCTGTCAGTCTTCTCTTCTCCAGTTCCCTTAGCCTCTCTTCATCATAAGTCATGTGCCTCAACACCCTAACCATTTTCAGTGCTCCCCCACTAGACTCCAACTTGACCACATCCTTTCTGTAGTGGAGGGCCTAAAACTGGACACAGTACTCCAGATGTGGTCTCACCAGTGCTGAATAGAGTGGAATAATCACTTCCCTCAATCTGCTAGCAATGCTCCTACTAATGCAGCACAGTGTGCCATTAGCCTTCTTGGCTTATTGTCCACTGTAACTGCATAGAGCACCTGATGCTCTGGATGGTTTTGTTTTTGTTAAAAAAAAAAAAATGTTTGTGCAAAAATTTGATTTTGTAAAAATTTAGGTCTTAGTGACTATGATAGAAAAATACTCAGTTCTCCCATCGGCCAAACTATGTAAGCCCCTGCTGGTTTCGGGAGGAAGATACAGGGACTAGGAATCAAAAACTGGGTGCTGCCTTATAGTGCCAACACTTAGAACAAGCCTGCACAGGGGCTTGATTTCAGAGGTCATGATATTGGTGGAGCCTGGAAGATCCCCTTTAGAGCTTAGCAACCCCTTCTTTAAGGCTGTTTGCCATGTCACTGGGCTTTCTAGTACCCCCATCTTCCAGGCTCCACAATGGCTACTAGCTCCATACAGAATTCCCATTTGGTTCCATAACTTGCCATAGCTGAGCTGTATGAAGCACTCCTTCACTTCTCAAGAGATGAATATTCTGCCTCTGCAGTTAACCAAGGAAGGCAGAAACAGAGTCAATCCTGGACGAGTACGCAATACAGAACTCTGCTACCACAGCACGGGACCAGTCTATTGGTACTGGCTTTAATAGAGCTTTTCCAACTTTAGTCCTTTAAACAAGGAGCTGTGGCCAGTGAACAGGAAGCTGTTCCATCCCAGGTGATTACTGGGAATACATTCATTTCCCTGCTTCAGAGGAGAGTGGGAATTATTTTTAAATGGGAGTATGTTATCTAAGCTTGAGAAATTAGAGAGTTTATATATTTATGAAAGTTTCTGACAACATTTATTAAAATGATTTGTGTCTCCAAAACTAGCATGGTGCTAAAGACATTAGTATCTCATTTAAGAAATTCAGTGCAGTTCCTGAGAAAGCCAGCTCTAAAGGACAGCATGTTATCACTCAGAGTGAGGCTGAATGCAACAGTAAGGTACTGGACTCATCCTAAACCTGCATTAGCTTAAAGTCTTTGAGGCCAAAATAGTCTTTTCATCTTGACACAGTGGGGCTTTGATCCTAGGTTGTAGTTTTCTCTGGCATTGTTCTGAACTGTACTGACTGTAGTGATCACTGGGTTCAATAAACACAGGCATAAGTGAATGAGAAGAATTAAGCAACCGGTTTTATTCTGGAGCAGTAAGCAACTCCTGCAGACTGAATGTCTGTCTGTCTGACTAACTGGCTAGCTGCCCCCCGAGGAATCATATCCCAGTTCCCAATGCCCTCCGTCTCAGGGAGCACCTCTAAATTTAGAAACCAGGCCCCAGGGGGTTAAAATAGGGCACTTAGTCAAAATCAGTTTTCCAGATTATATCTTTCATTAATATGTATGTGGTTGGGGATGCAGAGGCTACTTTAAATCTGATTCTGTAGCACTGTTGTGGGTGACTGAGAAAAGTTGTCTGTAGTGTCATCTTTAGAATGAGCTCTTAAATCGAGTCCATTCCCAGTTGGTATTGATCATAGAAGAATATGAATTCTCCAGTCCTTGCTAATCCTGCAATCATTTTTTGGCTTCATATAGACAGCGCCTCTGTATAGCTTAGCTAATTTTTTCTAGCAATATTTATTTCTATGCATAAAGCTGGGAAAGTGCAAAGCTGGTAGTACAATCTGCACTGGGTCTGTGCAAAAGGGCCTGGAAAGCATGATTCATAAATCAAATTTTATCTTTCAAACAGTCATACATAATGCTGAATTGTTGCTTGTCTGAGAATAGTAAACCCACTGTGCCTATCCCTACTGAAGTCTTTCAGAATCTGCTGCTTAACTTATTGTTGCTTATTACTACAGAAGTGCCTCTTACTCATTCTAGACTTGCCAGAAGAGCTCATTTAAATTTAAATGGTTGCATATAAAAACAAACCCACAGGCCACTTTGACACTACTGTTATAGGTAGTTTACCTGTCACAGATCATTCGGAGCCTCTGAGGTCTGCTGGAGACAACCCTCTCTAGAAAGTGAATATGCAGTCACAAGATTAAACAGAAATCAATCCAACAACCATTCTTTGAGCCCTTACAAAAATATGTGCTTAGAATTTCAAAGGACCCTATAGAATCTGTCATCTTGGTATTTATAAATATACATTATACCTATAGGACTTGAATATCAGCATTGATATTAATAAGGCTATTACAGTTCTATAACCCTCTCATTTTACCTACCTACAAGAATAGGCCTTGGGCCTGATTCTATTTCTGCTTAAGTCAGTGGGTGTTTTTCTTTGACTTCAGTGGAAGCAAGATCAATGCCCAACATTTGAGATTTAGAAATTGGAGTTAGTTTTTCCTGAGTAAGAGCTAAAATCTTAATCCAGTGAATGGATCTGGGTAAGTGGCCCCTTATGCCTACAGAGATGATGTTGAGGTCCTTCTGGTCCCACATAAATATAAGGGGGTTCATCTGCATGGAGCTGACTGCAACACTGGGGCCTGAGTAAAGGCTTTAGGATCTGGCCCTGTATGCACACAATGTTTTCTCTCTACAGCTAAGGTTTGTTTTTTGGGGTTCCTACTCTCATGTTTGCTTCATAGCCACTCATTTAAACATTCCTATCAAACTGAAATCTTGCGAACTTTGCAGTTTAGAGTGCAGTTGGTTGCTTTTTGTTATTTTTAATTGGACCAATTTCAAGACAAGTGGAAACATAAGTATTTTTGGATGATATCTTTTATTGGATCAACTGCATGGTTGGGATAAGTCAAACAAGGTTTTGAATGTTAGGCATGCTCTCTCAAGTGACCTCAGCTGGATTATCACAGCTAAAACATCACTCTAACACTACCAAAACAATTGGAAACTTTTTCTTTTATACGTTAAAAAGGTAAAAATAGGTTTTTCAGACGTTCTTTTCCTTGTTTCTAGATGAAAAAATTAATTTAATGTCACAGGTCTGGAATAATGACAGCTATTTAAATGAAGACATTTTTATTAGCAAACGGTGTAGAGGCTACCTGTCACAGGAACTGCTATGTATTTACTGCAGAGCACTGGTACAGTTCAGGGCTCTCCTTTCACTTCACTGTACAGTGAAGTTTAGCTTTCTACAAAATTATATGCAGGATTCATTGTATTCCATTTTTATATGCAAAGAAAAAGAAATATTGCACCTACACAACCATTAAGTCCCAAAGTCTTAATGATAATTTTTAATGTGAGATTTCCTGAAGCTGGAGGGTGCTCAGCAGGCAGTAATGGCTCCAAAGGAGCCATTATTTTCTACAGTGCAGTTTTCTGTGGTTTGTAATTTCAGTGAGCCAGATTCACCACTGATGAAAATTGATGTAGGATTGCTTTGATCAGCAGTGTGATCGTGATTTATACCATGTGAGGATCTAGTCCGTTGAGTTTGATAGGACTACGTCAATTTACATCAGATAATTTGTTGGTTCAGTGTAGCCATATTTAGAGTCATAAGGCTGCACTTGGGCCTTTGATGAGCATAATGAGGTGGAAAAATGCAAGCAGCCTCCTCCACTGCCCCTTATGTCCTTCAGCAGGTTTGCAGAGACTCAGGGATTACTGAGGCACAACACAACTGTGTTTGGTGGGATGCCTCCTATCAGCCAGTGCTGCTTGCAGAATGCTGTGCAGATCCCCCACCTTTACCCTGTACAGCATGTGAAACTCAAAACATCACTTACTTGGGGTTTAAGTGGTATCTGGGGCTCAGTGGGCTCCAGGGTAGATAACATCCATAGTTTGCAGGGATAGCAGGCTTAAGGGTGGTTAGGACAGCCTGAATCAAGCGTCTGTTGAGAAGGGACTTATGCCAAATTTCAGATAAGTCAAGCCTCCCTTGGGTTATCTCTAAGGGGGGAATCAGTACAAACATACCTGGAGCACAGCTGCCCACACAAACCGCAGGGCTGGTTCTGTGTATGAAAGCTAAAGATAAGGCAGAACTATACCAGAACTTTAATTTTAGGCCCACTCCAGGAGTCTCCTTTCAAGCCAAATTTCCACTGAAGTATTTGAGGGATGGTTCCACCAGAAAACTCTTTTAAGCATAGCACAATCTCTCAATGGCAGCACTATAGTCTTACTAATATTAAACATGTTGATTCAGAGTCTGGGATTACCAGCTGGATAGTTACCATACGTTTACTACAATGCTGCTGGATTCCTCTGCAGTACTTAATGTAACCGTAGCAGCAGTCCTGTAACCACCAGACTGCTGCTATTGAACTGAGATAATAAGTGATAGAACTGTTACTACACCAACTTAGCTGCCATAAAATGTATCTGCACATTGATTTATAAGAAAAATACAATCAGAATTGAGCTTCCTTCAAACTAGTGGTCACTCTTACAGGAAAATGTAATATTTATTAGGTTGTCAGAAGGGTCGAAGAGAAGAATAAATAGGAGCTTAAGAAAGGTGTGCTTTTTAAATAGAAATAGCAGGTTTATTCTAAAAACATCCTAAGAATTCTCACCTAATAAATAACTTATGAATTGACAGACCAGTAGTTCTCTCATACCCTCTTCACTGTCTTGGGAATGCTCCAGTCTGCTTACTGGCTTTTCAAATGCTGGTGTTTGAAGAAATCACAGGCACATAGAGTATGCACAGAGGAGATCTACATAGCTCCAACTCAAATACTTCACCTCTTTTCCAAAAAACACAAAAGAAAGAAGGAAACTCAAAGATGTACAATTCAGGGAGTGATTAATCACTATAGGAAAGCCACCTCTCTATGCTCTGCGAGAGCATAGAGAGATCTCATCTTTTCTACTGCAGCACTGTCCCACCCACCCTTTGCTTTCAGGTCTCTGACCAGATTTTTACAGGAGCCTTTCAGGAGAAAGCAATATAGGCAGAGGAAATGCCTGTTCATTGCTCCACCTCTAAATGTAACAGGATTTACAGAAAAGTTCATGCCCCTTGAAGGCTCAGGACAAGTGTAGTGACTTCTTAACCTGGCAGGAGAAATACCGTATATCCGTGTCCAAGAAGGCAGTTTTCCTGAACTGCACCCCAGGAGAACTGCTCTTCTGGAGTGGTCCAGTCCCTGCCAAGGTACAGTGGTTTTAAGTGGAAATGGGAATCTCCTCCCTTGCTTGATCTGTGGGCAAGCAAAACTTGGGGGCATCTGAACCCCAAGCCTCTGGGCTTGGGCCTGCAAGTAGGATGCCCACCAAATGTTTTGGAAACATCTGAGGCCCCAGTGCGGGTGAAGGATGTTTGCTGGTAGTAATGTCAGTTGGACACTTGGATTTGGAATAAGTTTTGGCTAATTTGGCTGCGGATACAAATTAAATAAAAAAAAAAAGTTCATGTAGTCTGACACTACATTGAATATTTTTTGGCTGCCCCTCACTGTCTTAGAAATCTGCTTCTGGTTGGTGCAGTGATAGGCACACCCTGCCAGAACCAGGCCTCTGTAACATCCTCTTTGAAGGCAGGGCCAGTGGCAGAGCTAATGTTGGATTGGGAAAATGATGGCCATGTGATTGCAGTGGAGTCATGCTATCAGGAAGCTGGAAGGAAACCGCATACAAACTTTATGACCTGATACTGTGACTGGATTTGGGGTGGTTCAGGTTCCAGTACAAATCGAAGCAGTGTCAAGGATGCTCTAAGTTGTGCTCATCTGTCACTGGAAAGATACAAAATAGTCCCAGAACTAGGACCTGGCTCAAATTACAAAGTACTACAGAATCAGGTCCACTGTCTCTGCCTGTTCAAGTATCTATTTTTTTTTTGCAACTAACTAGTTGTTCTAATAAACGATAGCATCTCTACCACACTGACTACTTCAGAAAGTGCTACCTCCAAGTGCTAATGAAGCCATTACTAGTAAATGCCAATGCAAGTTTATTATACAAACTTTCCCATCCAGACCTGGAGAATTTTCTTGCTTTCTGCAAAGAAAATTCAGGCTCATTAAAGAGCTTCCATGCATATGCCTACATGTGCATCCCTACCAGAAGCAAATTTGCTAACAGTGGGCACATCCCCATGAACACCGCCATGCAGTTTATGGTGCCACAAAGTAAGGTGTCGCAAACCGCACATGGTGTCTGTCACCTGTTCACCATGCTGCTAATTTGCAGTGCAGTGGCTTTTTTTTTTAACACTGAGAGATCCCAGTGTAAAAAAAAGCCACTAAAAAAGTGGCGTAGCACATGTGGCAGCAGTGTGCACTCCCAGAAACCAGAGCCTGGCTGGCCAGAGTCACACTAGCTGCTGGCTGGGCTCCCAGTGGCTAGCTTGGTTCCCCTGCTACCCCAGGAGGTCCCCAGGACCCCAGGTAAGGCTGCTGGGACCAGCACACTTACTGGCCTCATCTTCCCTTCCTCTACCCAGGTTACTTTGCCACATGCCAGAGTGCATGCAGGGGCATGCCTGAGGGACAAACTGCAGTGGCACAAATATGTGCTGCTGCTATTTGTCTTGTGGGAAACTCATACCCCTGCATGTGTGTGCTCATTGGGATGCACCGAATGGGAGCAGTTCGGTCCAGGGCTGCTCCTTCCTCTCTGCTCTGCCATGCCCCCCTGCAGCAGCCAGGGGGACCTCCAGGCTCTCCCAGGTGCCAGCCCTGGGTTGGCAGAGGAAACCAGGATCAGGTCTGTGCTCTGGAGAATAGGGGTAGCTATCGGGGGTGGAGGACAGCTTCCAGCTGTGAGGTGCTTGGGATCAAGGCTCAGTGGCGCTGGTTTAGAGCAATGCACTGTGCCCAAAGCAGCACCAGGACTGAGGGGAGATAGGGGAGGGGGAAGCAGTGCTGGGACTGGGGTGATGTGGGGAGGGAACCAGTAGCTCCAAGGACCGGGGGGCTGGAGCTGCAAGGGGGAAGCAGTGCCAACTGATGCTGCTTCCCCTTCATGTTTCCCCCCCACCACCACCATCACCACTTCCCCCTCATTTCTATGCCTGGTCCCAGTGTTGCTTAGCTCCTGGCTCCCCCTGGAATGGGTGGGGACTGGGAGACAACTAGAGTGTGCACTGCATGGGAACAGGTGAGCTCTCTGTCCCCTCAGTCCTGTCACTGCCTGTGCAGTGTATGCCGCAGTCAGCTCCTGCTCCTCGCTTGTGTTTGGGGCAGCTAGGAGCTGACAAGAGCTGGGATTGGGGACAGAGAGCTCAGCTACCTAAGCTGACCACAAGGAAATTGCTCCCGGTCAGTGTCTGCATGTGTGCTACTGTGCAGTAGCCAATGCACTTAGTCTAGTACCTGTATTTGTTGGTACTAGCTAACAGTGCATTAGCCTAATTTACTGCGAAGTCCCATGCATGTGTAGACACTGATACTTTACTGTGCAGTAGATTACTATAAGGAGCAGTAACGAGTTTTGTGTAGATGCATCTTTTGTGTTCAAAAGCTTGTCTAACATCTCTTCCAACTATAGAGCTGATCCAGTAAAAGATATCACCAAAATAACCCCTGGCTTGTTGCATATGTCTTAGACCATCACGGTTGCCAAGCTCCAACCTTAATGCAAGTTTTGATAGGATTTATTACTGTTTAAGTACCAGCGTGCTAGAAATATCTTCATAGGAGTGAGCATTTTTAAAATGCACTGGTTGGATCTGGTGTGCAAGGACAGTCTGCAGGGCTGGTTTAGCATGGATGCTGCATGCAGCATACACCTCTGACCAGGTCCCTGTGCTGCATGTAGTGCCTATGGCACTGGTCCAACCCTACACACTGCACATAGCATGTGCTAGACTAGCTCTGCGCACTGTCAGGCTGCCACATCCTGCATGCAGTGCACAGGGTTATGAGACCCATGAGCTGGATCTTAGACCCCTAGTCTACTCAATAAAGTGCCCGTCTGCCCTGCACTTTGCCTAACTTTAAATTCACACAGGCTAACTACTTCTCACTATTGTTAATTCCTAGTGTCCTCAGGGCTCGCCTCCACAGGGATAATCAGGAATATTTATCCAAATTAACTAAAGATGGAAATTTACACTGAAATAATTAAACTGCACTGTCTACACCAGTGTTTAATGCAGTTTAATTTACTTTAAAAATTAGTTCAGATTAACTTTCACCAACTGTGCCCATGTAGACAAACCAATATAAACTACTGACATCCTATTGTTTAGAGCACAGAACAAACACCCAGGTAAATATGTTCTCAGAGTCAAAGACTAAGACAGATCTAAAAATGCAAAGATAAAAAATGCAAAGATATTTGGACCCCCGTTATCAACAAATTAGATAAAATACTGATCAAATAATATCTGATGAAGATCTATCTAAAATACAATGTTACCCTGTATGCTTGATTAGTTTATTTAAGAATGGGTGCAGAGCTTACACACTCAAGAGATTTGATTATTTTCTGTGACAGTACAATACATTGAATGCTAATTAGAAAATATCTCCCTATTTGAAAACTAAGGTGGGAGGTGGCTTATGAACTGACGAGGCAGGTAAATGGAAAGGACAAATGTAAAATGAGTAAACATTCCCAATTTATATCATGGGAAAATCATACCAGTACTGCTACTTGACAGTGATATGTCTGCAGATGTCCACAAGAAAACATTTCCCTTGGATCAGTGAAACTGCTTGTGCAGCAGGACAAAATTGGGACTCTGTCTGTGTGACCTCCATTAGATTACAGTACATAACCAATACCAGACAGAAAAGAAGCCTCCCTGGAGGTTGGCCATACTGCATCTTAGGGCTGTTATATGTTTGGGACCAAAGCCACCTATAGTTTATTATGACAATAAAGGTTTCCATCATTTCAGAATTCAATTTCTTTCTATTCCATAGAGATCTCTTGTTATATGAAGCATCAGCATAAAAAAGTGAAATAAAAAAAATAAACATGCTGAGAGCTCAGACTTCATATGTACTCTGAAAAATGTCATTTGACATTGGTGTTTCAATGCTTGTTGCTTCTTGCTTCCATCTGCTGGTGGAAACTTGAAAAGCATGACACACTAAAAGTCTACCTTTGGAGGAAGAAAAGCTCATTTCTGGAAGCTTTTAAATTTCATGCCTGTTACTAAAGCCTGCAGACATTTGAGAAATTATGCCATTTTGCTCTTTTAACTTAAAGCTAATCGTTACATGTGAAGAACTCTCATAAAGTTCTGCCCTCATAAACAAAGTTACACAAACTAACAAAGATAACACTGTATATTTTCTGGCAGTTCATGCAATAAATCAAGGAGGATTTAAGACATACAGAGTTACAGCCAAGTTGTAAGAATTTATAAACCACTCTCTTTCCTTTGGAATTCAGGTGTCAAAGGGAAGAGATGTGAAAAACTCAGTGCATCATGCACTCGTTTCCAGTTTGGCAAAATCTTTGGCTAATGCTATGTGTTCTGATTCCTAATCCTTTCCTGCCCTTGACCCTTGCTGTCTAGATTCAAACTTGTAACCACTAGTAGAGCAGGATCAAGACACTGGCTTTCCAATGCCACAACTGGGATTTAGAAGGGATTTAAACTCTCTGCTTTTCAGCCTGGTAAAATGAACACAGCAGTAGATTAATGCAAGGATTTGTGCTTACACAGCATGAGAGCTTTCAAAAATAGTGTTAACAGAGCTACAAGTGCCTCTCAGAGAGGAAGCAAAACAAGAGAGGTCACACCCAACAAATGGATGGGTGCAGGGCAAAGTCTGGCCAGTGCTATTGTAGGTACAGGGGCTCCTATGTGGAGGGGGCTGGCCCCAGTGTAGCCAAGAAGAGGCTTTATATACCTTCTGCGTGCTGCTGGGAGCAGTTCTGTACCAGTGCAAGTACAGTCAGAATAAAGACATAGCTACTAGATTCACTGCTGTGAGTACTAGCCAATGTCTCTGGGAAGGGAGAATACAAAGACTGTGGACATTGCTGCTATCTAGGGACAGTCATGCAGCCTGAAGAAGGATCCCTTGCCCAGCCTTCCTGCTTACTTGTGTTTGCACAGGGATTGAGGTTTTGGTGTACAAGACAGTTGTGTTGAATTTATGTAGGAAAAGAACAGGTTTTTCTTTAAGAGAGGGTCCAATTTAGAATTGCTTTGAAAGGAGTGCATTTCTCCCTTTGCAAAGGATACTGCATTGAAGGCAGGGTGCTGTCTTTGTGGTGAATCCATGTCTGTTCTGCCTATGAGCAGGAACCTTATCTCCTGGGCCCCCATGCAACTTGCTTCCCCCTTGTTCAAGGCTGGCAGCAAAACACATTTAAGTCCAGAGAAGTCAGACAAACCTCTAAAGGTTTAGAACTGCTGTTTCAAAAGATTTCTCCAGACATGCCAATCCATAAGCCCTTCCAGAGTTGATCCTAGACTACTGAATCCAATGGGAGTTCTGTCATTAACTTCAATGAAAGATGGGTTGCACTCTTGGTGCTTTGTTTATTGCTGTGTTTCTTCTTTGCTTTAGGCAAGGACCTATTTGTTTGTTACCTGTGCTTATTGTGCAGTGCTGGGAACAGTGGTGGGGCTAGCTAAAACCATTTTGCCATTTAGATTCAGGCAGCCACTCAGAATTTTGTTTGGTTATTTAAATGATCCCAGCACAACTAGGCTGGAAATAATCTCAAGAGAAAAGGTTCTTTGGTAGGATCTCCCTGTAGGATGAGCATATTGCAGGGACAGCAGTACTTTTGCTTCAGGCAGGAAATTTGAAGTGCAGAGGAGCATGAAAGTGGAAAATACACTTAAACAATGAGATGTTTTCATACCACTTCCTCCCCTCTCCCCAGTCTCATCAGAAACAGTTTGATTCAGTTCTGGGTAGGGCAAATGCCAGGCTTTATTCTTATTTTATCCAAACTGATTAATATATTCCTGATTTTGAGGCAAACACCATCTCTGCTTTACAGCTAGAGCAGCTGGGGTGGTTGCTAGAGCCATTCCAGTGACCTCTAAGGAGACGGAAGGAATGCTTCTCCCCAGTTCACATTATACTGGCTTCAGCATCTCACCCTGGACTGAAGCAGCACTCTTCCCCCTTTCCTCCTTGAAGGACTCTTCTGTGGGGATATGCCCACCAGCCCCTGTTCCTCTCATCTGCCTCATCCGCATAAGCCCTCAACCTTGTAGGCTTCTATGGAACTATGCTTTATGGCACAGTAGAGCTCAGCTGTGCCCACAAGGATTTCTAGAGCATGCTTAGCCTAATGAAATTCTCTAATTGATTAAAACCAATCCAGTGACTGTGGTCATACAACCAAGTAGGACTGCTTAAGGATGCCTGGTTCGTTTTTTAACAAACTCCAAGATCATTTAGAATCATGACATCCTTTCCTCTCCTACAGTAGAGCTGTATCAGTTCTGCTGCCTTTAGTGTCCTCTATAACTACAGAAGGCAGCATTTGAGGGCATCAGTTTGGTCAGGGTGGAATCCAAGCTGGTACTAAATCTTAGAAATGCTTTTACCTGCAAGTACGTCTAAATATACCAGCTTGTGGCCACCTCCACAAAAGTTTGGTTCCCCAGGGACAACTAGCAGTGGCATACCTCTGTCGTGTACCCTGGGTGGGGGAGGCTGGGGCCAGCCCAGTTACTGGTCCCAGCAACCTTATCTGGGATCCCGGTGGCCTCCTAAGATTGCAGCGGCAGCAATCCTGTTGCTTGGAGCCTGGCTGCCAATCAGAGCATGGCTCCAGCTGGCCAGGCTCTGGTTTTGGGTGGCACATAATGTCCCCATGTGCACCACCCTGCTTTTTTATTGTGTGGGATCTCCTGGGGTCAAAAACCTCCAGTACAACAATTGACTGCATGGTATGTGGTAATACAGATATGTCTGCAGTGCCACATATCACACAGCCATGCTCTTCTGGATGTGGTCTGTTTGTTGCATTTTCATCAGAACTTTCTTTGGGATTAGACTGTGCCATTTGTATTTATTTCAGTATTTCCCTACTCCACTAGTAGTCTGGGACAATCACCCCAAGCCAATGCTTAATGAGGAAAACAGCTCTTTTCCTCCCCTAGTCTGCTCTGCCCTGCTCTGCTCCCTCTTTATCCAAACTAACTTACTGTTGATGGCAGGATGGCAGCACATTCCCATTTCACGCCAGCTTGATTAATGTGTCTCCGTTATTTGTGTGAAAGATTCCAAGGCTTCAGAATGTGAGACCAGGTTATTGTTCAGCCAATCACAGTTAGCATGTGAAAATGCGGGATGTTTAGTGTTCATGCACCAAATTCAAAGGAGGGGCATCTTGGAATGGGTCACACAGCAACACCCACTTCTTTGAACGGGTGTTACTATGCTCTACTAAACCTGTAAAACTTTGGCTCGAACCTCTTCTTTTCTCTCCCCCTCTTATTTTTTCTAGATAGATTCCCCCTCCCACTTTTTAGGGTGAGAATGAGAGAGACTGGCTAAGTCTAGATGGATGGATTTCACGTTTCAGGGTTTTTAATATTTCACTTTTATATTTCTCTTAGAGAATGATCCTGCTGAGAGGCTAAGAATTGGTGCTCATCATTTCCCCCTCACTGACACTTGGATATATTGCTCTGAAAGATATCCCAGGAGAAAACATTAAACAAAAAAAAAAAAAAAAAAAGAGCAAGTGAGAGAGCCTACTTTTCAAAGCATATTTCTCAACCTGCCCACATCAAAATAAGAGACAACTGGCCCTTTGAAGTTCAGGACACAGACTTCTCAACCAGCCTGCATTAAAATAAAAGAAACTGGCTTTATAAATCACACAGACTTCTCACCTTGCCCACTTCAGAATATGGCGAAATGACCTTTAAAAATTGGGCTTAAAGGCCTCATAGGTCATCTGTAAGAGAATAAATAGGGCAGATAAGCCATATCCCCAGGTACCTCTCAACTTCTCCAGGGAATAATAGGGGATGCTGGCCATTTAAGCTGGAGGGTTGAGACTGACTTAGCACTTCAGACAACAAAATGCTAAATCAGTGTAATGTATATCTATTTTTAGGGATTCCCTAGAGCCTAGAACAAGGTCCTCTGGTATTCATATAGCACAGCATTTTTAAATGAAGGGTATAACTGATTCAGGAGTCACACTTAATAAGATCATACCTGGCTTATAGTTGGGAAGCTTGGAAAGTCCTGGCCATGTGCCCTCACTTGGGACCCCCAATATCTGTGCAAAACAAGAGAGGGAGAGAGAACAGAAATAAATGTTGTTTGCAAGTACCTCCACACAGTAGGTGTGTACCATTTAAACTTCAGTTAACAGGTTGTGAATCCAGAGTAATGCCTTGGAAGTCAGTCACAATCCCTGGATGTGCACTGACATTAAAAAATTGGAACCCGGTTCGGTGTGCAAAGGACAGAGCTTCTTTAGTACTGTTGATTTTCTAATGAAAAGGGACCTTCCAAACCTTAATGTTACTGCTGCTGGGAATGTCAGCGTACATATGCAGCTGCACTGACAGATGTCATTTGCACTGTATTTCCAATAACAGGGTCACATTGTACAGACTTGTTTACAGCTAAAGGTGTCCCCCTAGGGCCTGGATTGCATTGATGAGTGATTGTCTCCAGTTGTACTCGCACCACATGATATGCACTCAGTGGCTGCACACTGTCACTGGGATAGAAACCCCTGCTGTTTTGAGATGAAAAAGAAAAGATGGTAAAGAGAACAACTGACAGGTGCTAAAAATAATTCAGGGCCCAGTTTTGAGAGTGACTGAGCCTCAATTACACCTCTTGCCTTGAATTATGAATCTTTATGTGGCTCAGTACCCTTCAGGAAAGTGTCTCTAAAGTTTGCTTTTGCTGCTGAAGACTATGGATTCGAGCACATCTATGTACATATTCTGTTTGAAATAGCAGCTATTTAGTGTGAAGATTATTATTTGTTACATGCAAAAAGTACTGTGTCTAACTCCCTGTTAATGAGCTATGCTAAACAAGTAAAGTCCATGCCTGGGAGCATTTAGAATATGACACAAAATAATAAAACAATACTGCCAACTCCCAGAGTTAAAAAAAATCAGGATTCATGCCCCCAAAGAATCATGAGATTGCCATAAAGATCATGAGGGCATAATCTTTAAATTACATTTGCATTAGGTTTGATTTTTTTCCCCTATAACTATACGATCTAGAAATGTACTTCTCTTAAATGAAAGTTGCTATTCTCATGTAATAATTAGACAATGGGAGCTACAGCTTTAAGAAAAATATTAAGTGTTGCAAGATTTGGAGTAAATTGTGATGGTTGGCAATTCTATCAAATACAATACAGGCAGAAAAAGTCCAGAATATGATTGATACAGGTAGCAGATCTCTGGTAAGCTGATTTGCATTTTTCACTTGTATTTTGGGAACCCTAAAAGAGCAGTAATGACAGTTACTATAATCTGCAAGTTGGAAAGAGCAGCTAGAATAACAGATTTGGGTGAGCCTATTTCAATTCATGGATAGTGTGCTTGTAGTGCATATAGGAGCCATAACTATAGTTTGTCACAGAACAAATCACAGAAATCTAGAATTACGTAGTAGTCTTTTATCTCTGTAACAGGTTGCATGAAACACTGGATCTGAAATCCCCCAAATATGGAGTGTTTAAAATCTAGGTGGACATTTTGAAGCATGGTTACTGCTGTAATTCGGGCCCTAATTTTTCCAGAGGCTGAGTATCCCTTGTGGGTAACAAGGCACTTTTAATACCTATGATGTAAATGCTGTTTGAGAGTATTTAGAACATGGCTGAACTGGACTCAACTTAAGGATGTGAATAGACCTTTAAGCACTTTGCTGTGTATGGATGAACTGGGTATAAGTACACGTTTAGCTGGATTTCTGCCTAAATTGGAGCCCGGAATATCCACATATAATACAAACTGGCACAGCTGGTTTCAAGCCATGACATTTGGGTCTAGTTTCTAGTATGTGGATCTACAATGGTAAGGGCTGCATTTAGTTAATTAAATAAATGCACTCTGGCAATTACCATTTACAAGTTCTCTCTGCAAACTTCAAACCAGTTTTAACAAATCCCTGGGTCAAGTCAAGACACTGCATTGTGCCTTACAGATATAGCCTATATGTTATGTGGGAATAGCAGCACTTCAGTTTTGACCAACAGGTAGAATTATGGCACTCAGTTGAACAGAATTCTTCATTCTTTCACCTGCTCTCCTGAATAGGAACCACCCATGTATCCTAAAACCAATCTGACTGACATCTAGTTCCTGTCAAAGAGCTACAGAATCTGAAACACAGTAAATATAAAACTCTCTTTTGATTTCCATACCTGTTGTATGTTTAATTCAATTCCAACCTAAAAAACAGTAATGGAAAGTGAAGCCTTAGGCTAATAAAGGAGGTATAACTAGGGACCTACCTAAATTGTGGCAAGAGGAAAGAATTTTTGCAGGTTGCTGATTTCATGGTCTTTTTGCGGTGAGCTCCCCCTTGCTGCTGATTGGCCAAGGGCCCCAGTGGCCCCACCCCTCATTGCTGATTGGCCAAGAGGCCAGTCGCTTATCTTCAGACTGCAGCATTGTATCTCACTTCTTAAAAGGTAGTGTCAAAACCTTTTTACTTTCCTGACTGGTGCGTTCGATTGGTCTTCATCATCATTAACTTAGTCTCTCCATAGCTCTCCCTCTAGCCACGTGCTGTATGACTGCACGAGTTGCCACACTTTCTTTGTATTCTGGTAAGCTTTATTTGGTTGGGCAGGAAAGTCTATGCAAAGTTGTGGGAATTACTATTTTTTGTGTTGATTGCAGAAACTGCCATTTTTTGTAGTTTCTGCAAAAATTGTGAAACTACAATTTAAGTAGATTTCTAATTATAAGTCTGAATCCTATGTTTTTTGGTTACAATATATATATAAAAAATTATTTTGTATGTGTGTGTGTGTGTGTATATCTCTACTAATTAGAGACTATATCCAGAACTAAATCCTGTTCTCTGACACTAGTTTGTGCAACAAACATTTTCTGTGTACAAATAATCTTCTGTGTACAAATTAATTTTAATTTGCAACATTATACAAACCTGATAAATATGATGGGTGAAAAATATCCTTCTGCACCACAGTCTTGGAAAAAAGTCAGGGTACAGAAAAGTCAAAGGCTGACTAGCCAGAGCTCTCACTTAATGTGCCTAACTCTTGACATTTCTGGGACAGTCCTGATTTTCAGAGAGCTGTCCTGGTGTCCCTGAGAAACTGCCTGAAATGAAAGTTTTGTCATAATTTTGATAAATTGTTTCAGAACTAGTTCTAGGCAACATCTTGCTGTGTTTACTGCACCTGTTGCTTGGTACTATAAGAGCACATCTACACATGATGCTGTATCACCATAGCAACGTGCTATGGTGACATAATATCTACAGGTGTCTACACGTGCCCAGCAGCTACTGCGCTGTAGCAGCATAGTCCCCTGCTATAGCGCATCATTAGAGTGAAGCATGCTAAAAATAACCATGCATCACGCTTCAGTTCTTCCAAAAGGAAGTACTAAAGCACAGTGCAGTAACAACGTTGCCATAGGGCAACATGTAGATGCGCCCCAGGAGTATGACCTCACTGCTTCTGGGTTGACTTCTGGCTACCTTCAGAATGGGAAATAACCACATTTAGGAGGTGCTGTACGTAGGCTAATTGTTCTTCCTCTTAGCACCAATTACTTGTAGTACAAACCGATCTAATTAGCCTTAGCACAGTGCAGTGTAAATGTGGCTAAGCTGCTTTCGTTTCAGAAAGTAGCTGTGGGAAACTTCATGGCTGAGAAGCAGCACAGATGTTTTCTGCCTCTTAGCAGAAATAATTAGTAGGGCTGTGCAAAGGATCATGATTTGGATTCAGAGATGATTTGGATGATTTGGAGGCTGAATCTACAAATCCGAATCAAATCGCGGTAAGCTTTAGGCTTTCTGAATCATAGATTCATAGATGTTAGGGTCAGAAGGGACCTCAATAGATCATCGAGTCTGCCCCCCTGCATAGGCAGGAAAGAGCGCTGGGTCTAGATGACCCCAGCTAGATGGATATCCAACCTCCTCTTGAAGACCCCCAGGGTAGGGGAGAGCACCACCTCCCTTGGGAGCCCGTTCCAGAAGAATCGATTTGGAGCTTCTGAATTGACTTGGAAAAGATTCTGCCATAGGGTATAATGGGGAATCAATGAAATATTTATAACTTCGTTGCCTTTTGGCTGATTCAGATGAAGCTTGCAGGGATGGTAGCCTCTGCTGAGTGTCAAGTTTCAAGGTGATAGGTGCAGGGGTTCAGGGAAACTGTGCCACAAAGTTCTGAAAGCAAAACCCATGTCACGTGTTTGTGATAAGCCACAATGGGGTGAAAACTGCAGGGATGGTAGCCCCTGGTGAGACCACAAAGCCTGACAAGTTTCAAGGAGATAGGTGCAGGGGTTTGGGGGAAACTGCACCTCAGGCTGTGGACAAACAGAACTCATGACACAGGTGACACTGTGTGTGTTAAGGCACAGCAGGGTGAAAGCTGCAGGCCTGCTAGCTCCTGCTGAGGCCACAAAACCTGCCAGCTGTCAAGGAGATAGGTGTAGGGGCTTCTGGATTCTGGGGCCCTGCACCTCTGGCTGCTGACAGGCAAAACTCATGACATGGGTGCTTGTGCAACTGTGTCTGTCTTGGGGCACTGGGAGAGGGGGGAGTAGTGGGGGGGAGGGGACTACTGCAGGCCTGACTGCTAAGCTACTGTGTTACCAACCAGTCACAATTCACTCAAGGACCAGCTCAATACACAGTAGCTAGCTACTAGTAGCTACTAGATGGCAGGTTAATTAGCAAGGATTAACACCTACAAAACTACAGACTAAGGAGAGGAAATAATCAATACAAACAATCAAGTGCCCCAAGACAGAGACAGTCAGTTGCACAAGCACCCATGACACAAGTTTTGTCTGTCTGCAGCTAGGAGTGCAGGGCCCCAGAACCCCGCTGCACCAATCTCCTCAACGGTTGCCAGGCTTTGTGGCTGCAGCAGGGCCTAGCAGCCAGGCCTGCAGTAGTTTTCCTTCCCCTGTGCCCCAAGACAGACACAGTTGCACAAGCACCTGTCACGAGTTTTGCCTGTCACCAGCTAGAGGTGCAGGACCCCAGAACCCAGAAGCCCCACACCTATCTCCTTGGCAGCTGGCAAGCTTCATGGCCTCAACAGGGGCTAGCAGGCCTGCTGCTTTCACCCTGCTGTGCCTTAACACACACAGTGTCACTCATGTCACAAGGTTTGCTTGTCCGCAGCTTGAGGTGCAGTTCCCCCAAACCCCTGCACCTATCTCCTTGAAACTTAGCAGGTTTTGTGGCTTCACCGGGGGCTACCATCCCTGCAGTTCTGACCCTGCTGTGGCTTAGTACACATACAACATGAGTTTTGCTTTCAAGAATTTGTGGTGCGGTTTCCCCCAAACCCCTCCACATATCTCCTTGAAAATTGGTAGACTTCATGCCCTTAGCAGAGGGTACCACCCCTGCAAGTTTCATCTAAATCAGACAAAAAAAACAACAAAGTTATAGATATTTCATTGATTCCCCATTATACCCTATGGCCTAATCTATCAGCTCTGAAGCTTTGGAGTCGATTTGGCTAGATCGAAGTGGGAAACCGATTTGGGGCTCTGAACTGAATCGCTGGCATCCAAATCAGCTGAATCGAGCCTGACTTGAATAGTTCCCTATTTGCACAGGCCTCATAATTAGCCTGCCCTCAGTATCATAGTATGATGGCTACAGGCACCAGAACTGGTAGTAGTGCGTACTTTGTCCAGTTCTGGGAGTCTGTGGTGCCCTAGATTTTATTTCCTGAGAGCAAATTGCAATACCTTCATCAAAATTCATTAAAAAAATTGGTTTATTATGAATTCACACAAATGCTATATAACATACCTAGGAGGCCTTTGTCTTCCCCTGTGCTACAGCTGCTTTGAGAAAGCAGTCCACTGAGGTATCCTCCATATGTACCTTAGCTGAATAGCATTTTTTACAATATTTTGGAGCCAGCCAATCTTAGAAGCAGAGTGGTAGATCCTTGTATCCATTTTAATGGAGCCTCACTGAAATCAGTAGCAGCAAAAAAGCAGATCATAAATATATAGCTATCTGATGCAAAATCCATATATAACACCTGGAAATTTAGACTAATTATCTTAAGCTCAACCCACTTACTATCCACAAGAAAGTACAACAGAAGGTTTTGTAGAATGTATTTCACTTACAGTCTCAGCCCCAGTGATACAATTGGATCAATGCATATTTTATAGAATATTTTATAGGGCCAGGACTGCCCACTATAGTGATAGAAGTTAAAATTGAGAGACACTCCCTTACTTAGAATACTACAGAAGCTGGGAACTGGGAGATTTTCTCTCAGTTAAGATAGTCAGTCAGAGCTAGATTAAGAGTCTGCAGAAATTTATGTACTGCTCCAAAATAAAGCTCATTGTTTGGTTCTTTTCATTGATATATACCTATGCTCATTGAACCTAACGATTGTTACACCTACCAGCCAGCTAAATACCTTGGTGGTGTTTATTTAGTCAGCTCTAGGAGAAAAACTAATCAGACACAAAGGTTGTACACCAAGATTTTCTAAAGTGATATTGAATGCCTTTATTTTTTTAAACCCAAAACTGGGTATTTTAAAGGAACTGACTTGTTAGAAGATGCAAAACATTTCTAAACTTCATGCACCTAAGCTCTTTCAAGGGGGACACTCCAAATCAGCATTGAAAATCTAGGTTAAATGCACTCTTTTTCCAGATGTGAAAGTATAACAACTTGAATCCATCTTTGTCATATATTTACTATTTCATGGCACTCAGAACTTCCTTCCTTATTCTTAAATATTATTTCTGTCCTTTACAGAATAAAGTATATTAAACCACAGAGGTAGTTATAATACTGTATGTATGAAACTGGCCCAATCATCCTTCGACTATAGAACCATAGGATATTTGTCAAGCTGCTGTCCCTCTATCAATGGGAGGACATCTTTTTTTCATACTAGAGAATCTTGAACCTTGTCCTTGCTTTGAGCCTTTTTCGCTGGACTGGCCAACTGTGGATTGTTTTTGTTTGTTTAGTAGTTCATTGCTCCATTTCTCTTATTTGGGAAAGAAACATCAAACATTTTGTTACAAAGACTGAACTCTTATCTTATTATCCTAAGCTCCTGGATCACCTATCTGTCTTGGCTGACATGTTCTAGCTGGACACCCAGAATGCTGTCTAGCAGAATGCTCATAAAAGTAATTAAGAATGGAAAACTAGATGGTAATTCACAAAGGCTGGAGGCCGAAGGCCCATCTTTCTACTGCTGCAGTGCCAGTTCTGGGGTTTGGACTCTACTTGTAGGAAGGTCTTCTTGCAGAGGGTTAAGTCCACAGAAAGGAAGGTAAAGATTTTCCCAGAGGCTGGAAGGAGTGGCCACCAAATGTAAACAAAAACAAAGGGTTAATTTTTCTGAAGTCAGTGGCAAACAGTAATATACAGCAGTGAAAAAATAGTCACATCCACATTGATTTAGTCTAAGTGGGATGAGCTGCAGGTCATTCAACAGGACAAACAATGGCTAGGAGACAGTAGGTCACAGAAATGAATTTTTATTTAGAAATTCTGTAGCCCATAGGGAAATCCCTGGTAGGCATCATTATAATCCTCTTACTAGTCTCTGTTTGTTCTTGCTAGCTTTATTTGCTTTTACTGGAGTACCAGGAATTAGGAGACCCAGATTCTTTGCCATTACCCAGGGAGATCAATAGACCCATGATTTTGTTCCAAAGTCTAGTTGCCAACTGGAAGCAGATGAAAAACCCAAATTAGAATTCCTATTAGGGTCTACTATACAGAATGATGGCAGACCTTGTTTATTTTTTCTAATTTTCATAAATGTCTAGCAGCATATGTTTCCACAAAGAATTAACTTTTACAATCTCTAGTCTGAATTTACTCCCACAGCTTATGTTAATGGTAATGTCAATCAGTGGAAAGTGGTATGTGTCTTTAGAGTTTTTTTTATTTTCAGCGCTGCAATCACAAATTAGCAAAGTAAACTGATATAGCAATTACTAGCATCTCTTTGTAACAAGAAAAATATAGTGTATACTATGGACAAGGAAGCATGCAAACAAGAGGGAACAAGATCTGCAGTAACTGTACACCTTCTTCAATTTGATGTCAGTTTAATTGGGTTTAAATTTTTGATGAGACGACAAGCATCAAAGGAAAGTCATTTTGATTTACCTCTGTAAGAAAGTTGCCAGCTATAAAATGGTTTATAAAACACAGCTGAAAACTTAGCACACTGGTTGGAAGTTTAAAACCAAATTATTTCCTCTGGGTAAAGGACCTATGCTGAGAACATAACATTTTGCAAAATGTTTGAGTTACTGACATTTTCTCTCAGTTTTGGGAATGTTTTTGTACTCACTGTCCAGATCTTTTGCAGTTGTTCAAGAGCACCAGAAACTCCTGGAAACAAGGGCTGACCTTGCAACATTTCCACAAATATACAGCCAGCACTCCTACAAATATGAAATATTAAAATGAACAGCATCTGTAGTACATACTTGGGCAAAAAAAAGTCTATCGTCTAATGTGTTGATTTGTGTGTAGAAATGAAGTCTAATAAAATACTGGGATTCAGTGGTAAGCAGTATTGTAGTTGTGGCTTCAGCACTTACCTAGGGGTATTTTAAAATAAATTCAGAGGGGCTCAGTTGTGGCTCTGGGACACAGACCAGTCACACCATTCTAGAAGCATGTCAGGAGGTGCTGTGTCAGAGAGGGGTCTTTTTTCAGAGGCAATTAAATTCACTACTGCAAAACTGAGTACGACAATTATAAATGTACAATTTTCCAAGAATCGTTCAACTTATTTTATTTGAAGGTATACCACGTATTTTTGCTAACGTGACACTACCAGACAAAAGTATTGTAAAATTCCAGTTCTGATGTTGAGAAGCAGTATTTTCCTCTCAGTGCTGTCTCTGATTAGGAAGATCTCCTACCCAATTAATTGTAGTGTAGGCTAAGTTACAGTTGTTCTGTAACTTTGGGTGTCTTTACACATGCTCCGGGGTGGAGGATGCTTTAATTAGAGTGGCTCTTCGGAGCCACTTTAATTCAAGGCACATAGCGTCTTGTATATTCAACATGCTGCACTTCAAAATTGGCAGCGGGGGTGCTTTAACTAAAGTTTGTTCAATGAATACATGTGATGCTGAGGCTCCTGGAATATGCTAATTATCTCTAGTAGACAGGATTCATTGAGTCTGCTCTGACGTGCTAATTAGCACGCATCAGAGCAGACGTTGGGCACATGTATAGATCCCCTTTATGAATAAGCAGAAGTGTTGCTTCTGTTACAGATCATAGCGCAATGAAGTCCTCTATTGGTTTTCTATGTCCCTCATGTTTCCTTCTGAGGACAATATTTTCTAGCTATTTTTGTTTTTATCTGAAACACATTGGATTGTAACACAAAAGGACTTATGCTTGTAAAATTAAACTGATCCTTTATTAAGATAACTTTACAGAGATGTTGCAACAATAGTTTATATTCATGCCATGTACAGACACTCTGAACTTGTGGTGCATCCTCCAAACTCTTCCCTCCTGCAATCTGTACTTCTCCTCAGACAAGGTCCATGTGGGTTGCTATACTTTGTTGTTTCTGTAATGCTATCTACCTTCATTTCTGATATTTCATTTTTAGCTACCTTTACCAGTCACTTCAACTTTTTTTCCTCTCTTTATATATTTATTCTCAGTTTTGATCTGACCCGAGAAGAATCTTATGTGAACTTTCCTTCCCTTCCTCTACAAAAGCAGTTTTCCCCCTTCTAGATACCCATCTCTAGGGACAGAACTAGAAAAGTTCAGACGCTCTGCCATTAGTATGCTAACTGCTTTACTTCCATCCATCAGATCACAAACTTGGCATCAGATGGGTCATCTCATTGACCTAAAGCCAAATTATTTTTGTTTGAGTAAGAGTTCAGCCACTCTCCTACTCCTCCCATCCAAGATGCATCCCAGTATTTTATTTCCCTGTGACAGTAACTTTTGTCTCAGTTATTTGGATGGTTCCCTTTGTACATTTTGGGACAAAGATAGATTTGTGCCAATATTCAGTAATTCTTTTGTCTTGCCATGCAGCTTTAACTATTTGGCTGATCCATGCCTCTCATCCAAAGCTTTTACCAAGTCTGCCATCACTGCATCAGGTCCCACTGTCTTGTCATTCTGGACTGTATCTCTAACCTCATCCTCTGTTATTTCAGACCCATGTTCCACATTAGGATGACAGCTTCGCAACTCTGCCAAAAGGGATTTGCATCAGTTACCAGATTTCAAATACTGTTTCTGTCTCATGTTCATTTGGTCTTGATTTGCTTTAGCAATCTCCCACAGACATCATTAGGGGTCCTGGTTTTCTGTTCACCACAGAAAAACATGGTAAAACCTGAATTTTCTCATTTTCAGGAGAAAAACCTGGATTTTCTTATTTTCAGGAGAAAAACCCAGATTTTCTTTTTTAAATGAGAACAATGGAGGAAATGGTGGGTTTCTCCTTGCAGGCTGGCAGAGTTCCAGCCTGCAAGGTGCTGGGGAGAGCTGGAGAAGGACGATCAGCAGGGGGTGCCATGCACATGACTGCCAAGCAACCTGGAGAGCAGCTCCTGCAGGTAAGTCTGGCAGGTGGGGGTGGAAATTGATGCCCCCATAGTGAGGGAAGGAATGAAGGAAGTTGGGCAGGGCTAGGGCTACTGCCCAGCTTGGGTGGTGTGTGGGGCTTGGGGTCTGGGGCAGGAATGCATGGCCATAGGACCTGGGAGGAGAGCGGGGCAGGGCCATGGGCAGCTCGTTAAGGAGGGCTGCAGGGTGGGGCTGGCTCCCCACCACTGCGTACGCTCCTGGGAGGGGCATGGGAGGCACATGTCCCCCAGATTTGTGCATGGGGGGAAGGGGCTGGCCCCTGCAGGCTCAGGCTCCTCACCCTACTACCCTTCCCCTGGGGCCTCTGTAGCCCAGTGGGCAGGACCTGGCATGGCAGACAGAGTGGGGCGAAGAAGCTCAGTGCCATCGCAGTGAGAGCCGCAGGCTGCCACGGTGAGGTGCCCCGTTCTCTCGGCAGCAGCGGGGGTGGTGGCGCAGAGTTGTGCCACTCTCTGCTGCTGGATGGGCAGGGAGTACCTCACCGTGGCAGCCTGGGGCTCCCAGCAGCAGTAACAAGCTTCCCCACTCTGCCCTGCCCATGCCAGGTCCTGCTGGCTGGGCTGTGGAGGCTCTGGGGGGAGGGCAATGGGGCAGGGAGCCCAAGCCCTCAGAGCCAGCCCACACCCCACTCCCCGACAGGCTCCACTCTGTCTGTCACCCATGGGGGAGGGGGAGTTGGGCTCCACACTGCTCCATTGCAGCAGCTGCTGCTTCCCACAGGTGGCAGCTGGGGTTTGGGTGCTGCTGTGGGGGGCCCGGGGGCTGTGGACCTGGGTCTCTGGCCCTGTAGCCATGGCAGCTGGGGGCTCCCTCTGGCAGGACTTGAGGGGGTGGGAGGGAGTTGCGGGTGGGGAGTGTGGGGCACCAGCAGGGCCGAGGGACTGTGGCTTGGGAGTGAGGGGCAATGGTATGGGCAGGGGACTGGCATATCAGGGTTGCTCAGCATCACAAAGCAGTTGAGGGGTAGGGCAGCCACAGCTGGACCTGTGTCTTGATGAGTGAAGGGGGCAAGGGGAGCTCTGATTTTCTGTGATAAAAAACCTAAAATCAAAGGCCAGAATTTATTGGTATTTTGAATTTATTTTTTTATTGAGTGATTAAGTGATTGGGGTATTGGTAGGCTTCCAAACTGCTTTAAAGTTGCAAATATATCAATAAAATATTGTGTTTGACTGATACCTATCTATATAATAGCATTTAATTTTAAACACAGAAAAATGTGGATTTGGGGGTTTTAATCAGAGAATTTTTGGGGAGGGGGATGGGGGTTAATCAGAGAATTTGTGATTTTTAAACAGAGAAAACCAGGATCCCTGGGCATCATTTATAAATGGTGTTTCTATGTCATCCCCCTTTTCCTTAATTCTGTATTTCTGCAATACTCTAAATCATTTTTTTGCCTAGCTGTGGTCATGTCTACATGTGGATTTAATGTGCATTAGTCTATTTTAACACACGTTAAAGCATCACTGAAAAAGTGTGCTAGTCAGTTAATGGACATTAAAATAAGCTAATGTGCATTAAATGTCACTTAAAAACTGTGGGCGTTTATATATGTGCTCTGGGGGTATGTGTGTGTGTGGGGAGGGGGTTAATTAGAATGGCTCCAAAAGCTACTCTAATTAAAGTACCCAGAGCATCTCATATATCAGAGCCCCCATGCTTCAAAATGGTGGCAGGGGTGCTTATCTAAAGCTTGTCGAATTAATTTTAGATAAAGTGTCCCTACCACTGTTTTGAAGTCTGGGCATGCTGGTGCATGAGACTCAGGAGGCTGCTGGAATGCAGTAATTGCCGTGCTGCAGCAGACTGAATTAATCAAGTCTGCTCTAATGTGCTGGAATTACAATGCGTTGAAGCAGCCTCTCTGCTTGCGTATAAATACCCCGTGCTCTTTAGTTAATGTGCATTAAGACAGACTAATGCACATTTTCCTGGTACCTCACAATGGAGATAATGTGCATTACATGTTCTAAGTAAAGCACGTTAATGGACATGTAGACGTGTCCTGTAGGCCCTGTATAAGCTCAGGATACATATAAACTAGGACAGCTTCTCTTCTTTGCTTCAAGCTTGGCAGTACCCTTCCCTTCTTTGTATTCACTTTAATCTTTTTTTCCAGATTTGCACTTACACTTGCATTTAATTGATCTACTAGCCCAGCCTTCTTTTCTTGGTTTTCACCAACTGCATCAATCATATATTTTCTTCTGCCTTCATCCACCTTCTTTTTAGGTGGTACAACCCCTTTCAAGACAACACCAAGCCTGTTTCTAAATACTTATCCAATATGGTCGCTACAATTTCTCTATTGCATTTCCCTTTACCTTTCCATACTTTAATCTTGTTTCTTTTGATCTATGCTCCCTTTCAAGGAGTGTCATCTTTGCTACAAGATGCTTATGCACCAACAACATATCAATGAGCTTGGTTTCCATTGCCAGTGTACCACAACAAGGTGGCTTATCCTCTTTTGGAACTGTATATTAGTTGTACTGGTCCACTGATTTTGTTGTGCTACTGTAATTATATCCAGTTCAATAAAGTTACTTCTGATATACAGAAGGATGATAGGATAATCAATCCCATGTTTCTGGAGAAGAAGGGCTTGAGTTTCATCCTCAGTTTGTCTACATGAGATGCTACTGCGCAGTTATTACTGCACATTTATTTAATACTTGTATCAGCACTGGCAAACTTCTTTTAGGTGATGCTACTGTGCAGTAGTCTAATAATACTGTGCAGCAGTGTATTAGCACTATTTGTGCTGTGACATGCTACTGTGCAGTATTTTTGGCTATTGCATAGTCAGTGTCTCCTGTATATGAATCCAGTTAGAACCCTGAAAATCTAATGGAAATGGACTTTAGATCTAATAGCAGTGCCATAGTGGGTGTGAGATACCTTAGGCCTATGCTGCACTATACAATTTTGCTGGCAGAACTTGAGTTAGGGCCTCCAATTCTTCCACAAAAACTCTGTGTTGAATGTCAAAGCCCCTTTGTGGTGGAAGAACTATCCATTCTGCAGGCAGAGGTATATCACCTCTGCCAGGCAATGCAATGCTTTTGTCACTTTCTAGAAGCTGGCAGAAGGCAAACACTGCCCTGCCTTCTGCCAACTGCTCTGGGCCTTTCAGTAACTGGTGCCTTGCTGAGGTGCACTTCACACTCTGGCAGAACAATTGCTGAGTGAAGATGTGTGGAGCTGCTAGAAGCACATAGATCAGGAGTGGGCAAAATGGCAAATTTGGCTGGCAGCTGGACTCCATTTCCCAGTAGCCCCTGCCTGTATCCCTGTGACCAGTTTCCATGGAGACCCCAGTAGTGGCAGTGCTGTGACAGCACAGGGCTACAGTTTTCATGGAGACAGGCCCCAGCAGCACGGGCAGGGAGTTGCTTCAGGGCTTAGTCTCAGATCTTGCAGTGGTGACAATGTGGTTTGGAGCCAGGGCAGAACTGCAGTCTACTGCCTGCACACCCCTGCCCAGGGCATGTGGCCGGTAGATCACAGCTCTGCCCCAGCTCCAAACCACGCTGTCACTGCTGCAAGATCCCAGCCCTGGAGCAGCTCCCTACCCAGCTGTGCTCTGGGGCTGGTCTCCATGGAAACCCTGGCTATCTGCTGTCATAGCCCTGCTGCTCCTGGGGGGGTCTCCATGGAAACCAGCTGCAGACACAGGCAGGGGCTGCCCGGAAATGGAGTCTATCACAGACCCAATCCAGCCTGTGGGCTGGACTTCGCCTGCCCCTGACATGGATATACACATCTGGCGTCTAAGTGGCAGCAGCTCCCTGCCTGCTGCAGATTCATGGATTCACAGATTGTAAGGCTGGAAGGGACCTTGGAAGATCATCGGGTCCTCCTGCACCAAGCAGGAAAGATAACTGGGGGCCAGGTGACCCCAGCAAGGTGAATGTCTAGTCTCCTCTTGAAGATTTCCAGAGTAGGTGATTGCACCACCTCTGGAGGAAGCTTATTCCACAGCCTGGACACCCTAACTCTGAAGAAGTTTTTCCTAATATTGAGCCTGAATTGATTTTCCATGAGTTTGTGGCCATTACTCCTGGTTCTCCCCTTAAGTGTCCTGGTGAACTGTTGCTCACTGAGCCCTTGATGTACTCCCCTAATGTAGTAGTAAGCTGCTACCAGGTTTTTCTTCAGGCTGAAGAGTCCCAGATCCCTCAGCTGTTCCTCATATGGCTTGCCTTTTAAGACTCTGATCATACGGGTGGCTCTTCTTTGGACTCTCTTAAGCTTGTCCATGTCCTTGTTAAAGTACAGTGCCCAGAACTGGATGCAGTACTCCAGCTGAGGTCTCACCGGTGCTGAGCAGAGTGTGAAAGAATCACCTTCTTGTCTTCACTGGGGATGCATAGATTGATACACGCCAGAGTATTATTTGCCCTACTGGTACAGCATTGCACTGCCGGCTCATATTCATACTGTGGTCTATTATTACCCCCAGGACCCTTTCATTCGTGGTGCTAGACAGTTTGATGCCACCAAGCCTGTAGATGTGTTGGGGGATGCTTGTCCCGAAGTGGAACACTTTACATTTCTTGACATAGAAATCAGGTTCCGATTTACCTAACTTGCTAGCCTGTCTAGGTCTGTGTGTAACTGTAGCCTATCTTGAAGTATGACCACGCTTTCCCATAATTTGGTGTCATCCACAAACTTGGTCAGTAAGTTCTTTGCCCCCACATCCAAATCATTAATAAAGATGTTGAAAAGTACTGGACCGAGCACTGACCTCTGTGGGATACCGCTGCCCACTTCTTGCCAGGAGGACACAGATCCGTTCACTATGACTCTATGCAGGTCCTATCCTGCAGCCAGTTTCTCACACACCTGACTGTCTTGGAGTTAAGCCCACAATCCTCCAATTTTCTCATGAGTACATTGCAGAATACTAGATCAGAGGCCTTTTGGAAGTCTAGGTATACAGTGTCATCCTGCTTGCTCGTGTTCAGGTGGTGAGTTACCTGATCATAGAAGGAGATGAGGTTCGTAAGGCGGGACCAGCACGTGATGAAGCGATGCTGGCTGTCATTCAGAATCTTACCTTTTGCAAGTGTATTGCAGATAGACTCCTTGATGAACATTTCTAGGATTTTCCATAGGATGGAAGTTAGGCTGATTGGCCTATAGTTACATAGGTCATCCTTCCTGCCTTTTTTGTGGATGGACACAACATTGGCCCTCTTCCAGTCCTCAGGGGTGTCTCCAGAACACCATGAGTTGTGGAAGAGTTTTGCCAGGGGTTCTGGAATGACTTCAGCCAGCTCCTTCAGCACTCTCAAATGAAGATAATCCAGTCGTGCTGACTTGTATATGTCTAATTTTATTAATTGGTCATACACCAATTATATGGCAATAGTATGAAGGTGATTATTCCTACCGTGCTCATCCTCAACTCTCCTGGCGTGGTTTTCCCCTTGGTCTGGTGAAAGACAGAGGCAAAGTAGTCATTCAGGAGTTCAGCTTTCTCCTGGGTGCCAGTAACCAGCTCTCCTGTATTGTTGAGCAATGGCCCACACTCCCATTTGTTTTCCTCCTGTTTCTTATGTACCTAAAGAAGGACTTCTTGTTGTCCTTGATTCCTATTGCTAATCTAAGTTCGGTCACCACTTTAGCCTTCCTTATGTGTTCCCTGCAAATGCAGGCTGTCATGGAATAGTCCTCCTTGGGGCCCACCCTGAGCTTCTGTTGTTTATAAGCCTCTTTGTTTTTTCTTAAGAGAACTGTAATCTCCCTGTTTAGCCAAGAGGGCTTCCCACCCCTTCTGTTACCTTTTCTTCGCATGGGAATGGACTGCCTTTGTGCTTCAAGGATCACGTCCTTAAGGAACAGCTACTCTTCATGCACATCTTTTGCCTTTGGTCCCTGGTCCCACAGCACTTGCCCTTCTAGTGACCTACACTTGTTGAAATTTGCATTTTTGAAGTCCAAGACTTCAATCCTGCTATCTGACTTGTCTGCCTTACGTTGGACAGGGAACATGATGGTTTCATAGTTGCTATCACCGAGCCTTCCCTCTATATTTAAGTCAGTCACCAGGTCATCTCCTTTGGCCAGGACCAAGTCTAGCAGAGCATCACCTCTGGTTGGCCCACGCATCTCCTGAGTCAGGAAGAGCATCTTGACACAGGTTGAGAAGAATCGCGGCCAATCCAACTTGTCCGAGTCTTCTTCCCAGGAGATGTCTGAATAATTAAAATTGCCCATGACAGGCATGTCAAGTGCATGTACAGCCTCAGTTAATTCTCAGGTGAACTCCAGATCAAGTTCCTCCCCCTGGTTTGGTGGTCAGTAGTATATACCTACAGTTAGGTCTTTCGCTGTGCCCTCCCTCCCCCCAACTTGGCCCAAAGCGTTTCAAGCTGTCCATTTTTGGAGCCGATGTCCGCCTCCAAGGAGGTTTATTGCTGTTTCACATACAGAGCAATGCCTTCACCTTTCTTCCTCATCCAGTCCTTTCTATGCAGGGTGTTGCTCTCTATAGCTACACTCCAGTCATATAAGGAGTCCCACCAGGTCTCCATAATTCTTACTAGATCATAATGCACACTGGAGAGTAGGAGGGCTAGCTCCTCCTGCTTGTTCCACATGCTCCTGGCATTAGTATATAGGCACCCGAGTCTGCCTACTGAGGCCCTCATCTTCCTGTCTCACTGATGGAGAACTGTTCCCTCAGCTTCTGCAACAGCAGCTCTCCCTGTGTCCCTATCTACAGGGCTTACTTGTATGTTGGTCCGTGGACATGTTTGAATTTGTGTATTCCCATCCCCCAGCAATCTTAGTTTAGAGCCCTCCTCTGATCTGGCAGTGGAGCAAGGTGAGTAGAGACAAGACTTTATATGGATTCATTACAGCCCCCAAGATGTGAAAAGTTTAGGAAGGCTCTCTGCAGAGTCTAATTTGTTTAATGTAAGTCAGAATACTTCCGTCCGTGCTGCTCTTCTGTTCTAACTTGAGAGTCCAAAGGGTTTTGATGTGCATATTTTCTCTTTAAGACTGAAGTTTCTGCTATTCTAGGAACTTTGGACATGTGAGTAATGTGAAAGGCTAGTGGAAAACTGATCTTTTGTTACCTAACCTGTTATCTGATGCAAAAAGCTAGGGCAGGAGAGTTCCACTTTGATAGAAGAAAATATAGCAAACAGAAACCCAGAGCTGCTGCAACTTCCCTTACTTCAGAGAAAGAACAAGATCCAGATGGCATCAATGGTAGAACTAGACATTTGTCCCTTGACTCTATTAACATATGCTATAAATTACTCAAGGGCAAAGGGTTCAAATTTTTAAATCTAATAAAATAGACTCTCTTTCACTAATAGATAAGCTGTCAGTTCAGAGAGACTTTTGGTTTTATACAAATTTACCTTCTGATATGTCCTGTTTTGAATTCAAGGTTTATTCCCATTATCCCTGGAAACCATTAAAACTCTGCATCCTTAATAAAGACAAAATTTTCAGAGGACAAACAACATCTGCTGGGAAAGGAGTACTTGAAGATTTTTTTAATTTCTTTTGCTTTGTTAGGCTGACAAGCCCCCTAAATGCTTGATTGATTTTATATTGATTCATTAGTGGCAATTATGATTGCTTCCTTTTCTGTGTTCTTCCAGAGAGAAATAGAATCTTCTTCACAAAAATGACTAGGTATCTTTGATGTAACTGAGGCATGGACATTCTGGCATATAGCACCAAAAAGGCTCTTCCCTCAAGTCTGCTTATTAGAGGGATGAGGATATTAGAGATCAAGCCTCCAAAATTGTCATAATTCTGCCATTAACTTTTCTGTGCCCCATTTTCTCCATCTGTGAAATGGGTGTAATAATTGTTACCCAAGGGGTATTGCGAGTTTTCATCTACCACTTGTATACAAATGTTTTGTAGTTCATAGTTAGCCTTCTTCCAGACTTGGGCAATTTTAATTTTAATTTTTATTTCAAGTTTGGAAAGTTAGTGAAGATCAGACTGATAACTGGATCCCCTGGTTCAATCCTGATGCTATCATTAAGTCTACTAACTGCTCACTGGTGTAATTTTCTAGAAATATTCTTTTAATCTGGAAGGATCTGAGAAAGTATAGGCCATAAAGTTTGACCTCGATCCTGGGTAAAATTTTGGAAAAAAAATTATCAAGAAGTCCATTTGTGAGAGACTGGCAGAAGGCATGATGCTGAAAGATAGCCAACATAGTTTTGTTGTGGTCAGGTCATATCTGATCAACCTCATCTTCTGTTATCAAGTAATAAACCACTTAGATGTAAGAGACATGGTTGATGTCATATACTTGGATTTTAAAAAGGCCTTTGATATGGTCTCTCATGATGCTCTTGCAAAAAAACTGGTGGATTGTAGGCTGGCAGAATCCATAGTCAGGTGGGTTGGAAACTGGCTAAAGGGTCAAATCCAGAGACTGTTAGTGGATGGGTCTGTACTGTCTTGGCAGGAGGTGTCTTGCAGGGTTCAGTTCTTGGCCCTGCACTGTTCAGCATCTTTATCAATGATTCAGATGAGCACGTGGAAAGCACGCTGACCAAGTTTGCAGATGATACTAAGTTATGGGAAAAAGTGGTCATGACAGGGGATAGGATGCAGATCCAAGTGGACTTAGACAAGCTGGAAATGTGGGAAGAGCAGAACCAGATGTAGTTCAATAAGGATAAATGCAGAGTGCTTCATCTGGAGAGAAGTAACCAGTGACATGAATGTAGATTAGAAACAGATGTCTTGGCCAGCATGATAGCTGAAAGGGACCTTGGGGTTATGGATGATCACAGGATGAACATGAGCCACCAGTACAACATTGTAGTCAACAGACCTAATAGCATACTGGGATGCATTACCTGATGCATCATAAGCCAGGCTGAGGAAGTGATAGTTTGCAGTGGTGAGACTTTTTCCAGCTGGAGTACTGTGCCCAGTTCTGGGTGCCACACTTCAAAAAAGACATGGAGAATCTTGAAGGGCCAGAGAAGGGCCACAAATATGATTGAGGACTTGGTGAACAAACCGTATGAAGAAAGACTAAGGGATCTGGGCTGTTCAGCCTGGGGAAGAGAAGACTGAGGCAGGACTTTGTGGCCATCTATAAGTATGTAAGGGGTGAGTATTGGGAGCTGGGAGAAAAACTGTTCACTAGGGTGTCTGAGGGGAGAAAAAGGAGCAATGGCCATAAACTGTTAGAGGATGGTTTCAGGTTGGATGTAAGGAAGAACTTCTTCACAGTAAGGGTGACCAGAATCTGAAATAGACTTCCCAAAGAGGTGGTGCAGTCTCCAACCTTGGAAGTCTTCAAGAGGAGATTGGACAGATGCTTTGCTGGGATCATTTGATCTCAGCAGTATTCCTGCCCAGAATTGGAGGGTTTGGATTCAGTGGTCTTTCAAGCTCTCCTCCAGCCCTTAATTTCTATGATTCTATGGATCCTTGAAATCCTTTAATTGAATCTTCTAAGGTTTTGCATCATGGCAAGGAAGAAAAAGAGAGAGAATAAGAACTAATATTAAAGAAGCTTTGCTAGTTAGTCCAGAGTTATTGAGTCAGCCTTCTTCTCTCCCACTGGGCACATCAATAGGTGCAATTAATGTGCAGTAATAAACTCCAGCACATATCATGCTGAAGTCTGTTGCTCCCAGGCACTGAACCTTCACATATGCCTGGAACCACAGCACACTGACCCAGGTTGGAGCAACCCTGACTGGCAGGGGGCCCAGGGAGTCAGCCTGCCAACCTGGGGCTGCTAAACCCAGCTCAGCATGCTGTGGAGGGACTGGCTGGGGCACAAAGGTGCTTCCGTGCAGGGCTAGCTGGCAGTCCCCACGCTGAAGCACCCTTGTACCTCTGGCCATGTCCACACCTACATGCGCATTGCTGAGAAGTAAAAAACAACATCATAGGACAGCAAGTACTAACCTACAGCAGAGCTAATTAGTTTTACTGTGTCCTAACAGCACTGCATGTGTAGATGCTGCGATGTTTACTGAAGAGCTAATTAGCAACTGCGCAATAAATGTCTTGTGTAAACATGCTATTTGTCTCTAAAATCTATTCAAAACCCTATTACAGAGGCAGCCAAAGTCTGGCCGATCCAGCCAGCAGTGGACTCCATTTCCCAGCAGCCCCTGCTTGCATGGAGACCCCATGGGGTCTGTGATAGCATAAGGCTGGAGTTGCCATGGAGACTGGCCTCAGCTGTGCTGGCCGGGTGAGCAGTAGGGCAGGGCAGAGCAGGGCAGGGCTGCTCCAGAGCCCTGGGATCTTGCTACAGGGGCAGCTTGGTCCAGGGCCAGGGCATAGTCATGATCTGCAGCCTGCATGCTCAGGGAAGGGGCGTGCAGGCAGTGGATTGCTGCTTTGCTCTAGTTTGGGACCACGCTGTCACTGTTGCAAGGAGCCAAGGCAGAGTTGCAATCTGCAGCCAGCATACTCTGGGCAAGGACATGCAGGCACTGAATCACAGCTCTGCCCCGCCTCTTTGCAAGGGTGACAGTGTGGTCCCCAGCCCGGGCAGAGCCGTGATCAGCTGCCTGTGTGTGCCCCACGCATGCAGCCTGCAGATCATGGCTCTACCCTAGCCCCAGACCAAGCTGTCCCTGCCGTGAGATCCCCACCGGGAGATCCCAGGACTCCGGAGCAACCCCCTGCTCTGCACTCCACACACCCTCCCAGCATGGTTGAGGCTGGTCTGCATGGCAACCCCAGCTTTGCACTATCACAGCACAGCTGCTGGGAAATGGAGTTTCCCATGGACAGTACTGCTGCTCACATAGGTTAAGCAAGAATTGCCACAATGTGGTATTTTGTTTATAACTGGTTTCTTTAGACCAAGGCTTTAACATCCACTGTCACATGCTATTGCCCATGGCATTCTAACCCAACATCATGCAAATTGCAGCATCCAAAAGAAAAGGATCTTTTTTTTTCTTTTTTTCCCCAATAGACAAGAAACTTCTTTGTGAAGTCACAGTATTTCCTAACAGATAAAAATTTAACTTAAATGCAGCAGACATCAAGGTAAAAACTGACTCTTGTGAGAAGCCAGTGAATAGGGCTCACTGAAGTACTTGTCTTTCCCTCAACTTGAGAGCTTTCCTGATGGCAAACACTTTTAGTATTGCTATTATATGGAAATGTTTTAACACAGGTGTTTATAGCCTATACCAGGAATGTAGTTCAGTGGGGCTCAAGGCATCTTTTAGAGTGCTGTTAGTGACAAGGAGAGTGCTGCATGAAATCCTTATTGACAAGGCCCTCCGTCCTACATGATACACTGGAGCACTTATGCAGCAGAGATCCCAGCTTTATGGAGCAAACTCCCCAGGTTTCCATGTTTACAGGGGCATGGTGGTGGCTGTGTGGACGAGGCCCAAGAGTTAGTGAGGATGAGAAGCACAAGCCAGTATGTGTTTGCCTAGTATTGCCTCTATGTTCCTCTAGGCAGGCACATTTTTTTCAGTAGGCAGACAGGGGCTGAAGGGTGGCATAGGTTGTAGAGGAGACACTGCAGGGATTAGTGGGAGAGAGGAGACAAAAAAATTCAGATTGGCATAGAGCTGAGCGCCATCATAATTTAATCAGGTTTGAAAACTTTAGGCAATTAGAGCAGCAGTAGCCCTAGAGGGTAATAGGAGACCTCTTGCTCCCCTCTTGACCCAGGCCACCACAGGCTCCTAGGCTGCAGCCTGCTGGAGGTGCCCACCTTGTGAAGGTTGGACCCCCTAGGGCAAGTCTCCCTCTCCTTCCTGCATATTATTCAGCCTTTGAAGTTCCTGCTCAGTCCTCCAGTTGTCAGCTCTGCAGAGCTGTTCATCTATGAAGACAGGCAAAATGCTAGGCATAGAAACAGCAAAATGCTGAAGTTGAGGTACAGATAGAGTTAATTGGCCTCTGAAAAAAGAGTGAAACGGCTGTAGTTGACCCACCCATAGAACTGCATACGCCATGGGATTTTTAGTTCCTTTCCCATGACTGAGCCAAAGTGTCACAGAACCCTCTCCCCAATCATTCTTCTACTTCAAGGCCTATCCAGGAGTATTTTGATGGCTAGAGCTGTGTTTTGTTATGAGAGGCCAAATTCATCTTTGTTGTAATTCTACTGGCTTCTATTTCTGCCTCCAAAAAGCAGTAGTTCCAAGAGAATACTGACTTAGCTAATAAGGTATATCCCAAAGAATAAGTGCTTTGTATTAGCATAGTTTTTCTATCCAAATATTTCAAAGTGCTTTATAAAGATTAAGGGATTGAGACTTATTATATCCCTGTGAGGAAGACAGTAAGATGTGGTGAAATATTCCTGAAAATAGCTACTGATTTTTCCTGGTAGTTCCAGAAACCTACCGATAATAATTGTGCAGCATTTTCACTGCTCACAGACCTTAATACACCCCTCAGTCTATTTTTACTATAATTTGGTGATCTGTTATCCATTATCTCAGGAGGGAAAAGGTCATTCATTTTCCTGACATGCACTGAATGCTTCAATGTTGGCTCTTACCATATATCCAACTCAGAGGAATAATCAGTGGCTCCAAGTAGCACATCAGGAGGACGATACCAGAGTGTCACCACCTCACAAGAATGTGTGTGACTAGGGATAGATTTGGCACGGGCCAGACCTGCCAACATACAAAAAACATGGCTTGTTACATTTCTTGGCCCTTTAAAACCAATTGCGAGTCCACCAACCCATTTTTTTTTACTGACAATCTGCAAACTTTTTACTGACAATCAAAGTTTGTTATTATGGTTGATGTTAAACCCCTACATCTGAACACAACCCTTGTTAATGCTATCCACGGCCTGGCAGAAAGATTACATTTACATTATATAAAACATTTTTTTTTTTTTTTTTTTTTTTTTTTTTACTGATAAGTTTGGTTATCAGTTAAAAGTTTGCAGATTGTTAGTAAAAAATGTTCTTGGGTTAGCAACCCTGGATGGGAGCATGATAATCAGGGAGCTGTAGAGGGACTATCAGGGAGCTGTGGCGGGACTAGAGGGATGCAGGAGGGTGCAACAAGCTTGGCATACAGAAGCTACGAACTGTGAGGGCTTCTGGTTTGTATAAATGCTACTTACATTTCTATAGTTAAATGTTGAGTTTTTTTGTACAAGGCCTGCACCATCAGATATTCAACACTAAAATAAACCAGCCTCATGACAACACAGATAGAGAATAGGTACAAGAAAAAGTAAATAATCAGTAAAACCCTCTTATAATAGAGGTTGGCAGCCTATAGCCTACAGGTCACATGAGGACTGCAAAGAGGTCTGATGTGGCCTGTAAGAGTCTCATCCAGCAATGGGCATTGATGGCAGAGTTGCACCATACCACTCTTCTCCCTCTGCTGGACTCCCCTTGGCTGTGGAGCCTACTGCTCTGATAACAAATATGTGCTTCTCTCACTGCAGCAAGGGTGAGCGCAAGCAGCTGCTATTTTGGGGGTGAAGACTTCTGGCTTGCAGTCATAGCCCTGCAGCAAGCTCCAGCTCACTCCAGCAGGAGGCTGCCAACCCCTGCACAATTCATGCTGGTGTGGAATTATTAGCACACATTTGAGATGATTTACTTCATTCAGTCTCTGCTTCGCCACTTGTGAATAATGCAGCTATCCCAAACCCCTGACAATAAACGTTTTACACTGCACCAAACCATCATGTATCTTGTATGTGAGGGGCAGGCAATTATTTCAGGTGGAGGGCTGCTTAATGAGTTTTGGCAGGTCATTGAGGACTGTATGGGTAGCCCTGACCCTTGATAGGTGCCCCGCACCCTGGTTGCCATCTTGGGGTCAGGAGTCCTAACCCCTAACCCCTGACCTTTGCCACCAGAAGCCCTTCCCCTTACCCCCTGGAAGTACTCCTCTCAGCAAAGGGGTTTGCTTTCTTGGAACCAGAAAAATACCAAATTATATTCTAAAAATCAAACGTATTACAACATTAATTAATTTCATTTCAAAAAATAATTTTGTCCTGATTTACATGTGTTTATGTGGAGTACATAGAAGTGATAGTATAATAGCTTAAAATGAATGCTTCTTCTTGTATGTTGTGGGAGGGTGTGGGGGAGGTTATGTGTGGATTTGTGGGGGGTGTGGGTGTTTGGGGCTTGGGGGGCATGAGTTTTGTGGGGGGCTGTGAGTGTGTATTGGGAGGGTGGCTAGGGAGGGTTGTGGCTTGCATGGAGGAGGAGGGTTTGCCCACAGCCCACTACCCCCATGGCAGGCAGAGCCCCTGCCAGCGCTCCTGCAAGCCCAGGCTCCATGCTCCTGCTGCTCCTGGCCCCAGGGCACCTACGCAGTCCTCGCACTCCTGCTTGCTGACACTTCCCCACATTTGCCATCACTGTCCTTCTGCCACTTCCACATCCCACCCCACCTGCTCACTGCTCCAGCACCATGTCTCAGCTCCTCCTGCAGTCCTGGCAACGCAGCTGGGAACCAGGTGGTGCTGGAGCTGCCAGCAAGTGGCAGGCGGAAAGTGGGGAAATGACTGTGGCAGGTTGGGGGAAGGGGTAGCAAGCAGGTACATGGAGTGCAGCAACATTTGGGCAGGAGTGCAGAGCCCATGCTGGTGGCCCAGAGCAGGGCAGCAGGAGTGCTCCTTCACCACTGCCTCTGTGTTGCCCAACATGGCAGCAGTGGCCATGTGGAACAGCCACAGAGCAGCTCACAAGCGGTAGTGAAGGAGCCACACTACAGCCTAGCGTGGTGCAGGCTCTCAGCAGCCGCACCAAAAACCAGTGGCGGCAAGGGAGAGGGGCAGCTTACCCCCACACTGAGCAGCAGTTTCTGCCCAGCCATTGCTGCCACTACCGCTGCCAATCAGCTCTGATGGGAAGCCTGGAGCCAGCGTGGGGCCCAGGCTGAACAGCGGTAGGGCACGACAAACTGCTGCTCAGTGCAGGAGAAAAGTGGCCCTGCCACTCCCGCCGCTGGCACTCCGATTCAGCCGCTCAGAGCCCATGTAGAGCTGCCTGTGCCTGCTCTGCGCTGCCACCGCTGCCCCACAGGGCAGCCCAGAGATGATGGTGATGCGGCAGAAACAGAGGACAGCCCTGCATAAGATCTGGGCAGCTGCACCAGGAAACGCTGACCTTGGTTTGGAGGGGATGCTTTTCTCCCATGCTGAGCAGCAGTTTGTTCTGTGCTGCTGCTGCTAAGCCCAGACAAGCGAGCGCAGGGCTAGTGGGTTTGGGACTGTGTGTGCTGGTCCCTGCCTGTATCGTGGGACTGGTGCATGGGGAACTGGAGGCGAGCAGGCACACAGGAGCTAGCTACAGCTGGACAGGAGTGTCAGGCCTGCACTGGTGTCCCGGGGCCAGTGCTGGCAGGACCCAGAGCAGGGCACCAGGAACACAGGGTCCCAGCCAGCTGGGGCTCTATGGACCCGGGCCAGCTCCCCCTTCTCTTCACTGGCACAGCCCAGGCCAGCCCAGCCAGCGCAGGCTGTGTACTCCCATATGCTGCTTGCTTCCCCTCCCCACCCCCACACTGCCACTTTCCTGCCCTCCCATTGGCCGCTCTGCACCATTTGGCTCCTGGCTGCATGGCCGGACTGTGGGACTCAGCAGGAGGCAGCCCAGCCCAGCCCCAAAGACTGGAGCAATCACCCATGGTCCTCCCGTGCCTCCCTATCCCCCATCCCTTCTTACCTGAATTTCCTGCTCCTGCGCATAGAGGCATAAACAGCCCCATGGTCCCAGGCCAGAAGCCTCTGCTAGGCAGGGCCTTCTGGCTGGGGGGATGGGGCCAGGCAGGCCTTACTGTTCAGGATTGTGCTGTGGCTTCACCTGGGTCCTACTGCCCCTGGCTCCTGTAATTTTTGATGGGCAGCTGGGGGCAGATAAATAATAATTTTCTAAATTTTTTAGGGGCCTGTGGGCCAGACAGAATGGCCTGGCAGGTTGGATCTGGCCCGTGGGCCATATTTTGCCCACCCCTGCTGTCTGTATTATTTCACATAGAGTGGCTCTAATTCTCATCTCTATTGAACAGATTTTGCATGTGGCAGTATCATAACCAGGGGTTAGGGGCAGTGATTGGAGCAGCAGCTCTGGGAGCCACCTTTGCTAGGTGGTGCAAAAGCAGTCACTGCCGCAATTGGCACAGCAGGAGCTAGCACTGCCCCATTCATTAGCAGCTGCCTTGAACATGGATCTGCCCTATTACGCCTCTGCACTATGGTGAATACATTGACTTAAATGCAGTTATTCCCAATGTCTACCAGCATGAGGGAGAGGAAAAGTAGGTCTACAGATTAACCATAGTAATACTTCTGTAAAAGTGCAGTGGAAAAGGCGATGCTCACATGCCTTAGGCAGCTTTGGATGTATTAATGTGTAAAAGCCTGGTTTTTAGCAGGTGCACTAACCAGGCAGTGACTCACCAAAGTCAGCTAATTTGAGCTCACCAAGGCAACTGATGAGCAAGTTTGGGGGTTTCAGATCACGGTGAAGAATGAGTTGGTTGTGGATGTAAGTCAGGCCTCGCAAAAGCTGGAACATAAAAATCTAGAAAAAAAACCAAAAATAAACTGAAAGAGATTTGTATGATTTTGTATTGTATATACTTTGAGTGCCAGAGAAGCAGAGCTAAAAGGAGGGAGAAATCAGTAAAATTGGGGAAACTAGTTGAGCAACTGCATGGACTGAGGGGAGAATTGTAACAATATACAGCTCCCCCATTCTCCATGTCTCTTTCAGCATGTTATGCTTTAATGATGAAGATCCTAAATGACCATTTCAGAAGCCTCACATCCTTTTCAAATTTAACTATTTCATTTCAAGAGCAAAGTTAGCACACTTTCGTAAAGCACAGAATCAGCACCCAGGATGTGAAACATTCAGATCCTCGTGTTAGTCAATGGAGGATTAAAAAAAGGAGGAAAGAATGCAGACCCTTGGCTAGTCTACCCCAGGAAGTCTGTGCCAGTATAGCTAGCAATAGGAATAAATCTCTTAGGGTAAACACAGCTCAAATTGGAGGAGGGACTTCATTTGCTGGAATAATTAAATCACCTCAGCAAAAAGGACTTGTACTAGTCAAAGTTAAAGGGGGAGAGAGCTTGGGGATAGGTAGCAGAGGGGTTGTTTGCTCCTCCAGGTGGGAAAACTGAGGGGTGGCGTGGGGTGGGGTGGAGCGGGGTTGGGAGCTCCTCAGGGCTGCCTTAGCAAACAGCCCTGGCACTGGGTATGGAAGGGGCTGTTTGTTCTCTCCCTCAACTCCCTGCCTGTGTGTTTTCTCCCTTAACCCAGTCTTCCTACCCAGAGTACCAAACAGTCTCTTCTACCTGGCGCCTTTAATTGAAAGATAGGTTGAATCTTGACAAAATGATCTTTTCTCCAAATTGTTTGTCAGAAGTTTGGGTTAAATACACATTAGTAAAACACTTAAGGCATTTTGAGCATTGCAACAATTTACCATGATCTGACATTATGGAATATAAATATATATTTTTGGGTTTTAAGGTATATTAGTTGGGTTTTTTTAAATTTACCATGACATTGTGAGGATGAAGTCCTCCTGGATGTTGGGCCATGTATTGTGCCAGGTCTGTATGCTAAATAAAGAGAATAAAGAGAAAGGCCTTAAAACAAAGCTGTGCAAGTATCTATGGAAGACTAACTAGGAACATGCTAAGAATCAAGAGACATCTTAGTCACTGGTGACTGGTGTGTAGCATTCAACACAAGCTGGAATGTTCATATTTAATTTCGTCCTGGTAAAAAATGTATCGAAAAGCCTTAGCAATATATAGGCTAACCACCCTTCAATGCAAATGTGACAGGTGGCCGGGACCGGAAGTCCCACCCCCTTCGCCCTGCCCCATTTTCCTTATATGGTGTGACATCACTAGCCCCACCCCCTGGCCCTAGTCACATGGTGCGTGACATCATCAGCCCCCTACCTGAGTCACATTGTGTGTGATGTCACCAACCCCGCCCCCTGACACCAGTCACATGACATGTGACATCAACCCCATCACATCACATGACGCATGACATAACCAACTCCACCCCTACCCCAGTCATATGTCACGTGACATCAGCAACTCCATACTCACCCCCAGTCACGTGGTGTGTGATTGCTACCACCACATGGTCCATGACATCAGAAGGACAGCTCATGCAGACCCCAAATCCCAACCCCTCGTGCTGCAAGACCCGCTCTAGACCACGTGGTACTGTTATGACATATCAGGTCTCAGACTGCTCTAGCCCCTGGAGCACAGGCATGGCTTATAGGGTGGCAGTGGGATGGTGTGACCCCTCTAGCAACCTGCTCCATCACCCCCAACCAATTGCTGGGGGTTTCAGAGGCCTTGAACCTCCCAAGAATGATGCTGAACCATTTGGAATGAGTACAGGGGGTGGGATTTAGGCTGCAACCCCACCAGATCTATCTGCTTTCCCAAAAAAACCCTCTGTTTATCTGAGACCATGCTAAGGTAAGCAGGGGCAGATATGGATTCTTTTACAATGCCTGTAGGCCCACTCACCACAACCCCAAGATGGCCTCATAGAAAGCATTACCGTAGAAATAGTTTTGAGAAGGAGGCCAGGCTCCTAGCCCAAAGACTCCTTGAGATGCCTGAACCTGTTCAGGAAGACGCAATGAACAGGTAAATGGAGGAGGCCTGGGCCCTCAAAGCAGACATTGAGAATTTGGAAGATGGTATCTTTGTGCCAGAGCCTGCATGTGAAGTAGAGGTCATCACAGAGGAGAGACCGGTAAAAGACTTGGAGCATAGTTGTGGGGGCACTTAGATTTCGAGGATAGTGATATGGATTCACTTCATAGTACATGTGTGTTTGGAAGTAGCTAAGGACTGATTAAACAGCAGCTAACTAAGTCCTTTATTTGTAGTCTTTTGTAGTTAGATGTAGCCTTTTAATGACACCAGAAGGAAGCGTATGCTTCTGCAGAAAACAGATGAGGCTAAAGATTTCAGAAGACAATTAGGCATTGAATCATCAGGTCCTGTTTCAAGTCAAGAATGTAAAATCTTCATGAAGTCTCTTGTGCGTATTTCCTTTTATGGCATAATGAAATACTGTTTGAGGAAGAGACTTTCTGACCGATGCTGGGGGTGCACATATGACCAAGGGGGTCAAGAAATGTACAATTGTGTTACTTGGTTAGATGAAGACATAAATCAGACAATTCAGGAACTCTGCCAGGAAATATGTCTTGATAGCATTTTCAATGCTGTTATAGCCATTGGGTTTGCCAGGAACACATTCCCAGAATTACTGAGAAACATTTAATTCAGGTTAGAGAGCTTCTAAATGCTGTGTATTCTGAAGAAGATCCTAATGCTGCCCTTCATGATTTGATCACTAAGGAAGATAAAACGCTTATACCCCATATTGACTGTTTAATTGGTACTAGAGATTATAAAACCCTGCTTAAGAGAAGCAGTTAGCAAAAACAGTTCAAAATGGGAGGGTTTATATATTTTGCTGATCTTGATGGGAGCCTGGAGGTGTGGGGTTGTAAAACATATCGACAGTTTTCTACATCTAACGTAGATTAGCATTTTCTTTAGTGTCTTGGATCTCTAATCACATACATATAGGTTTTTTTGTAAAGATAAAAGATAAACCAGACCACAAAAAAGATGACCATTGTGTTCAGAGTTCTGCATATTTTAAGACTAAAGGAGCTATCTTTTACCAAAAGGGCTTGTAAAGATAAAGCCAATAAGGCTTACTGGATCCCTAGAAATAGTTTAAAAAACCCTTTTTTAGGAGAAGGTTAACAAAATAAACCAGTAAATACTGTAAAGAGTTTTGATGGAAATAAAGACAGATTAAAATATATATTCCTACAGGGCTTTTATGCTATGGGAGACGCTGTGAATTTTCAAAGAACCGGGAGTGTGTTGTAAAGATAAACCATACCACAAAAAAGCTGACCTGTGTCTCCAGATCTCTACATATTTTAAGACTAAAGGGGTGGAGTTATCTTTTAGTCGTGACTCTGTTTTAAAAGTTATATTTTACTTTATACATACACTATTTTTCTTACTGTATTATATCATTTTTAATACCGAGGACTGACTTATTGTATCATTTCATTTATATGTAGCTACCACCCCTAGCTCTCCCTAAGACCAAACGCAAAGTGTTTGTTGTGGGAGACTCCATCCTGAAGGAGACTGAGGGGGTAATCTACCACCTCAACCCCTTAGCCCAGGAAGTTTGCTGCTTCCTGGGAGCCCACATACGAGACATTGCGAAGAAGATCCCTAAGCTCCTCCAGCCCGCTGACCACTATGCCATGCTCCTCATCCATGTGGGCACCGATGACATGGCTCGGAGTGCTCCCAGTCAGGTCATGAGGTGCTACAGGGATTTGAGTGCAGGGCTAAAGGGTCTGGGGACACAGGTGGTGTTTTCTTCGATCCTCCCAGTCTTCGGCTATGGGCTGAGGAGGGAGAGGAGGATCCAGGTAGTTGACCAAAGACTGTAGTGCTGGCGTCATCGGGAAGGCTTTGGCTTCCATGACCACAGTCCACTCTTTGGAGCAAGAGGCAGTGAGCTGCTGGGAAGGGATGGCCTCCACCTCTCTCTGTTGGGGAGGAGGCTCTTCTCAAGTAAACTGGCTGACGTGCTCCACCAAGCTTTAAACTAAGCCCACCGGAGGATGGGGGGACTACTGCCACTGCTCGCCCACTGAGCGGCCCTTGCAAAGCTATCAGGCCAAGGTACATAAGGGATCCCACCCCAGCCCCAGCCCTGGAACAAAATGTAGGCAGGGCAAGAGACCCCAAGGAGATGCTTGCGTGTCTATACACAAATGCCAGGAGCCTGGGGAATAAATAGGAAGAACTTGTTCTCCTGCTAAATGCACATAACTATACTATCATTGTGTGCCCGCCTTCGTTCAGTTAGGTGCTTCTGTGCAGCCTTCACCCGGACTAGGGATCGTGTCTGTCCTAGGCTTGTGGGTGGACCCCACAAGCTACCCCTGCTGACGTCAGGGGGTACCCTTAACTCACCTGCCACGACTTGGATGTCACCTCAGTGGATGGGTTCCCCTTTGGGACTGCCTCCAGGGTCATCATGCCTCCCGGCGGGCACTCACAGGGCTCTGATCTCCCCTACACCTCGGCCACTCGCCACCTTGGGTTGCCAATCTTCGGGCTCCTTTTGATGTCTTCAGCTCTTCCCCAACTCCTGCCCGTGGCTTGCCTGCTGCGTGCCCAGTATACGGCCCACAAGGACCTCCAGCCTGGTCCTTCCAGTAAGGCTCCCTGTCGTTCTAAACTAATCACCCTGTGACATTATGTGCCTATCCCACCACCGAGATAACTAAGGTTCCTAAGCTAATGGGCCAGGAGGCCTGCAACGGTGCCTCTGGCCTCTGGGCCACGTGGTTCGCCCTGGGCTTGGGTTCCACTGCCCAGGCAGCTCACCCACTGGGGTGTTGAATCCCCACCTCTTCCCAAGGCCCCTGTGGGCCACGACACTCCACTGGCCAGCCCTGCTTCAGGATTTCATCTGCCCCCTGGTGAGGCCTTGTTGGACCCACCCCTCTATTACCTGTTCTCCAGATCCTCGCAGGTGCTGCCACTGGCTCTGCTGTGAGTACAGCTGCTGGTTTCCCCGTTGGCGTTGCCCCACCTTCACTGCCGCCTCTGTGGCTGCTGGATCTCCAGCTGATTCCGCTGCTGGCATTACAACCAGGTTCCCTGCTGGCTCCACTGTTAATGTTGCAGTCGGCTTCCCTGCTGGCTCTGCAACCGACAATGCAGCCAGCTTCCTTGCTGGCTCCGCTGTCAGTGTCTCTGCCGCTCTTGGAGCCTCTCCTAACTCTGCCCCCAACTTTCCATGCTGCCGGGTGTGGCAGCTGATTCCCTCTGAGTGAGGGCTCTTCCCTCCAGCCTCCACATATCAGCCGCCCCTCTGCATCATCGGAGTCACTTTTTATGTCTCCCAGGAGGCGTCTCCCGCCCATGCTGTTTGACTGCAGCTGGATATATGCGCAGCTAATCACTTTCACCAGTAGTTTCGCCATGTGCCTCTCCTCTGGCTCTTTGGGCTCTACAGGAGGTAAGTGGGGCTCTCTTTTGGCCTGGGACCTTCCTGCCTCCCCAGTTCCCCTGGGACACATTGGGATAACAGAGACCTGGTGGGATTCCACCCATGACTACACCACAGGTATAGATGGCTATACCCTGCTGGAGGGATCAAGTGGACAAAAGGGGCAGGGGCATAGCTCTCTATGTCAAGGAAAGCTACATGTCCCTGCAAGCTGACATTGGCACCTGTGGTGGATGACTTGAGACTCTCTGGGTTAAAATCCATGGGAAAAATGGCACAAGGGATACTATGGTGGGGGTCTACTACAGACCCCCTACCCAGAGTCAAGACCTTGACCAGGAGTTCACCAGGGAATTGGCTGAGGCCGCATGCTCCCGGTGTATGGTTGTCATGGGAGACTTTAAGTTCCCAGACTTCTTGTGGGAGGAGTGCTCAACCAAATCTGGGCGGTTGCAAATCTTTCTCAAATGTGTGGATGATCTTTATCTGACACAGGAAGTCTATGGGCCAACAAGAGGTAAAGCACTGCTTGACATCATACTGGCAACCGGGGATGACCGAATCAGTGACCTAATGGTCCAAAGGAAGCTGGGTGACAGTGACCATGAGCTGATCGCCTTCACCATCTGCTGTAAAGCTAGCAAGTCAGTAATAGAGAAGTCCTCGACTTCAGGAAAGCTGAATTTGACAAGCTCAGGAGGCTTGTCAGAGAGGCCCTAAAAGGCCACAGCCCAATGGAGAGGGGAGTTCAGTACAAGTGGTTGCTCCTCAAGAGAGCAATCCTGGATGCGCAAGCAAAGTCCATCCTGTCTTGGAGGCAAGGCAGCAAAAGGACATAGCAGCCTCCTTGGCTCTCCAAGGAACTGGTGGACCTCTTGCATCTTAAAAGGAAGACCTACAAAGGATGGAGGACTGGAACTGCCACCAAGGAGGAATACTCTGCTCTGGTCTGGACCTCCAGAAAGCAAACCAGAAAGCAAACCAGGAAAGCTAAGGGTGCAACAGAACTCCAGCTAGCTACAAATATCAAGGAAAATAAAAGTCCTTTTTTAGATATGTGGGGAACCAGAGGAAAAGCAAGGGCAACATTGGACCCCTGCTAAACCAGATGGGGCTGTGGCGGGCCAGTAGGGGGTGCTCCCGTTTTGAGCCGCCCACCTCCCTGCGCCCGACCACCTTCCAGGCTCCGAGTGCCTCCCTTGGGGTGCCTCATGTCCGGCCGACCCCTTCCCTGG